>JAVJIF010032000.1:0-371626 GCA_038442645.1 Agave tequilana
TAAAAGAAGACGCTCCCCAGAAGGAGAACCTTCTCTGACGTTGAGTACCCGGAGCTCACTGCGAATATGACAAGCAGAGCAAGGAAAAACAACTTGCAGTCAGCTCAGACGAGTCCGAGTCTGACTCTGAACTGGAAGGGGTGTATCGACACACTCGCACCGGACTGGGGCCATTCCCCCAATTGACTATAATGCCTTGGCCATGCATTAAGTTAATGATTCTCACTCCGCCGTAGCGGAATCAAGGGCTTCAAACTCTCCCGTCGAAAGGAGACCGCCACCTACATGACAGGCACTCCTGAGGAGACGGCTAAACGTTTGGAGCAGATCCAAAGGCACAAATGGATATGATTCTTTCTCAGCAGGAATCTATCAACTCCTCAAGCAGGCGATTGCACAGCTGCTCGAAGACAGGAGGAGGTCCCCTCCTAAAAAGTCAAAGGGCAAAGGAGAAAGGGAGAAAGCTCATCTTCCGAACCTTCTGGGGAGACGCGGAATCTACTTCCGGCTCGTCCAAGTCCTCGTCGCAAGTAAAAGGCGACCAAGACCAGGGAAAGGCTCATGTTAAAAGAATGAGTCAACTGGAGCGACGCCTCGAGGCCCTTGCCAATCGCAAAGGACCTCCAAGAAGTAGGAGTGGTCGGCCCTATCCTGCCGAGTGGGACTTAGTTCCATACCCTCCTAAGTTCAAGGCTCCAAACCCTCCAGCCTTTGATGGGAAGGGGTCACCCAACCAGCACATCTACTACTTCAAATCCCAACACGGGAATGTAGTAGATAATGACGCCATCCTGGCACGCCTGTTCATCGGCACCCTGAAAGGGTTGCCTTTGAATGTTTATGAAGCTCCCAGAAGGTTCTATCAAGAACTGGGGCGATTGGAGAAGCTCTTTTGAACACGCTTCTTCGAAGATGACTCCGAAGTCACAATGCCAATCCTTTTGGCTACCAAACAGCGAAAAGGGGAGTCCGTCAAATCTTTCGTGGAAAGATTTCGGAACATGGCACTCCGGTGTCCAAGCGGTATGACCCAGGCCCCCTGGTGGAACATGCCGCCACAATCTCCAAACCTCACTCCTTGCTCAAATAGGAGTTGCTGAAAGCCGCACCTGGAAGCAATTTTCCAACAAGGTGAACAGGCTGAGGAGATTGTCGCCCGCGTCAGAGCGGAGAAGGTAAGCCTAGGCCGGAAAGGTCGACAAGGCGTGCGCCAGACACATCCCTCCAAACAAAGCGGAAGGATAATTTGGCAACGGAGACCAAATCTCCTGCCAAACCTCAATCAGGCAGGCGAGTGGGTCTTCAAGCCAGCCACGCGCCAACAAGCAATATTCCTTCAAGGAGGAACATGTCGATTCGCTCTTCAAACTATCTCACAAGAGCAACCGACTGAAGCTCCCTGAAGCTAGGCGCCCAGAGGAAGTCGGCAAGACCGACAATCCCAACTACTGCATGTATCACAGGATGTTGGGACATCCACCAAAGCTGCTACGTCTTCAAGGACATCCTTCAGGCTCTGATTGACGCGGAGGTGTTAAAGCTCCGACCAGAGCAGAAGAAGTTGACGGCTATGTGACGTCGGTTCTCCAGTTTGGAAGACAACCTCCAACGCCTACGGGGGTAACTCCTATTCCAAGAGGAGAGCTAAGAGTGGTCAACACAGACCCTCACCAGCAGCAAGAGAAAGGCTTGGTACCCGTCCCTACACCTCAAGGGGAGATCATGTAGGTCCACGCTGACCTTGTCGATGCACGGCAATGGACTACTGTGACCAACAGGAAATCCAAAGGCAAGGCAAAAGCCTCGTCTTGCAACGTGGTATGCGCCTCTTCTCGAGAAGCGAGACTGATATCCCTTCACTGACCGACTCAGAGGAGGAAACGATAGTCTTGGCCGCAGAGCCCCCACCAACGATGGCGGGAACCCGTTCAGGACAGGCGTACTTGAAACAGTACGGCGAGACGGCAGTAGCCTCTCCACAACCAACTGCGGAGCCAGTCAGGCCCTCCACAAAGCCACCTGTGGAGAAGCAAAGGGGACTCGATTTTCTCGAGCCCTTCAAAAGGGCATCGCGGAAGGATCTACGGCACCTTACCGCTTTGATGTCCTGGCTCAGTGCCACATTCAGGCCACATTCCCGGCCGTTTACCTTGTATGAACTTCTTAGACTATCAAAAGTCGCCAGGGAAGCTCTGCAAGAAGCTCTGGCAAATGCTGAGGTCTTCATGACCCAGGTGCCGAAGGAGGAAGATGTAGAGGATTGCCTCCACACCTCCCAGAATGCCCCCTGCATCACCTTCACGGCAGATGAGATGCAGGTGAAAGGAAGCATGATCGACCCTGTACTTCACAGGGTATATTGGATCGTCCGAGGTGAACCGCATCCAGGTAGACCCAGGGTCCCGTTGAGCATCATGCCTCGCGGGTCATGCAACATCTCGGCATTCCTACCCATCGTTTGAGCCCCACCCAGACGACTATCTATGGGTTCAATGCCAACCAGACCCGTCCGATGGGGAGATCAAGCTCAGGTGTTAGATTGGAAGCCTCAAGTCGGAAGTGACATGCTACATCATCGACGCCGACACTTCCGACAATCTATTGCTGGGACGACCGTGGATTCACCGCAACTCCATCGTTCCCTCCACTCTCCACCAAGTCATGAAGTACATTGACGGGAGTGGAAATGTGCAGACGTTGATCGCCGAAAGGTATCCGTTCAAAGGGGTCGAGAACTATTTCACCGACTCTTTACTGTACCAAGATCCGGTGGAGACGGATGAAGCCCCACAACCAGAGGAGCTAGACTCTGGTAATGAGGCTGACACTGAGCCTGAGAAAGAAGAGTGCCTGTGGGAGTTAGACCACTTGTAACGGGCACTAATAAGCCTGATGTCGATAATACCACCGATGATGTAGGCGGTTGGTATATTAATAAAGATTTAGATTTTGCGTATTTTTCTGTGTGTGCTTCTGATTCAATACCGTCAGATACTAGCACTGATATAGATGATGATCTCTGGTCGGCAATGGGTGCCTTAACATCATTGCATGTACCAGTGAAATCGTCCTTCGAGACATACCAAGACAATGGTAATGCGCAAGAATCTATATTTATGGTTCCAGCAAGACGGAAGGCCAAAAACCAATTCTTTTTGGGCGAATCTCGTCTGAACCAACGCCCCGCGAAGAACGGAAGGCGAGGAAGAATCCCCTCAGTTCGATCATTACGAACCAAAAGCGCTCAAAATAATAAGATGCATGGTACGACCTGACCAACAAACCCGGGTTGAACTTCGGCAAAGGAAGGAGGACGTTGCTTCAATCCTTTGTGCCGAAGGGAAGGCCCCCGATTATTATCATCGGACGCGCCGGGGGTTGGGCTATGTATCAACTCCGGTCCCATCAGCCTCCGATTCTCAAGAATCGTCGAGCAAACGATTACTCTTCAGACACATCATCTTGGAGTCAGATGTCAGTGTCGGCAACATCTTCAAGGAACTTTCAGTGAACATGGTTTCGACAAGCCACCTGGAAGATGAAAATGAAGAAATGATCCAATCTGATACAGATCCTTGGATCAAACATTTAAATGCTCTTTGGGATACCCGCTTTGAACAGCGCGAGCCACCCACAGAAGACAAGGTTGTTCAGATCAACCTAGGAGATGAGGCTAACCCTAAGCCCACCATCTCATAAGTGACGGCCTGTCACCTTCGGAGAAGAAAGATCTAATATCTCTTGTACAAGAGTATATAGACGTCTTCGCCTGGAATTATGAGGACATGCCAGGACTTGATCCTCAAGTGGCTATGCACGCCTCAACATCAATCCGGACGCAAAAACCTGTCAAACAACAGCAGCGACGGTTCCGTCCAGAAATAATGGAGGCAATTCAATCAGAAGTCAGAAAACTTATGATTCTGGCTTCATCAGGGAAGAACAACATCCCGACTGGGTAGCCAACATTGTCCCAGTTGCCAGAAGAACGGGAAGATCTGGATCTGCATCGACTTCCGTGATCTAAACGAGGCTTGTCCCAAAGACGAATTCTCATTGCCAATCACAGATGTCATGATGTGACAATACTTGTGGATTCGAACGAATGTCCTTCATGGATGGATCTCAGGATACAATCAAATCAAAATGTATCCTGGACGATGAAAAGCACACCTCCTTCAGGACACCATTGGGGGTTATTGCTATACCATCATGCCCTTCGGACTGAAAAATGCAGGGGCAACATACCAAAGGGCCATGAATGCCATTTTCCATCAGCAAATACGCAAAACGGTGGAATTTGTATGTTGATGACACGCGGTAAAAAGCCGCACTAAAGGTGATCACATAGCGGACCTGAAGGTGGTCTTCGACATCATGCGGGCTCATCAATTGAAGATGAATCCCACAAAGTCCTTCCTGGGGGTGGCCAGTGGCAAATTCTTAGGATTTGTTGTAACATCTACCGAATCCACTTGGACCCGAAAAATGTTCGCGCTATCCAAGAGATGCAACCTCCGAGAAATCTCAAGGAACTCAGGGATTGCAAGGACGATTGGCGTACATCCGCGGTTTATCTCTAACCTCTCCGAAAGATGCCAACCCTTTGCTAAGCTAATGAAGAAGGGTGTCTCATTCATTTGGGATGACGCTTGCCAACAAGCGTTCGAAGAAATCAAGCAATACCTCACCCAACCACCAGTCCTTGCAGCTCCAGTATCCGGAAAGCCGTTTCTGGTGTACGTCCGAGCAATGGATCATTCTTTGGGAGCTCTACTAGCTCAGAATGACGATCAAGGACGTGAGCAAGCAATCACTATCTGAGTAGAACAATGATCGGTGCCGAACATCGGTATAACTCGATCGAGAAGGAATGTTTGGCACTGGTGTTCGCTATCCAGAAAATGCGACACTATCTGGTAGGCCACACTATAAACGTCATATCAAAAGTCACCCCCTGAGGTTACTTATGACTAAACCTTCATCGCTAAATGGCCGACTGGCAAAATGGCCATATTGCTCTCCCAATATGAGATGCGCTTTTTACCACAAAAGGCCATTAAGGGACAAGCAGTCGCGGATTTCCTACTGAGCACCCAGATCCGAGGGCAGCCAAAGTCTACGAGGATCTCCCAGATGAAGTTGCTGAAGTCTGCCTGACTCAGACATCGTTCGAAAGTCAAGTATGGCAACTTTTCTTCGACGGTGCATCAAGAACAAGCCCGAAGGGACGCGTAGTAGCAGGGATAGGAGTAGTACTCGTATCCCCACAAAATTATGTGATTCCCCGAGCTGTCTCATTAACTGAGCCTTGTTCCAACAATGTGGCGGAGTACAACGCTCTTTTGATTGGGATGCAATTCGCCGATGAGATTGGCGTTTAAAATCTCGAGGCATACGGCGACTCTAAACTCATCATCAGCCAAGTTCGCGGGGAGTACGAAGTCAGACATGAAGACTTAGTACCTTACCACAACGCAACTATCCGCATGGCCGAGGGGTTTACAAGCTTCTCTACATCGACCATGTACCGCGCAGGAAAAATGCGCACGCAGATGCACTCGCATCCCTGGCTGCCTCCTTAGCTCTTCCAGCTGGAGCAATGGAGAAGATATTCGTCTACAGCCACGACCTGTATTGCCCGAGAAATGCTCTCGAGGACTATCAGGAGTCAACGGAGGTCGTCACCACGCGAAGAAGCACTTGAAGCATCAACCGGTCCAGAGCTTAGAGACTGGCGATTCCCCTACATTGATTTCGTCTTATACGGCATTCTGCCTGAAGACACCAGAGAGGCGGCTGCCATTAGAAGGAAAGCCCCCAAATTCTATTATAATGCGATTACGCGAACATTGTATCGTCGATCGCATGACGGGATCTTGCTCCGGTGCTCTCACAAAAGGAGGCTCAAGAGGTATTGAAAGAAGCCCACGACGGCATGTGTGGAGCCCATCAACCTGGCCCAAAACTGCACATCAACTCCAAAGATTGGGTTACTACTGGCCCGAGATGATTGCCGATGCCGTCACTTATGCCAAGAGATGTCACGCCTGCCAAGTGCACGGCGATTTCATCCATCAAGCACCAGGGTACCTCCACTCTACGGCCTCTACCTGGCCATTTGAAATGTGGGGCATGGACGTGGTTGGTCCTATCAGCCCACCATCATCAAAAGGACATCGGTTTATTTTGGCAATAACCGATTACTTCTCTAAGTGGGCTGAGGCCATTCCCTTGAAGGAAGTCAAGTCGTCGAACGTGATCAAGTTCGTGAAACACCACGTTATTTACCGTTTTGGTGTACCTCGGCGAATTGTCCATGACAATGGGCCTCAGTTCATCAGCCAGGCTTTCCAGAGATTCTGCGCTAAGTTCAGAATCCAGAGTGTGTCCTCAACGGCATACTATCCTACCGCTAATGGCCTCGCAGAAGCTTTCAACAAGACTATTGGCAAGCTTCTCAAAAAGTTCGTCTCGAAAAGTCAACGAGACTGGGACGACAAGTTGGGTGAATGCTTATGGGCTTACCGCACAACTGTGCGAACCCCAACTAAAGCTAGCCATTTTCTTTTTCTTTGGTCTATGGGTGTGAAGCCGTGCTCCCACTAGAGATCCAAATTCCATCTCTACGCGTCGCCTTGACAGCGGAGATGACAACAGAGGAGAAGCATCGACAGTGACTCCAGGAACTGGAGGCCTTAGATGATAAACGTCTGCAGGCCCAACAGCAAATCGAGCTCTACCAGGCTCGAATTACCAGAGCCTTCAACAAGAAAGTTAAAGTGCGAACTTTCAAGAAAGGCGATCTTGTCTTAGCCGTCAGAAGACCCATGGTAATGACGCACAAGACAAAAGGAAAATTCCAACCCAAATGGGAAGGACCATTTGTAGTAGAGTCAGTCTACTCAAATGGGTCATATCGCCTCATAACTTCGAATGGCGATACACTCATGATGCCAATTAATGGCAGGTTCCTGAAGAAATACTATCCTTAGATGGTATTCTCCGCTGATCAAATTAAAAGTACACCCTCTGATCAAAGTAAGAAGAATTTCTTCATTATAACATCCGACGCCCCCGACGGCTAAGGATAGAAGAAAATGTTGGCTTCTAAGCCCGACATAAGTCTTCGACAACTCATCATGCTGAGGGGAATAGCATGCTAGCCCAACTCAAACGGTAGTTGGTAAAGGCACCTCAAATCCGTTGACAGCTGAGGGTTTGCTAAAAATCCTGAGTGGACTTGGCTCCACTCCTTCCTCCAAAATCCCTTACCAATTCTCATATACAGAATGGTAGGTCTACAAAATACAACCATTACTAAGTTAACACTATACCTCTGGTAATGGAAACTTTTCAATATTCCTTGTCGAGTACAAATTTTGTTTGTCAACTCTACACGGAGTATCGAACTTTCAAATTTGCCAAGTTAACACTACACCTCTGGCACTTCAAATTTTCAATCTTTGTCAAGTTAATATCACACCTCTGACAAATTACTGTTAAAGTTTAACACCACACCTCTAAACGGTAATCAAGTTTCTGCCAGGTTTAATATTACACCTCTGACAGTCACTTTTCTTCAGACTTCCACACCGAAGCTGAAATGGATGATGCTAAGTTAACACCACACCTCTAGCATCCAAGTCATTGCTAAGTTCAACAATACACCTATGGCCATGACTTTCCCTCGGACTTCCTTATGCAAGCCGAGATGACCAATGCTAAGTTCAACATTACACCTCTAGCATTACCCTCACTGTCAAGTTAAACATTACACCTATGACAGTGACACTTCTGAGTTAAGTTATATCACACCTCTGACTCACATCCTTGTCAAGTTAACATTACACTTCTGACAAGACCACTTCCAACCCGTTAAGTTAATATCACACCTCTGACGGTAACAAACTTTCCTAGATTCCCCACAAGTCTAGTCCCACTTGTTATTCTCTTCAACAGAATAATAAGTCTACCTAAAAACATTGTTAGGTTAATACTACACCATCAACAGTGTTTCCATCAAATCCCCAGTTGAGCTCAATCAAGTTAATCCCAAACACTTGATAAAAGTTCACCCTCCCTGGGGGTACCAATTCTACTTGTCACTTTCTCTTATAAAGTGGCAGGTCCATCAAAAATTTCATCTCTGTCAAGTTAATATTACACCTCTGACAGTATCGTGAGAGTTCCTGAAATAGGATCTTCCTCCATAAAGTTTGACTTATTAAAATTACCATCATAATTTTGACAAAGTCAAAGACTCTTTGCTTCTATGCGTCTAATTGAAGACAAAAAGTTCAAGACAATGAAAGAGGCAAAAAGAGAAGTGTCACTTTTATTTATTTCCAGGCATATGAAAGTGATACAAAAACGCTCTCTTATACAATAAGATTGAGTGCTACAGTTAAAACGCTCTCTTATACAATAAGATTGAGTGTTACAGTCAAAACGCTCTCTTACAATAAGATGGAGTGTTACAATTAAGGAGTACAAAGAAGTCCCTCTCTCTCTCAGAGGTTGCACTCACTCCTTGAAGCCGCATCTGATTCCAAGTACAGGATGGTGCATGATGTAAACATCGAAAGAGCCCTAACTGACTAAGCTAAGAGCAATGGTGTTCTTGAGGTCCGGTGACAGCAGAAAATCCTGCAACCCTTCGTTCATAAGCATCTCTGTCCCCAGCAGGCCATCCAGCAGACATGGAGAGTCCTCGATGTCACTTCTGGAGTGGGAGAGGAAGAGGATCCTATCTGCCGCCGTGTCCACCGTAACCTCCTCGCCGCCATACTTACCCTGACCATCTCTTGCCAGCAGGCATGATTGGTGCAGTGGATCTGAAGAGACCTTGGCGAGAGTTAAGTCCTCGTCAGGGACATAATATATTCCCTTGTAGACGACGAGGACCATAATATATTCCCTTGTGGACGAACATCGAACAAGTTCGCCGTCCGATATATTCTCCCACGGACTTGGCGAACATGAAGAAGAATGACCAAGCCTACCTGCAAAAAAGCAAACAGGGAATCAGACAATTCAGAGCTTAGTACACTTCAACAGAAGAAACTAAGTCACAGACGCGACTATTTTCAAAGACCGCAGACGCGGGAATGATCCGCGCAGCGAGCCAGATTCCTGCGACAATAAAAACACGCGAGCGAGACTGTGATACACACAGAATGCAAACGCGACTTAACTCCACATCCGCGTCTAAGATACAAGGTGCGCAGAGAATCAGACGCCGAAAATTGCCATCTCTCTGTTGGAGGAACAGGAGTTGCAAGATCCGGGTCTGAAGCCTTCAACCCGAGTTGGAATTCATCCAAGTCAGTGGCCTTAAAACGCGAGCTTCATGAGTAAAGCCGCGGCCAAGTACCAAAGACTTCTGTACTCGCATCTAGAGAAATTCAAGTCAGGGGCGCAAATTCCAGAAGAGGAATGCACCAACCACGACTTCACAAGAAGGTCCAGATGATATCTCATTGAGAGGTATACTAAAATTCAAACTTGTTTGGATCTAAAATGTCATGGTAAGTGGGCATGGCATACCCGCAGAAGCCTCTATTAAGAGTTGAACTATCTGCGTTGAGGCGCGGACGTAAAAAGTGCTCAAAGAGACGCTTCCTACCATTGAAATCACTTGACAGTGGTAATCCATTGAAGAGACCAAACAGAAGCATGAAAGCTCTGGGTCGTCTTCATCCACAGAGGCACCTTCATCCATGGAGGCAAACCCCTGATAGGGTCCTTGAAGGGAGAAGGCAGAGTCCCTCAGAGTACTCGCTATCAAACAGAGCACGGTCTAAGTAGCCGCTGTTAAAGAGAGGGGGTGAGTCCTATTTATAGGCAACCCCTGATAACGGTCATTAATGGTTCATTAATTAAAATCGCCGGCCTTAATGACCGCACGACTGTCAAAGCCCAATGGGAGGCTGACGCGTGGAACGTCGCTTCGGAAGCGTCGCAGGCGCTGATCTCAAACCGTCAGCGCCGGTTTTGCATTAAAGGGCATTAACGCCCAAGTCCAATGAAAAACCGACGCGTGGATAACTGCTTCGGGAAACAACGGATGACCCGTTTTCCCAATTGTCAGCGAAGACTTGACGTTCAATCGTCAGCGAAGACTTGACGGTCAAGATCTCATAAAATCTTTAAGTCAGGCTGCATTAAACGCAGATGGGAAAGCCACGTCCGGCTGCATTAAACGCAGATAGGAAAGCCGCGTCCAAGAATTCACGTCCCCTTTCTCAAATTGGAAGGCGTTCACCCGCGTGATTCAAAGTCGCGTCCCTTCAGCAAACGGGGCCCTTTCTAAGGGAAAGCACTTAGTCCATTCTGATATTAGTGGAAAATACACAAGGCTGCTGCGTCCCTCGCATCCGCTCAAGTCGCGTCTTCATCGACAGGACAAATTCGCGTTACTCAAAGCCGCGTTTGTCCCCACGGATCAATGCCGCGTCTCATCAAAAAGGACTTAGTTCTATCTGAGTTCTTATGAACTGATGACCGCGTCTCCCTATATGGATTGACGCTGCGTCTCATCAAAAGGACTTGGTTCCACCTAAGTCCCTATGAACCAATGCCGCGTCTCGTTAAAAGGGCTTAGTTCTGCCTAAGGTCCTATGGGTCAAACGCCGCGTTTCACTTAAAGAACTTAGTCTCACCTAAGTTCAGCATTCACAGTCAGTTAATCAAAGATTGTGATCAAAAGGTCGAATTCATCCACAGCAAGGCAGCAAAGGAGGTGGAACCAAAAAACTTCAAATACTTTTATTATATCAAAAATGATAAAAGTTAATACAAAACACTCTTAGTGAACAGAGTGTCCTTTCTAAAAAAAAAAAAGAAAAAAGGCACTTGATCAGATATCTTATCCGAAATAAGAAGAAAAAAATACCAAGTGTCTGCAGTTCGAACGCAGAAGAGATACTGGACGCAGGAATTATCAAGTCCGCGTCCAGACCTGCAAATCCACGCCCAGACGCAGAAGAGATACTAGACGCAGGAATTATCAAATCCGCGTCCAGACCTGCAAATCCGCGTCAAGGTGAAAGAAACGCAAGGATCAAATCCGCGTTCTGCAAACCAAGACTTACAAAAAATTTCTAATTCTAAGTGCTTGGACTCAGGTGCCAGATTCATCAAAATCGGCAGCTGATGGCACAGAACGCAAGGATCAAATCCGCGTTCCGCAAACCAAGACCGCGTCCGAACCCTTCACAATTAGAAATATTCTAAGTGAAGGATCCGAAGTGCAGAGCCCACTGGGACCAGGACGTCAAACCCGCGCCTTGGTTATCAACTCAAAGACTGCATCTGAGACCGCGTCTGAGAATCAAACCGGTTCATATCCTGTGTTAATGGTTCTCCTCCTCCAAAAGATGTCTTTTAGGGTTCCTCAAACTTCCAGTAATGGTGAAGTTTAACCTAAATGGCATTTTACCTCGGAAAACAACGCCCTGCGTAGAGGAAGCGCCCCTTTGGGCCTCGGCGACGGTCGCCTTTGAGGACGATGCGGTTGGCTTGGTCTTGGGTGCCATCGCTAGTTCGAAAATCCAGTAATGGAGATGAATCGTTCAAAAATCCAGTAACGGAGTTGAATAGTTCAAGAGATGAACAGAGAAGAAAAAATTCTCTTTCTTAATTCTCTAAGCAAGTGTGTTCGGAGAAGAAGAGATGTCTCTCCAACTGTTGCCTTTTATAGGCACAAGGATTCGCGAAGATACGCGGCGTATGGCCCGATAAATTCTGCAGCGAATCACCTCTTGACGCGTGGCATCAAATCATTTTTGAACAGAGAAGATCATGCGCCACGGCTCCGCAGCGAGTCATCATTCGACACATGGAGCAGTTCATTTAATGAACCGAGAAGTCCGCGCGCCTAGAGGTAAAATCCCGCCGGTTCCCCAGGCCAGCTGGCAGCGTAATCATGACATGGCACGGATTCGCACCCGACGGCCACGTCTCTTCAATGGTCGTGCCCCGTCAGCACCACCATAAATGCACCCAGAAAGTCGCGTTGCGTTCAGAAAATCGCGTCTTTATTAGAGGTGCGTCTTTCCTAAGTCCGTGTCCGTCCAAGCGGGCCTAACATCGCGTCTGCCTTATGGAAGATCAGCCGCGTTTCCATTGCCAAAGACGCACCCTATGAAAGTCGCGTCTTTAAAGCAGTACCATCTCTGCTTTTCAAAAGGAACCTGCGTTCGGCCTCCTGCTTCTGCAAATCAGTTCAACAGTACACTGGCACAAGCAGATGACCAACCACTCTTGGCTTAAAGCACACCCACGACAGACTTAAAAAGCAATCGGGGAGGTTTAGACTATATCTAGACACTCAACACGATCAACTCTGGTGGTTTCAAAGAGTTCAACAGTACACTCACGAAGACTAACTCCAGATAAGATCAAACTCGGAGCATCAACAGTCCAGTCATGAAGGTGAATTCCGCTAGAGTCCAAAGTATTTCGAAATCCGTTCCAGTTAACTGCGGAATATCGAAAACTTTGGAGGGGGTTCTGTAGGCTGTCTAAAAGTCACTAAAAGACAAGCCAATAAAAGCAGAGTCTCAAGGCGCGTTGGCTCGGTACCCGCGTCTCAGCATCAAGGCGCGTTGGCTCGGCACCCGCGTCTCAGCATCAAGGCGCGTTGGCTCGACACCCCGTCTCAGCATCAAGGCGCGTTGGCTCGACACCCGCGTCTCAGCAACAAGGCGCGTGGGTCTAAACCCGCGTCTCAGCATCAAGGCGCGTTGGCTCGACACCCGCGTCTCAGCAACAAGGCGCGTGGGTCTAAACCCACGTCTCAGCATCAAGGCGCGTTGGCTCTACACCCGCGTCTCAGCATCAAGGCGCGTTGGCTCGACACCTGCGTCTCAGCAACAAGGCGCGTGGGTCTAAACCGCGCCTCAGTTGTAACCACCCGGATTACGGGGCCAGTCACCGCACAAGTAGCGGGAAGTGGCCCCTCATTGTGGAGCGTTTTCAGGGGGCACGTTCACCCCCTAGGACCTCTATAAATAGCCTCGTTTGCTATGAGGTCGAGGCAATGAGAAGAAGAGGGGGGCGGTAAAAAAAAGAAGGATCAGGCATCAAAGAGGAGATCATCAACAAAGAGAGAGAGAAGACTCTTCGTCAAGCTTGCTGCGTACGAGCTGCTCTTCGCCTACCTTCTCTTTGAGAGTTTTGGTAGACAGAGCTGTGTTACTCTTTCTACCAGCCAGAGAGAAGATCCCCCGACGGTCCCGACGGTCATCCGGTCAACGGAGAACAAGACTCACTCTCCACCGCCACACGAAGAACCCAGCCTTAAACAAAGGGGGGATTCAAGACTCAACATCCTCCCTCCCTTGTAGTCGGAGCATTAGTCCGTTGTAATCTTTCAACTGATTCAAGGAAACTTTACATCGAATTCTTCTACTCCGTACCAAACAACCCCCAACCTTCGACACCAATTTGACAAGAGTCAAACTCTAACAACTTTTCCCTTAGGTCAATCTCCTATTGAGTCCGCGATGTCCTGAGGGCCAATGTCTACTCAATTTTTCGTTAGGCTGGGTAGTGAGTGAGGAGATAGTTTTTTGGTTAAGTAAGTGTTATGACTTCCTCACCTTATCTTGTTTATAGGACAAGCCCTTAAATCATTTTAGCGCGTGTGTGCAAGTATATAGCAGAAATGACACTCAAGTAATAACATACAAGTGTGTTTCCTAAGCTACATGCAATGCAAACGCACCTTGGCTCCAGCACTCTTTAATAGTAATTTAAATGTAACGAATTAAACAAATGCCTAAAATGTAATGTCTAAATATTTTTTAGCATTAACAAACAACCATATTACAATTGAGGTTAGAATAGTGTGCTGAATATATTAAACAGGAAAACTATAAACTGAAGTAGTTAAATCTTTGAATTCAAGCAACTTGGAAGAAACTACAGTTAGTAGTTCACCACAGTTGTGGGCTCTGATGCTCTGCCTTCTTGGACAGAGGCACAGAGTAGTAATATGTCCACTGCAACTCATAGTTTTCAAATATTAGTCCCTGTACATAAAAACAAAGAAGAAAAGTTAAAATGTTTAAAGTAAATCAAAAAGAAGAAAAACTTATTGTCCCTCACCGGCAACTGCGCCAAAATTGTGAAAGATTCAAAAATCTTTTGCTTGAGTGTCCTCACCACAGATTTGAAAAGATCTGTATGAACCAAATGTTAAATGATGGCTTAGACTACCCAACTAAGACCATGATTGAGTCCCTTTGTAATAGATCATTCACTAGTAAAACCATCAATGATGCATGACAATTTTTCAAAGTGGTGGCAGAAAATACTTTAGAAATGGAACCTGTTGATGTTAAGCAACCCACCACCACAACTACCATCAACAAGGGTGGTATGCATGGAATCAACCCTAATTTTGAGACTGATGCCAAAATAACATCAATTATGAGAAAACTTAAAGTTTTAGAGATGAGTAAGGGAGCACAATCTTCAGCTCCCAAACTATCTAAGCAAGTGGTTCTATTTGTGTCCTTTGTAACAGTCAAGACCACTTGGTTGAACAATGCCTCAGGTTGTCAATTATCATATGGAATAAGAAAATGTACTCAATACATTTCGCAAGCCCAACCCCAATAATAATCCATTCAGTGAAACGTACAATCCGGGATGGCGGAATCATCCCAACCTTTCGTGAAAATATTCTCAAGGACAAAGAAATGGTGGATCATCATCATTTCAAGAACCATCTTCTAATAATCAATTTTACAAGAGAAATCAATTTAATGCAACACCATCTGTCGCTCCATATGTCCCTCCCAATCAAAGAAAATCATCTTTAGAGGACACTCTCCAATAATTCTTGCAAAGCCAAGCCATAACTAATCAAACCCAAGCCCAACTCAATATCTCAGGCCAAAATCAGGCGATAGCCCGGCTCGAGGTTCAGATAGATCACTTAGCTGCATTCGTTAGGAGAGAGAGAAAGGATATTTTCCTAGTCAAACTGTGCCCAACCTGATAAGGTAACCTGCTCCACAAAATACTCCTACAGGACAGTTCGAAATTAGTTCTGATTCAAATTGTGAAGTCCAACCCCATCCACACTTTACGGTCGGTCAAGAAAGTGGATAACCAAGTCCAAACTCGACCAAACAATCCTAATGTTATCAAGAAAAAAAAAAGAGAACCCAAAAGAGCCAACAAAGAAAGATGATCAAGTTGTTGACCATCAAGAGAAATTCTTTGCGCCTAACCCCATTTTCTCAACGTCTTCAACTAACTAGAAAGAAAAATCACTGTGAGAAAATTTTAGAAGTTTAAAAATTTTCAAATCAACATTCCCTTCTTGGATGCCATCAATCAGATTTCTTTATATGCCAAGTTTCTAAAATACCTAACCACTGTCAAGAGGAAAAGTTTCATGCCTCGTGAAGCTGCATTTGCTACACAAGCATCTTTTCTCCTCCAGCAACCCATTGCACCCAAGTATGAGGATCTAAGGAGTCCAACCATTTCTATTAGGATAAGAGATCAGGTTATGGATCGGTGTCTGCTAGATCTAGGAGTAAGTGTAAACCTTTTACCCTATTCTATGTACAAACAATTAGGTTTTGAGAGTTACAACCCACTAACCTTACATTTCTTCTAGCAGATAGTTCAGTTAAGGTTCCTAAGGGAATTGTTGAGGATGTTATTTTGAAGGTCGATGAATTCTATTTTCTTGCAAACTTTGTGATCTTAGACACTAAAGATCTAAGCAATCACTCCCATATGATTTTAGGGAGACCATTTCTTGCTACTACTGATACTGTCATTAGATGTACGAATGGAGTCATGATCTTATCGTTTGGGAATATGACAGTTGAGCTAAACATTTCTCACACTAGTTCCCAACCACATGTAATGGATTAACATGAGGAGGTCAACATTATTGATACTTTGGTCAATCACACTTTTGAGGAGTCTTGTTATGAAGACTCTTTGGAGAAATGCTCCCATTTTGGAATGAAACTTTGACATAGATGAGTCTATAGAAGAAGTCAATGCGTTATTAGACTTTGTTCCTAGAAGAGGTCAACGCATTATTAGACTTTGTTCCTATCATGTACACTGATCAATGGAAACCCAAGGTAGAACCCTTTCCTGTGTCAATATTTTTTCCTGTTCCATCAATCATTGAGCCCCTAAGTTTGAGCTCAAACCTTTACCCGAAACATTGAAGTATGCCATCCTAGGTGAGTCAGAAATTTTGCCTGTGACAATTTCTTCTCATTTAGACAAGGACCAAGAAGGGAGTTGATAAATGTTCTTGGTGAACATAAGAAGTCGTAGAATGGACCATAGCAGATATCAAGAAAATTAGCCCCTCTGTGTTAATGCATCAAATTCATCTCGAAGTGAATACCAAAACCTCGAAAGGAGTATAGAGGCGTTTAAACCCTACCCTAAAAGAGGCAGTAAGAGTAGAGGTCATGAAATTATTAGATGTGGGTATCATTTATCCTATCTCTGATAGTCAGTGGGTCAGTCATGTGCAAGTCGTGCCCAAAAAGTTTGGAGTCACAGTTGTTGCTAATGAAAATAATGAATTGGTTCCAACTCGTGTTCAAACTGGTTGGCGAGTGTACATAGAATATAGGAAACTCAACTTCATATCTAGAAAAGATAATTTTCCTCTGCATTTCATCGACCAAATGTTAGAACGTCTTACCGGTCATGCTTACTATACCTTCCTTGATGGTTATTGTGGATATAACCAAATTTTGATTGCTCGTGAGGACTAAGAGAAAACAACGTTCACCTGCCCATTTAGCACATTTGCCTACCATCGCATGCCTTTTGGGATATCCAATGCATCGGCTACTTTTCAGTATTGTATATTGAGCATCTTTTCGAACATGGTCGAGTAATTCCTAGAGGTTTTCCTGACTTATCTGTCTCTGGGTCACTTTTTGATGAGGATTTGTATTATCTATCATTATGTAAGGAGAAGATTTTAATTCTTAATTGGCAAAAATGCCATTTCATGGTGAATTTCAGGATTGTCTTAGGACACATTATTTCTGATAGAGGTATAGAGGTTGATAAAGGTAAAATAGAATTAATCTCCAAATCACGACATCCTAGAATTGTTCGGGATCTGTGATACTTCCTAGGACACGCTAGGTTCTACCCCCACTTTATGAAAGACTTTTCAAAAATTTTCAAACCTCTGTGTGACCTTCTAGCAAAGAATGTTCCCTTTGAGTTCACTACTTCTTGTTTGGTAGCCTTCGAAGGGCTCAAGACCGAGTTAACCTCGGCACCCATCATCCGGCCACCTAATTGGAATCTTCCATTGAGGTGATGTGTGATGCTTTCACTATGCGGTAGGGGTTGTCCTAGGCCAGCGAGTGGATCAACTTTCTCATGTCAATTGCTATACCAACAAGACTATTAACGATGCCCAACTAAACTACTCCGCCACAGAAAAAGAGTTGTTGGCAGTCTTTTTTGCTCTTAACAAATTTTGTCCCTACTTTATAAGTTCTAAGGTCCTAATATACACCGATCATGAAGCTTTAAAGTACCTTTTCACAAAAAGGATGTTAAAGCCCACTTAATCTGTTAGATTTTACTCCTACAGGAATTTGGTCTAGAAATTCACGATAAAAAGGGGGCTGAGAATTTTGTCGCGGATCACTTGTCTAGGATAGTGGTCAAATCTGTATTGAACGCTACTTGTTCTTGAGACATTTTCTGATGAGCAGTTAATGTTTGTTTCCCTTTTGACTGTTTCTGGTATGCCGACATTGTAAATACCTCATCACGGAACAGATGCCTGATTCATAGACCAAGCATAAATGATTGCGTTTCTTAGATAGGGTCAAATGGTTCTTCTGGGATGAGCTATATTTGTTCAAATATTGTGCTGATCAGATCATTCGACGCTGCGCTCCTGACTTAGAATTTAGTAACATCCATAACCAAGCCTGTGGTAGTCATTTCACTGGGAAGAAAACTGCTGTAAAAATTTTACAGTATGATTTCTATTAGCCCACTTTGTTTCATAATACTCATGTCTACTATCAATCATGTGATCATTGTCAACAATTAGGGAAAATTGCACGACAGAATGAAATGTCGTTAAACCCAATCTTAGTTGTCAAAATCTTCGATGTTGGGGGCATCGACTTCATCGGTCCCTTCCCTATGTCTCATGGATACCAATATATCTTTGTGACAATTGGCCATGTCCCTAAATTGATATAGGTCGTAGCATATAGAACCAATGACCACAAAATTATGGTATACTTCTTGAAAGAGAACGTATTCTTTCATTTTGGCTTCCCTAGTGCAATCATTAGAGATGGTGGAAAACATTTCTGCAATCATACATTTGAAGTCTTTATGAAAAAATACTGCATCAATTATTGGGTAGCCACCCCTTACCACTCACAGACTAGCAGCTAAGTATAAGTTTTCCATAGAACCATCAAGACTATTCTAGAGAAAACTATGAATACCACTAGGAAAGATTGGTCTCTTCGATTGACTGATGCCTTATGGGCATATAGAATTGTATTCAAGACTCCTATTGGAATGTCTCCATATAGGTTAGTCTATAGCAAAACTTGCCATCTTCCTGTAGAGCTATAACACAAGGCATACGGGGCAATTAAATGCCTAAATTTTGATCTTGATAAGGCAAGAGAATCTAGAAAACTTTAACTAAATGAGCTTGAAGAGATAAGAAATGATGCATATGACTGTGCAAAATGGTACAAAGACCGTATAAAATTGATGCATGATCAAGTCATAATTCGTAAGGAATTCCAGTCAGGACAGAAAGTCCTACTTTACAATTCATGTTTACATCTTTTTTTAGGAAAACTGAAATCCGTTGGACCGGTCCCTACATTATTCAAAAGGTGTACCTATATGGTGAAGTTATGGTCCACAATACCATCGATGGTACCACTTTTCAAGTGAATGGCCATCGGTTAAAACCATACTGTGAGTATCTGAGCGCAAAAGTGGAGGAAATCCTTCTGGAAGATTATGTTTATCAGATTGATTTCTATACATGCTAAGGATCCATTTCTGTATTTATTATCTAATTCGTTCTATTTATTTTTCTGCTTGCATTTAAATTCACAGTTTAAGTATGAGAATGGGAAAGATCCTATTTTTCATGTTTTGCTCACCTTCAAGATGAGGTAAGTCTTTCCTAAGAATTCTAGATAAGTCATCAACCGAAAAAGCTAAGTAAGTACTTTTGGGGTTTTTCTTCTTTTCTTTTAACCTGTAGTTTAGACTATCACCAATCACAACTCTCTTCTGTTTATTATTTTAACTTTCGTTATATAAACTCATTTTATATTTTCTCCACCTTCTCTTAACTTCCACTTTCTTCTTAACTTAACAATAGATTCTTTTTCCTTTTCTCTACTAGAACAAAAGAAGTATTTTAAACATTTTTAGTAAACTAAAGGAGAACTTACAATAAGCCTTCATCGCAGGTCCTTTCTTGTGGGTCACGACCTGTATAGCCACTTGCTATCGCGGTAGCATTGAGTACCTTGCACTTTTATTCTTAAGTTCTGAAATTTTGTATTTTTCTGTGTAGGTAAAATCTCAATCATCTATCGATGATCCACGCTTCTGTTGTATATCCCTGATCAGCAACCAAGAGAATCCACAAGCCCCAAGCCCCAGGATCTAGACATGTAGATTTAGGGGAGTCAGAAACTCCCCAACGAGTGATATGATGAATGTCAAGTAACGTGCAGGGACAAGCATATGTGTATTGATAAATCTGAATCAAAAGCATGTATTAAAACCATGTCGTGAGTATATACATACAAGAGCAGACAATGAGGCAATAAGGTAAATATGGCAAAACTAGTTATACAATCCCAAATTACGTATTTGTGAGATTAGTACGTCAAAGGAATAATCCAAATAAGAAAATTCTCATATACATACTCTATATCTCACGTCATCGTATCCTGAGTTCATATAACTTGAGTTATCTCCTAAACTATGATAACATCATAAAACTGATAGAAAACTAATAAATCGATAATATCGAATACAAATAAAACAAGCTGTACGAGCTAAGTTTGTGGCTTCATTAGACTAGTACATTGAAGGAATAATCCAAACAAAAAAATCCTCATCTATATACCTTTATCCCATGTCGCCATAATCCGAGTGTATACAACCCTTATTACAAAATAATATAATGAATTATTGATTAGTATCTTATTATTATTACTCGTATGACCTATATATCTAAGTATGTGTGCAAGCGTATGTTCCATCCCACATTCATCCATATATTAGTAAGTCGAGGTTATTATTGGAAACTGAATGAGTTATATTTACAATAGATCTTGTAATACCAGGGACTATGGCTCAGAATGTTCGAGTGCTGACCTGGAACCTGCCACTATGAAAATAAGAGGTGGTCTTATTCTATGCCCTTTCAGGAATGTAACAAGAGTTAGGGAGCCAACGCTCCCTCGAATACTTAGCGGCCCTCAGGTAGATCCAGAAGTTTTAGTTGTGCAACATAACTAATACCACTGTAAACATATTCACCACTTGAAGTTCAACAATTTTTCCCTTACCCGATGTAAGTTGGTCTTTTTATCGTTTATTATTATGTAATTATCATATTACAAGAATAGCAGGGTAGAACATGTTCAGAAGTTATAAGAGTAATAGGTGTACATAAGTTCTAGAAATATAGGTCACTGTATATAATACTGGATAGTAAGACAGGATTCCCAAAACATGATAATTACAATTCAAGTGGTAATATATCAGGTGGGCAGGTAACAATGATATCAAACAGGTGTTAGGTGATAGCATGCAGGAGACATGTGGCAAGTAATAGCACAGTGAATATCACTATCGTATATCATAATACAAGAAAACAGTTCTAATATAGGGGATCAGTACGAATACAGGAAGACAGTACCGATACAGGAGATCGGTACGAATACAAGAAAATGATATGATTTTGGAAAACAGCTCAAGCACAGGTTTCAAACTCTACACAGCAATTAAGATAAGAATAATAGTTGAATTATCAAATAGACAAGCGGGCATGCAAGTAAGCGAGCATCCAAGCGAATTTAAGCAAGCTGGAGCGAAGTTAACATACAACAGTAGAAGCCATCACATTCGTTGTGGTTTTCACTCGCGGCACGGCTAAACGCATATGACGGAGCGAGCATATGAATGCTACTCTATCGCGTGTCATGAAGCCGTGCTCAATGTGTAACTATGCTAAAACTAAGTAGCGGCAAAGCGCTGAGCGCTAGGTCTACCTACCTGGCATAGCCTAAAGACCTGATGGTCTAAACGCGCTTCCTCTTTTGAGGAACTGGGCGAGAATCCAAAGGATTAATCGGCCCGAAGGCAGAGTAAGTACCTTTAAAAGTGTTAGCATCAAACACACATATACAACAAGTGACAACTAAGCTATTAGTAGAGTAGTGAAATCCGAGGCTGAGCAAGGTACAAATAAAAATAGTGACAGATAAGCGAACAATCAAGCAGAGCTAAGCAAGCTAGAGCAAAGCTAACGCGCGATGGATGCTATCACGCTCGGCGTAGTTACCGCTTGTGGCGAAGCTACAATAACGTACAGCTATCGCTCATGGTGTAACTACACTCGGACGGAATTAGCGTTAGAGTAATGAGTGCTAGACTCGCCTACCAGGCGAAGCCAAAAGACTTGACAGTCTGAATGCACTCCCTCTTTCAAAGAAGTGGCATAAGAGAGACTATAAGGTCTAGTGGGGTCAGAAGGCCAAGTAGGCACCTGCATAAAATAATGTTAGCACACACAAACACATATATATACATGATAATAACTAGATTACTCGTAGAGTAGTGAAGCCTGGAGACTGAGTATAGAGCTCGGATGCTGATAGGGCTCGGAGGCCGAGAAGAAATGCCGGAGGCAAAATAAAGACGAAGGGTCTGCCACGCATGACAATATAGCAGATATAAAACACATCACAGGCGGGGTAAATGCAGGAAGTAAACTACACTAATACAAATATTTGTCACAGAGCTACTACACATAGTCCTAGGCACTCGGCCATCACAAATACAAGTGCACAATCCACAAATATAATTACAACACAGGGAAGTAAAAATATATAAATCCCTAAAAATACAACCTCAACCAATCAAAGTGGGGCCAATTCTCACCTAAAAATCTCAAATCACGCCCCGAAATCCTCAAAATACAAATGACCAACGCGCATGCGCATTCAATATATCAAATTAATATAATAATATATAGAGAGAGAATCGAGAGAGAGGAGAGAGAGTTATAGGGAAAAGAGATAATAGGAGGAAAATTAGTAGGAGGGAAAGGAGGAGTGAATAAGAGAGAGAAAGAAAAAAAAGAAAAAGAAAAAAGAGGGGGCCCCCTGCTGCTTAAGCACAGGGGGGCCACGCCCCCTAGCCACACCTAGCCACGGCGCGCGGCCACCAGGTGCCGGTCGCCCGGGGAGGAGTAGGTGAGGTAAGGGGAAGATGGATTTTGTTGGTGGTGGTGATTTGAGTTAGATGAGGAGATTAGTGGGAGGAATTTAGTGGTGGTGGAGGAATTGAAGGAAGTGGAAGGAAGGAGGAGGAGTGAGAGGTGGTCATGGTGGTGATTAGTGGTGGAATTGGGTAGAGGAGGTGGTAGATTTTGGTGTTGGTGGTATTGTTAGTTGAAGAAGAAGAAGAAGGTGGAAATGGAGGATGGTGATGTTGTTAGTGGTTGGATAGGAGGGAGTTGAAAGGAGATGGTTGCCGTTGAGTAAGGCCTACTATGGCCAAGTGGGGAGTCATTGATGTGGGTGGTCGTCGATGGTTAGGGGAAGAGAAGAGAGATTGGAGTGAGGGGAGAGGGAATAGAGTAGAGAGAGAGAGAAATTGAGAAGAAGAGAGTGAGAATTGAGAAGAGAAAGGGGATACTAAGAGATGGGGAGACTTGTTAGGAATACTACACTTGCACACACACGACCTCCTAAGATAAATCCAATCATGGCCAATCACGTTTCACTCCAGGACAAGTTTTACCCGATTCGTACTTCACTTCCATCATGCATTATATTACTTGAGGCTAATGGAAACAACTTTGAGCTAAAACCCTAATTCATAAACACACCCCCTAGGTTCTATGGCTTAGAATCTGAGGACTCGTATTTCTTCATTCAAGGGTTTGAAGAAGTATGCTTGATGATGAGAATTTCCTAACTGGGGGAAGATGTGTTAGACTGAGGTTTATCCCCTTTGTACTTAGAACATAGCCAAGAAGTGGTTGTACAACTTGCCTGTTAGTTCAATTTCATCATAGGGTGACTTTGTTAAGGTGTTTCTTAAGAAATTCTGCCCCATTTTCATCAGGAAGAACATTATGCAGTATAGACGGGAAATCAATGAACTATTCTGGAAGCATTTCGAAAGGTTTAAGGATTTGTTAGCTGATCGGATGCAGAATGAGCACTCGAAAATGTGTGTTTTATGAAATAAATGTAAAAGCATGCGTGCTAATGTTCTCTCGGTACTTTCGTTATAGCATTGGCTCAAAGGATCGAATCCATAGGGACGGGAGGCGATAGAAGCATTAACAGTTCTTATTCACGTCGATTGTTAACAATTCTTCTTTGTTAAAGAATGAGAAAAAGAAAAAGAAAAAATCCAGAAGTGATAGATGGAGAAGGCGATAAAATCGGTGATGTGAAAATAAAAGAGAAATGGTTTTGAAAATAAGAAGAAGATGAAACAAAGGTGAATTAAGAAGTTGGTGAAAACATCGATAAGAAAGTGAAAAAAAATTTAGAAAATTGGTTTTAAAACAAAGTAAAAAAGAAAGAAAAAACCTATGAAAGAAAACTCATAACTATTAACTACTAATTGCTCCACTAAGCATGCTAACCTCTTAGTGATAGTTGCCTCACATGGATCCTTGGCCATCACTAGTCTTTGGCTTCAAGAGACGATACAAAGCATGGCATATAAGATTGTTCATAAACATTCAAACTACATATCTATACCACATAACAAGTTACAAGCTACTATTAGATCATCAAAATCGATTAAAGTGAGCATGAAATAAAGAAGACATTACAAGTTAGCAAGTTAGTGAGTTAGATGCTAGAAATGTTAGAATGTTAGAATCTATCATCATGAGCCATTAATGGCTATTGCAAGAGTAAGGCCTTGTAGAGGCTATTAGATTCATGTGGATTATTAAGTAAGTGGTTAAATGGTTAGTGGTTAGTAGTTAAATTATCATGAGAAGAAAAATTAGCTAAATATCATGTAGAAGATGGAGAAGATTATAATAGAGAAGAAAGGAGACACCTTTTATATAGATTGTCACCATCTATTACATCAATCTCTCACTTTCTCTCTGAATCTCTCAGCCCTAACACATGATCTAAAAATGAAATAAAAATACAAAAGAAAAGAAAAGAAGAACACCTACACTAAAAGAGAGAAAATCTAGCCTATTTCTCAATCTTTTTGCGTTTCGGTTCCCTGCAGGGCTATTTATAGGCGAAAGGAGCTTCTAGAAGATGAGACGAGGCCACGGGTCGAAAATTGACGCGTGGCTCACCAGCTGTGTCGCAAAAACGCGACAATTACGTGTTTCCATGGCAAAACTAGGGACTTAGGTCCCTGGTTTTGGCGCGTGGGTTTGCCTCGCTTCGGGGACCTTCCAGATATGCTCAGATTCGGTTATTTGTGTTAGTGGTTCATATCACTAGTTCATATCACCAATAAAACCCTTAATTTTGCGGCCTTATTTACTTGAGTTCTTAAGTCAGTGGGGTGTTTTCTCACTTAGTGCTCTAAGACTATTTGGTTTGGGAGTCACCAGCTAAAAGCTCATTACATGGGTAAATTAGAAAAGGCCTAATAAAACTAAGGGATAATATTGCCATAATAAGAATAATACGGCCTAACAGTTGAAGTTGAAGAATCCGAAGTAAATTTCACTATCACAAAGGTGCAAATGATTTAGAGTAAAATAATAAACTAAGTGAGAAATACAGTTTGAATTCTTACCTGTAATGATTACAAGTTTTTTCATAGAGACTAAGTTTAAAAATGAATAATTTAGTGAACTTATGACTTATAGATCAGTTACGTTTTTTTTTTTTTGCAAAAGATTTTCAAATATTTTTCTCTTTTAAAAAGAAATTTTGCAAAAATACTAATATTTTTTTTATATTTACTTGAATTTGTGGGTGTAATCCACTAAAAACCCTCAGGAGACTATAACTCCTCTTTTAGGGAAAACGGAGAGGTTTAAAGGCTTATTATACATGCTCAGTACAGTCGCGTGACATGCGAAAGTGGTTTAATAGACTTTTAGTCTTAGTCTTAGATTTTTGCTTAAGGAGGAGCAAAAGATAGGTGTGGGGTGTGACTATCCACTAATGTTGCATATTTTTATCACATTTTCATATTCTAATTGTAATAAAACTCCGGTATTTAACATATTTATTGTCTAATAGTGTGTAAGTTGTAATAATGGAGATGGAGAAGAAAAAGCCCATTATATCCCAAATAATTCAAATTTTTGAAAATTTATTTTCTTGCCCAAAGAATCAACAAACATACACTTAAATCCAAAGATCCAGATACAATTATATCAGGATAATACAGGACAACTGAACGAGGCGAATCCGGGGCAAAAAATGCAAGATCCGTAGCGCAGGGATTGCAACGGATCCGCAGCAAAAGCCGCGCGAACGCAGCAATCTCCTAACCGTTGGGTCAACGATTCCTCTCTCATCTTCGATGCATTTTGTACACTGAGTTTCTCCTATAAAAACCCCACCAGCGGCAGAGAACCGGAGGGAAAATAGAAGCTAGGATTCTCACTCTAATTTAGTTTAGGTTTTTCTTTTCTTTTTATTTTTCGTGTAATTTTTTGTTTCTTATTTAGATCTAGGATTAAAATAGAGAGATATTCATGAGAAAAAAGAGAGGAACTTGTAATAGATAGTGACAGATTATGAAAAGATTTCTCCTTTCTCTTCATCATTTTTCTTCTTTATTTTCTTTCTAAATAAATAGCTAATTTATTTTATCATGGCTAACTTACTATAACCTACTATTTCATTTACTCTTGTTTGATTTGTATCCACATGAATCTAATAGCATCGAAATACCCTTTCTCTTGCAAGTGCCACTGATGGCTCATGATGATGGATATAACTTTTATTCTATATCATTTCATGCTTAGTCTTTATGATTTTTGATGATGTAATATAGTTTAGATGTGAATCAGCTGCCAAATTTGATCTCAGATTTGATCTTGATTAGACTTGGTCTTGATCTTGAATTGATTTGATCTCATCTGGAGATTTAATTGGTCAAAGGTTGACCATAACGAACCCGCAGCGGAGCTGGGAGAAGCATCTGGCGAAGTCAGAAGAAAGCTCTTCAGCGGAGCTAGATAATATCTGTGGCGAAGCTACCAAACATCCTTCTGCGCGGTTGCGTGTGGCTTCGAGCGAAGCTAACTCTCTGCGGAGTTAACTTGAGCACTTCAGGCGAAGCTGTAAGTTAGCTTCCTGATGGAGCTTTGAACGGCTTGACGGTGAAGTTAGGTGATCTTAGCCTCTCAGGCGAGGCTATCCCTTTGGGCTCATGTGATGCTAAGTGTTAGCATCTTAGACCTGCTGAGGTCTGTTCAAAGACAATCTGGGCTCACTGTCTGCTTCACTGGATCAGTAGAGTCCAAGTTGCTGCTTTGTTCCTCGGAGATGGGTGAAAACTTGGTTATCAGCTTGTCAGTCACTTGTCTTTTGTAAATGTCAATAAGTTTAGATATTGTTCAGGCTAATAAGAATCTTGTCTTTTTTAAAGTGTCAACAAGACCCCCTTCAAAGTTTTCGAAAGTCTGCAATGGAATGGCTCAGACTTCGAATTACTTTGATCGGTGGTATGTGAAGTACGAACATCGCCATGGTGGTTGAGTCAGCTTCGGTTTTAATCCTGCTTTGGGATAAATTCGCCGAAGAATCATGTAGATTTGGCGATTCTATGTAGCTTCGCGTCTGGGTAGCTCCGGCTCCGCGTCCGAGCCTTTCGAAATAGGTTCACATTGGAACGTTATTCCTTTCCCGAGGCCAACTGCTTTCGGCCAGTTATGAGAAGGATTATGTCCTTTCCCGAAGTTGAAATAACTTCTTTTGAATTAACGAGGGAGATCATTCCCTCCTTGCGCATTTTCGAGGAAAACCGTTTCCTTTCTCAAGGCTCAGTAAATGCCTTAAATTCGCTCGCGCTTCTATGCTTGAAGCCGTAGCAGCGCACTCAAGCCACGAGGCCTATAAATAGGACACTTGAGGTCCTCTGAAGAGAAACGGTCTTCTCATATCTTCTCTTGATTATTAGAGAGAGATACTCATATCTCTGAACTAGTGGGGTGCCCACTCTAGTCATTATCCGGCCAAGAACCAGTGAGTCTCGGTCATCCAGAGACTTTACCAATGAGCTGATAACTTTTAGGGAATTTATCTCCCTTAATTTAGCTTTAACAGCTGTCTCAGAGATTGATTTCCCTTATTCTTCATTTTGTATCTGACTGATCTGCAGAGAAGGGCTTCAGCCCTGTTTTCTAGCTTCCTGGCGGAGCTATCATTTTGACTTGATCAAAGATCACTGCATACTTGCCTGCTAAGTTCGCCATGTAGGCAATAATTGGGACTTAGTCTCTTCAACGTTGAGCCAGCCTTGCCATATAGGTGGGGCTAAGACTGCGTCCCTCAGGATCAGTCTGTCTTAGCCATATAAGTGAGGCTAGGACTTGGCTTATGCTGAGCTAGCCCATCATCATTGTGCAAGCGAGGCTATCCTCTGCTTTTAGCTGAAATCAATCTTTAAAGCGCAACTGAATCAGATATAAATTGCATCGCCCCAAAGAATTTGAATTGCATTTCACTTTTGCATCTTTTCCTTTGACTTGCAGCTAACTTGTTTCAGTTTGCATTGCAGAGAGCTATGTTCGCCAGTCTTTTGACTTGATGAAAGAGATCAGAAAGTTGCCTCTTGCTTTCCCAATTGAAACTTTAAATTCTAAGCAGGTCGAGCAACTGAGGCAGCTGATGTGTGTTCCCAGAAGAGGTTGGCAATCGCTTATCTGAGATGATCCACTTCGAGGCGGGGCTGATAGTCGCTTACCCGAGATGATCCACTTTGGGAAAGCGGACGTCACCTGTAAGGTCCCGGATCCTTCTTTTGCCAATTTTCATCAAAGAAGATCCAGCTTTCTGGTGGCAATCGGTCCTTCGCCAATTTTTATCAAAGAAGATCTAGCTTCTTGATGGCAAAATCTGCCATTATGCGAAGGATTACGGCCTTGTGCAGGAGGAAGGCCTTTCGTGTCCAGTTGGTTAGGCTTAGAAGTAGATAGGACCACTTGTATGCCTTTTGAGCAAATGATTCTGTTGCGCAAAACACAATCTTGATGTAGTAGTATCAATGTACCTTCCCTTTTAAATCAATAAAAGTTTAGTTTCTGCTTATCTGATTTGCTTCTCCTTCTTTTCCATTTGAAGTGGACCGGCGGAGCTAAACTTCATGCGAAGTTAAAGACAGGATCCCATCTGAACCAGGAACGAGCTTCCAGTGAAGCTAGCATGAATTTTCTGCAAAGCTCAGGCTGTGCTTTTAGCAGAGCTAAGGCATGTTTTTCGGCGAAGTTATTCATGCGTCGCGCGAAGTCAACACTTGACTTACAGCGGAGTTAGCCCTTAGTGGGTCTGAATCAGCGCTTCTCGGGAAGGCGCTTTAGGCGCCGTTTCAAATTAATTTAAAATGACAGTCTGTGCTCTTTTCGAGGCGTCGTTTTAGGTGATCATCAGCCTATAAAAGCCTGATCGGGCTGAGAGAGAAGGTCATCACTTCTCTTTGAAATTTTCAGAGCACTTGACTCTTTTCTTCTTCTTTCTTCTTTACTTGAGAATCCAAGAACCTCCTCTGTTCTTCAATGGCTCCCAAGAGACGAGTGAGAAAAGAGGTCGCAACCTCTACGACGGAGGGTCCTTCTCCTCCTCCAGTCATCGAACGACCGATTGCCGGTAGGGATCTTTTCCTTTTGATCAGAGATTGCCATCTCCCTTTTAAAGTCAGTTTCTGGCTATCTTTTGATGAATTCAGAATGATCAATTATGATCTGATGGTCTTAGGGAGTTCACTTCCCTGAATTTCCCTTGATTTCTTGATTGGGAATCTCAGAACCGAAGGGTCTCTTCTTCAAGCTTCCAGGCGAAGCTATCCCTTAGGCAGTTCACATCCTATTGAATGATAGGGTGCGAAGCTAGCCTTTGGAGTGTAATTGAAAAGGACCTTAGTGTCCTTAAAATAATTTTTAGGCAGCAGTACCCTTCTGACAAAGTTAGCCCCTGTGGCTTTGTCGCGTTCTGTTATTCGATGTCAAGCTTCCAGAGCGAAGCTAATACTTGGATATTTTTCTGCTTCCTGCCTTCGTGTGGAGCACGGAGTTACGCTACAGCTGCGAAGCTATCATTTGGCCAGCTTCGCTCGGAGAGCGAGGCTATGCCTTAACAAAAATTGCATTCTTGTCTTAGCCCTTGTTTAGTTGACGAACTAATCATAGTTTCTCTTTGTTCTTGCAGTGCACTATACTCCTGGTCCTCTGAACAGTCTATTTGGCACAGCCAGGGGGCTAGATAGCAACGTCAGCCTGCAGTTTCAAGGCAGGCTTCACTATTCAGCGAGCGAAGCTTTCCTGCTCGGGACACAGTTATTCATGGCGGGGATCAGTGCACCATGAGGAGCATCTTAACTACTGCTTCCCTTGAAGATTCTGACCAAAGAATCTATCGGAAGCCCGGCTTCACGTTTGGAGATGCGGCTCCAGACCATGATCGCCAGCTGCTAGCCGGAGAGAGGCAGTGGATTTTCCAATTAGATGGCGAGAAGTTCTATCTCCTGTCTAACAAGCAGCATTTTCCCTTGTCCTTCTTTCAATGCGTGACGAGGGCTCGGAAGATGTAGTGACAAGTGAGTCGGAGTACTGAATCCATTCACATAGCGAAGTTGATATTCCCCTCTCCCGGTTACACAAGGACGAGGCCTCCTCGCTGCATAATGGGTCTCCACCCTTGGAATGTACTCCAGACATCCCAGTTAGAGAAATCCTGTGGTGGCTCAGACCTTTGGAAATCAATTCTTTAAGGTTCATGGCAACTATCCAGCCACTGATTTTAGGACTCCAAGATGGATTCACCCTCCCAAGGCATGGTGGAGGGACCTGACTCTATATTTCCTTACTCATTTTGAGGAGGATCTGGAGAGGCTGGGACTTTATGAGGCCGTCAGGGCGACCTGTTATGGCATTCAGAGGAGTATAGCGAACTTCTATACCATCTTTGAGTTATACTGCCCGGCTACAGGGACCTTCTTCACTCCTGTTGGCGAATTGGGTATGGCTCTACAAGAGATGTGGGAAGTCTCTGCGCTGCCTTTGGGATCTCTCCCATACGAAGAATATTTTCTGTGCGAGGCAGAATTGGCACTTCTGGAGAAGCAGGAGCCTGCCTTATTTGAGACCTACCGGGAATTGATATGCCACCTGTACATTTGCGCTAGCATGCATTGGAGCAGTAAGGGAGCTTCTGCAATTTGAAGAGCTGGGAAAATTATTTGTGAAATCACCTAGGGGTGAAGAGGGGTGATGCGTGATGATGCTAATCAATGGAACTAAATGCGGAATTAAAAATCTAGATGCAATGAGCACTCAAGTGTGATCCACTAGTGATGCACACACAACCAAGCCAAGCAAATATGATGAACAATATGGAATGTAAATGCAAGGCACAAAGTAAATAGAGATAGAGATAGAGAGAGCCAATCGATCAAACGCAAACACCAAGGTATGTTCTCGAGGTTCGAGCACCCAGCTCTACATCCCCGCCATCCCCAGATGGATTCTAACACTCTCACTATCACAAAGAAAGTTACAAGAACCACAACCTCCTCTTGAGGCAAAAGCACAAAGCCACACAAAGTAAAGGAATACAACTTAGTGGTATACAACAACAACCACAAAACAATTTCTTGCTACTTGGTGGTTTAAGGCAGCAACCACAAACAATCTCCTTTTCTCACACAAAGCCTATAGACAATATAGTAGATTGTAGCTCAAGTGTGGAGAAAACCAAGGGATTTGAAACCAGCAACACAAAGAAAAATCTTTGGGAAATAGATGAAATCAAGATATAGAGATTCAATTCAAAAGCTTTTCCCAAAATCCCTTTTCTTTGGTTTTTCAAACCCTAATCAAAAACACAAGAAATAGTTTACTTTGAATCCAAAAACCAATTTTGATTGCAACAAAAACTCCAGAGAGATATAGAATTTAAGCCCAAAAATCTTGAAGAGAAATAAAGCTCTTTTGGAATTTTTCAAACAAACAATATTTTTCTCTTAATAAAACTTATTATGAATCTCTTCCCAATCACTCCTATTTATAGGAGAGGAGTAGGTTAAGAGATAATAAACACTTAAGGTTAATTAAGTAATATTAGATTTGAAATAAAACCCAATTTCAAATTTTAAACACAAAAGACAAAATAAATCAGCATTAAAAAATCTGCCCGTTACTGTTCAAACGGCTCGATCGGTCGACCGGCCGGTCGACCGGTAGTTCAAAAAATCTGACCGTTATGAGCTATCGGTCGACCGATCCGGTCGACTGATAAAAACAGTGAGCAAAACAAAGCTATCGGTCGACCGCTCCGGTCGACTGATGCCTGACTGAGACTCAAAATAATATTTCGGTCGACTGTCGGTAGACAGCCGGTCGACCGACAGACATGCACACGGATACGTGCATTCTGCCAGGACTCCGGTCGACTGGTCCGGTCGACCGGACCAGCCTGACACAGACACGGTCGACTGTCGGTAGACAGCCGGTCGACCGGTTCTGGTCAGAAAACCAAGTAAACAATATTTTAATAAATCCCACAAAATCTCTAAAATTCCACAAAAATAGTTTTGTCATATTATATTGAAAGATGAACTTGTGTTAAAAATCCCAACACAAATTTCAAACATATTTGACTATTTTTGTGTCAAAGAAATTTTGCCAAAAACAAAACTCGTATTTTCTAAAACTTGGAATCTTAAATAGAAAATACGTTTTGTCTAAAACTCTTCCAAATACAAAATTATGATATTTAAACACTTTTGAAGCATGTTGTATATGAATAGAAATTCAATATACAAGAAACATATATATATATTATCATAATTTTTGTCATTAAGTCCAAAATAATGTTTTGATAAAAATACCAAAACATAAAACACATGAAATAGAATATCAAACTAAGTTTGTTTAAGCAATAGAAGCATGCATGTATATAGAACAAATCATATATACACTAAACCATGTAAACTTGTTTTGATATAAAATCTATTCATGAAAACCAAGATCGGTTAAACCAAAAACCGAAAATATTCAAAACGTGAAACATGTGTGTTGTGAACTTGAGCTTATCATACTATACTAATCTTTACAATTAAGATCTAAACCCAAACTAAACTATGGATACCTAAGTCTTCTTGTAGAGCGCAATCTCCAAGTCTTCTTGTAGAGCGCAATCTCCAAGTCGGCTTGATCCAAAACTCCTTTGAATCACCGAGCAATGCAATATATCATCTTTGATACTTAGGCTCTTGAATCATCATGTGCAAGCTTCCAAATCATCTTGTTGAAGCTAAACACCAACTAATATCTTGATTAATGATCTGAAACTAAAACACAAGATTATTAGTACACATAACTACATGAGTTAGTCATCATCAAAACTAGAGTGGAAAGCCTTTGGGCCAACAATCTCCCCCTTTTTGATGATGACAAAACTCATGGAGTTATATATGCATGGATTAAAGTAAAGCTTCAAAGAAGCTCCCCCTTAACTCATGCATAACAATAAACATAAAGATATATAATGAATGTTCATAAATATGTATGCATCAACATGCATAAAACACATAAAAACATGCTCTAGATACCAAACATATAGACATGCTCTAGATACCAAATTGAAACACATATTAAAATGTAACAACACAAAATACATGCATAAAACTACCATTGCATATAAAGTACAAATTCTTCTCCCCCTTTTTGTCACTCATCAACAAAGGGGTAAACCAAACAAAGTGAAATCAAATTCCTCTTCCCCTTTCAAGGGGTAAAAATCAAAAACAACGCATGATATCAAATAAAGATGGGTCAATGAGGTGCATTGAGATACCAATTGAAATTATCAATACCAAAATTATACAAGGCATTGAAACAAGAATAATCATTTTATGTTAACATGAAAACAAGCAATGTAACCATGATACCAATAAACAATAAACCAAAGTTGATACCAATTTAATAAACAAGTGACCTCTTGATACCAAAAGAAGAAATTTTTCATTAAAAGCTCATGAAACCAATTGAAAAACAAGATTGCATCTTAATACCAATTACACTACAATGTTTAAATCATTTTCCATCATAAAGTTAGGGAGTGGAAAACAAACACAATGGTAAACCAAATACCAATTGAAATGTAAAATACGAGTTTTCTCCCCCTTTATGAAATACCAAAAGAAGATATGCATAGGCTTGAGATAAGATACTAATTGAAAATTAAATCAATTGAAACATGATATTCATTAAAAATTCAAGCTTTAGTAAACTCAAAATTATGAAGAAGCTTGTATAAGGATACCAATTTAAAAACTTAAGCTCATCATAGCCAACATTTGTGCTCTAAGACATAAGAATATAATAGGCACAAATAAATCATCTATATATGTATGTAGGAAATAGATACCAATTGAAATTGATACTATATGGAGTGTAAGCATACATACATAAAACAAAACATATATGAGTATACAAAAGAATGTCATATTGATACCAATTGAAAGAACTCAATGATACCAATTGAAATAACAAAGATAAGGTCAAGTGTATAGCTCATATCAACTACCACCCATCCAAGATAAGTTTTAAATGATTTTCAAGATGAAGCATACTTGATCATGGTCTCCCATCCAACCGCCCATAGATGGTAGGGGTTTTCAAAAATAGATTTGAACAATATAGTATGTTTGAAAATCACTACCTCATGAAGAATATCACAACTAGTTATATAAGTCAACTAGCACGAAATCCTTCAAGATAAAAGTAACTAGATTTTTCATGAAACATGGAGATCACAAAATCACTAAAACACTCAAAAAACCATCCATATGGATATTACACTAAACACTATGTATAATACCAAAGTGTAGCCGAATTCCCGTGAAGGGATCTGGACTGACCCCTCTAGATTCCCGTAAAAAAGGGTTGAGGTGCCGCGTTTGGCTCTCTTGGTTGAATACAAGTGTTAGCAAATAATCCCAATAATATATGTATACATGAAAACTAAATCATGATACCAATTTGAAAATTAAATCATGGGAAAGCATCAAGTAGAGTGTACAAGTGTTGTGAAAAACATATCATCATGACAATTAAGCTCAATATGGAATTCATCAAAAAAATATGAATCATAAGAGAATCATGAAATCTATGAAATCATCATAAATCATGAGAATCATAATCAAGCATGGAAATCATCACAAATGATCTAAGCTTCAAGGCATATGTATGTCATGTACAAACTTTAGTATACATACATATCCCAAACATAAGGAGTCCACAAAAGATTATGCATGAAGGCATGTGGCTCAAGGATGTACATGTATAAATAAGAGTTTGGACAAAATAGACATATACATGAAGTCAAAAACGCAAGATCATAAAACATATCCAAAAATGGGTCAATCACATAAATTGGTACAAGATAGAATACATGAATCATCAAAACTAGACTATACTAGTACATCAAATGAATACAAATGAGCATTCAAGCACAAACATATATAAAGGTCTATTTGTAGCTCATTAGTTGCACACGTATAAATTCTAGTCTTAATGAAAACAATCATTCAAGCATGTAGTCAACACATGAAGCAAAAAACGAGTCAAGAATCAACATGAAAAATAATCATGATAATCAAAAACATGGAATATCAAAACAATCACACAAATCCACATGATCAATATGATAGGAACATGTGCATTAGATCTTATGATTAACATGATAGCTAAAACAAAGGAGAACACAAAATATGGGTCCATATTAAACATGGGTGTCTCAATCACTAATCATGTAAAGCATAATTCTAATGGACATGGTAATTATCATACTAATCAAGAAACTACAAACATGCTATAAGTGAATGCACATGAAAGCATATACATATAAATGGGAGTTAGAGAATGATACCAAAACCGATGAAGATGCATCTCTAGATCTCCAAACCATGGTGGTCCTCCCACCAAATCTCCTTGAGTGTGAAGCATCCAAATGTTCTCATTTTAGCCTAGAACGCATCCACCTCAAGGCACCAATACTCTCACGTGATGCGAGAGCCTCCACCTACATCAAACATCAAAGTGGTGGATCTTGGTACCCATTTTCTTGTGGGTCCACGGGGGTTAGCATCTTTCCTAACCCAAACAAGATTAGTTGCTAAATTTTCAAAATGTATACGATCATAACAAAATCTAGCAAGATGGCCTTTTCGACCACAATGTGTACATGTGTACACGTGAGCATACATATGATGATGGTGATCATGAGAAACATGTGTATGCATAGATGAGTGTGCATGTAAGGTTGGAACTTGTTTCTTGCGAACCAAGGTTTCCAAACGTGAGTGATTCATGGCACAATGGCTCAAAGTGGAGCCTAAACAATCAACACTTTTCTTCAAAACATTTATATCATTTTCTATGCTAGAAGATAAAGTGGAGCATGCAATAGAAGTGCTAGAAGTAGAAGCAATGCTAGCATGGCAAATATGCAAATCAATCTCATTTTGCAAAGATTTATTTTTAGACAAAACCAAATCCAATTCTTTTGAAATTGTGTCAATTTTATTCTTCAAAGTAAGATTTTCTTTGAAAACACAATCCAATCTAGAAGACAAAACCTCATTGTGTTCTACAACATCATCAAAATCATTTTTATTTTTCAAGTCTTCAATCTCTTTAAGTGCAAGTTCAAGTTGAGATTGTAGTGAGTCACGTTCACTAGTGATCTCTTCTTTCTCTTGCAAAACCGATTCAAAAGTTGAACATAAATCCTTTAATTCACCTTTTAAATCAAAATGTTTCTTTTTCAAAATCTCATGTTTTTCCATAAATTTTCAAGTTTAGAAGCAAGTTCAACATTCAAATTTTGAACTTCAAAACAACCATGGCAATATGAACTAGAGCTATCATCAAGAGGGGAATGCGAATGTACCTCATGAGAGTCATTCCCGTATGCCATAAAGCCTCGTTCTTCGGAAGCTTCTCTCTTAGATCTCCTTATCTTGTTGATGATCACGGGTAGCTCCGGAGAAGTTAGAATACTCCAAACTGCAAAAGCCGAATCATATTTAGCAAAGATAGGAAAAAGATGTTCATTTAAAGATGCTTGAAGTGTCCTAAGTGCAAGTGCATTGGCCTTCTTATGCTTACTACTATTAGGGAGGGTTTCTATGGTAATGGCTTGATAAACTAAATGACCTAATCCTTTTAGATGTCTAGTCATGTCTACCTTCCATGCATCAACTCTAAAATGGTCAAACATAGGAGGGCTAGCCATGAGTGCAAACTAGTATGAGTGCAAATGAGATGCAAAAGAATGATTAGCAAACCAAGATCTTTTACTCCTAGGTTGTTAAACCAAAATATCAGGAGCACTAGCTCTGATACCAATTGAAATCACCTAGAGGGGGGGGTGAATAGGTGATGATGCTAATCAATGGAACTAAATGCGGAATTAAAAATCTAGATGCAATGAGCACTCAAGTGTGATCCACTAGTGATGCACACACAACCAAGCCAAGCAAATATGATGAACAATATGGAATGTAAATGCAAGGCACAAAGTAAATAGAGATAGAGATAGAGAGAGCCAATCGATCAAACGCAAACACCAAGGTATGTTCTCGAGGTTCGAGCACCCAGCTCTACATCCCCGCCATCCCCAGATGGATTCTAACACTCTCACTATCACAAAGAAAGTTACAAGAACCACAACCTCCTCTTGAGGCAAAAGCACAAAGCCACACAAAGTAAAGGAATACAACTTAGTGGTATACAACAACAACCACAAAACAATTTCTTGCTACTTGGTGGTTTAAGGCAGCAACCACAAACAATCTCCTTTTTCTCACACAAAGCCTATAGACAATATAGTAGATTGTAGCTCAAGTGTGGAGAAAACCAAGGGATTTGAAACCAGCAACACAAAGAAAAATCTTTGGGAAATAGATGAAATCAAGATATAGAGATTCAATTCAAAAGCTTTTCCCAAAATCCCTTTTCTTTGGTTTTTCAAACCCTAATCAAAAACACAAGAAATAGTTTACTTTGAATCCAAAAACCAATTTTGATTGCAACAAAAAACTCCAGAGAGATATAGAATTAAGCCCAAAAATCTTGAAGAGAAATAAAGCTCTTTTGGAATTTTTCAAACAAACAATATTTTTCTCTTAATAAAACTTATTATGAATCTCTTCCCAATCACTCCTATTTATAGGAGAGGAGTAGGTTAAGAGATAATAAACACTTAAGGTTAATTAAGTAATATTAGATTTGAAATAAAACCCAATTTCAAATTTAAACACAAAAGACAAAATAAATCAGCATTAAAAAATCTGCCCGTTACTGTTCAAACGGCTCGATCGGTCGACCGGCCGGTCGACCGGTAGTTCAAAAAATCTGACCGTTATGAGCTATCGGTCGACCGATCCGGTCGACTGATAAAAACAGTGAGCAAAACAAAGCTATCGGTCGACCGCTCCGGTCGACTGATGCCTGACTGAGACTCAAAATAATATTTCGGTCGACTGTCGGTAGACAGCCGGTCGACCGACAGACATGCACACGGATACGTGCATTCTGCCAGGACTCCGGTCGACTGGTCCGGTCGACCGGACCAGCCTGACACAGACACGGTCGACTGTCGGTAGACAGCCGGTCGACCGGTTCTGGTCAGAAAACCAAGTAACAATATTTTAATAAATCCCACAAAATCTCTAAAATTCCACAAAAATAGTTTTGTCATATTATATTGAAAGATGAACTTGTGTTAAAAATCCCAACACAAATTTCAAACATATTTGACTATTTTTGTGTCAAAGAAATTTTGCCAAAAACAAAACTCGTATTTTCTAAAACTTGGAATCTTAAATAGAAAATACGTTTTGTCTAAAACTCTTCCAAATACAAAATTATGATATTTAAACACTTTTGAAGCATGTTGTATATGAATAGAAATTCAATATACAAGAAACATATATATATATCATAATTTTTGTCATTAAGTCCAAAATAATGTTTTGATAAAAATACCAAAACATAAAACACATGAAATAGAATATCAAACTAAGTTTGTTTAAGCAATAGAAGCATGCATGTATATAGAACAAATCATATATACACTAAACCATGTAAACTTGTTTTGATATAAAATCTATTCATGAAAACCAAGATCGGTTAAACCAAAAACTGAAAATATTCAAAACGTGAAACATGTGTGTTGTGAACTTGAGCTTATCATACTATACTAATCTTTACAATTAAGATCTAAACCCAAACTAAACTATGGATACCTAAGTCTTCTTGTAGAGCGCAATCTCCAAGTCTTCTTGTAGAGCGCAATCTCCAAGTCGGCTTGATCCAAAACTCCTTTGAATCACCGAGCAATGCAATATATCATCTTTGATGCTTAGGCTCTTGAATCATCATGTGCAAGCTTCCAAATCATCTTGTTGAAGCTAAACACCAACTAATATCTTGATTAATGATCTGAAACTAAAACACAAGATTATTAGTACACATAACTACATGAGTTAGTCATCATCAAAACTAGAGTGGAAAGCCTTTGGGCCAACAATTTGTTCTCTGACATGGAAAATACTCCTGAAGCGGCTCATTGTGGAGTTGCTGATGAAGACATCTTTCGTCGGATGCAAGAGCATTCTTAGGGGATCTAATTCTGGAAGAGGATGACGGCCCATATGAGAAAGGCGATATTCTTTGGAGTTTTCACCACCAGGCTTGTTGGTCGACGTCTAGGAAGGCATTTCTGGCTGGTTTCTTGACGGTCTGGTTGAAGAGATGTGTGGTACCGTCTTCATCTGGCGACGTCATTCATCCGACTGTCTTGTTGCCTGCCGTTCATCTAGTCCATAGTCGTTCTCTTGGACTCCTTCCAGCCATGGGTGATGTATTCAGATAGGCCTTCGCGCATTGACAGAGGCTTTCTGTAGGCCACCAACGACGAAGCGGGGAAAGGGGGCCATTTTGCCCTGCGATGGACCAAACCCCAGAATAAGCCTACCATATACTTATCTGATGGCATGGTTCGCCCTTCACTGTCCTTCCATGATCGAAGGCGGAAAGGAACTCCCAGAAGGTATTCGAATGGCGCTTCTCTGTCGATTCGAGGGATGTTCATTGTTGAAGACTTATGTGGCTGCGGTCTGTAAGCTACTGTGCCACCATGACGTCTATAGCCTTTTCCGCTGCTTCCCCTATATTCGGGATGCGGGCTATGGTGAAGAATTCAAGGATGTGGGGGAAGGGCAGACATCATTGAGCCGGGAAATCTTTGAGTGGCTGGTTAGCATTTGACCCTCACATTTGTTGTACAGAAGCGGGAACACCTGTTTCCTGGAGCCCTATGTTCCGAGTCGGTTTGCCCGTCAGTTTGGGTATGACCAATTGTACGTAGGCAATCCAAACAACAATCTGGCCTTCATGGGGAGTCTCATCGATGGAGCCCGTGCCTGGTGGTTCTACATTGCTGGCTGTACTGAGGCGCGGATGTGCATGCCGCTAAGGACTCCAAACCTTTTGACGACCCTGGGATTCTGCCAATGGTACAAAACCTTGAACTCCACACTCACTGGATATTCTATCAACTCCTTTGGTGTGAAGTTAATCTCTCAGCGGCTGAAGCGGAAGGCCACTGTGAAGAGCGAGGGTAAAAGGGTTCGCGTTCCTGGCCTCGGGAAATTCATTGTCGTGATGATAGCGAAGCCTCGGATGCAGGAAGTCCTCGCTTCGAAGCGGATACAGGTGCTGAGGCTCCAGCAGCTGCTTCTGGTGGAGTAGGCACGGCCCCCGTAGAACAGGTCGATGTTGAAGAAGTGGAGGAAGAAGATCCCGACGTCCACTTCAACGAAAACGGGAGGGTGGATCTCGTAGGAAGAGGGTAGTGAAGAAACCTCGTCGCTACGCTCCAACGGTTGTTGCAGAGGGCGAATTATCTGCAGCGCCCCCTCCTCCTGCCCTATTAGTAGCTAAATTATCGGTTCCTAAGCCGACTACTGGTAAAGCCGCTCCGGACCCGGGTAAAATCAACTTTGTTTTTGTAATATACTTCTTATGTGTTCCAGACGGCACATTATTTGCTTTATGATTCAGGAACCGAGGCGGTGAGAAGCCCGAGAACTGAAGCTTTGGAGAACAAGGAGAGCATTATGATCCCTTGTTTACTTATAAGGAGGGCAATGAGGCTGGCTATTTTGCCGTCTCGGAAGAGTCGGGTGGTGACGCGGCCGATGTAGGTCTTTCGGGCGCTGGGACTTCAAAAAGAAGTCTCGTAGCTTCTAGCTCGTTTGGGTGGACCACGGAGGGTTCGGCAAGTGAAGGCGAGCCGGCCGTCCGTATTGATTCCACAAAGATTTTCCAATGGATCCCGTAGGGACTGATGCAGCCATCAAGACGATTGAGGCGACGTTATCTTTTGGTACCGTTTTGACCTTTTGACTCTTGCTATTTGCTATGCCTTACCTAAACAAAGTCTTATTGCAGGTGTTCCGCCTTTGGGTGCATCGACATTAAGAGAGCCAACCAATCTTCCTGAGGGATCCAGGGGTGAAGTAAGTACTTCAACCACGGCGGATGCTGCTGAGTTGGATGCTTTGTATGACGACCTGCCCTCTTATCAGCCAGAACCAGCCGGAGGAACTAAAATTGAGGGGATGGTAGTCACGGAGCCAATCTCACTTCCAACTATATCAATGAGTGAGGTGCCATTGGTTTCGTCAGTGCCGCCTATCTTGCCAGATACGGAGCTGAGGGTGATTTCCAGTCCTACTTCTCTAACACTGGTGGTTGAGCCCGCTCTCCCGAAAATAGTCACTAGTCCTACCTCGGTCGTGGCTAGTGTACTGGTTTCAATGAGGACTCCTCCAAGACCACCGACGACCTCTCATATTGCTGCAACCAGTGTTTCTGCTATTCCTTCCACTTTAGCGTCAATATAGCCGGTAGAAACTCTATCTTCAGGGGCTGCTTGCTTGCCAGGAGTGATTGAGGTCGAGAATGAATTTGTGGCTGAGTTAGTCGATAGCTTCTATAAGAGCTTGAAGCGATCCATTGCTTTGATCTTGAAGGGCTCGACTACCTCATTCTTTGCTTTAAAGGTAGTCCTCTCCTGAAGCATTGAGAGTATCCGAGACTTGGAGGGGATGACTAGGCCGCTGCATTGGAACTTCTAGTGGACCAACTTGAGAGGGATGTAGATGAATGGCGCCGCCTTAGCCATTCAGACCTGGAGTTTTCAGTTAATGAGCAGCTTGCGCACCTTGTCGCTTAGATGCATGAAGCTCATCTTGCCGCTCAGGAAGCTGCTAAGGCCATTTCTTCTGACTTAAAATCCTTGGAGATAAGGAAGGTAGAGCTCGGGGACGCCATAGACGCTTCCAGCAGTGCTCTTCCTGACGCTAAAGATAAGATTGAAAAGGCCAAGGAGATGATCAGGAAGGCAAAATTCTTTTATCCAAGGCTGAACCAGTGCGTCTTGAAGAGGCTGCCCGGCTTGAGCAGCTTAGGGCTCAGAATGACGAACTCTTGCGGCAAGAGTTAGCTCAGAGGGCAACTTGGTTGAAGTTGAAGCTCGCTTGGCCCAGACGACGAGCTTTAATGAGGCTGAGCTGAGGTCGCAGGCGCTTATCAGGGCTGCTGACGATAGGAAGACAAGGCTGGCCATTCTTAAAGGACGGATCAAATCTTATGAAGCACCCTCATAGGCTATAATATAAGTGCCTTCATATATCCTTTCCCCTCTTTTTTTCTGGGAATCAATAAAAGTAGTTTCATTTTGACTTCCCTATTGCGTTTCCAACTTATTTTATCTTCTGAATTCTCGCTTCCAAGTTGTATTACAGCCACTTGAGAAAATAGTCCTTACTGGACTAAAAAGATGAGACTTGGTTATCTGCCGGTTCAGAGGTCGCAATGACATAACCGATTAAGAAGCCGCCAAGCTCCAAATTCTGTCGTATGATGACAAAGTAATAGTCCTTGCCGGACTGAAGGATGAGTCTTGGCTATCTCCCGGTTTAGAGATCGCAATGACATAACCGATTGAGAAGCCACCAAGCTCAAAATAGTCCTTGTCGGACTGAAAGATGAGACTTGGCTATCTGCCGGTTCAGAGGTTGCAATGACATAACCGATTGAGAAGCCACCAAGCTCAAAGAAATAGTTCTTGTTGGACTGAAAGATGAGACTTGGTTATCTGCCGGTTCAGAGATCGCAATGACATAACCGATTGAGAAGCCACCAAGCTCGAAATAGTCCTTGTCGGACTGAAAGGTGAGACTTGGCTATCTGCCGGTTCAGAGGTTGCAATGACATAACCGATTGAGAAGCCACCAAGCTCAAAAAATAGTTCTTGTTGGACTGAAAGATGAGACTTGGCTATCTGCTGGTTCAGAGGTCGCAATGACATAACCGATTGAGAAGCCACCAAGCTCGAAGTAGTCCTTGTCGGACTGAAAGGTGAGACTTGGCTATCTGCCGGTTCAGAGGTCGCAATGACATAACCGATTGAGAAACCACCAAGCTCGAAGTAGTCCTTGTCGGACTGAAAGGTGAGACTTGGCTATCTGCCGGTTCAGAGATCGCAATGACATAACCGATTGAGAAGCCACCAAGCTCGAAAGTAGTCCTTGTCGGACTGAAAGATGAGACTTGGCTATCTGCCGGTTCAGAGGTCGCAATGACATAACTGATTGAGAAGCCACCAAGCTCGAAAGTAGTCCTTGTCGGACTGAAAGGTGAGACTTGGCTATCTGCCGGTTCAGAGGTCGCAATGACATAACCGATTGAGAAACCACCAAGCTCGAAGTAGTCCTTGTCGGACTGAAAGGTGAGACTTGGCTATCTGCCGGTTCAGAGGTCACAATGACATAACCGATTGAGAAGCCACCAAGCTCGAAAGTAGTCCTTGTCGGACTGAAAGGTGAGACTTGGCTATCTGCGGTTCAGAGGTCGCAATGACATAACCTATTGAGAAGCCACTAAGCTCGAAAGTAGTCCTTATCGGACTGAAAGGTGAGACTTGGCTATCTGCCGGTTCAGAGGTCGCAATGACATAATCGATTGAGAAGCCACCAAGCTCAAAATTTGTCAAACGAGGAAATCACTGTCATAGGTTTAGTGTTAACTTAACAGCGAAATGGATGCCAGAGGTATACTGTTAAACATAGCATGAAAAGGGTCTCGTTCTCACGAGGAAATTATTGTCATAGGTTTAATGTTAACGTAACAGCGAAATGGATGCCAGAGGTATACTGTTAAACATAGCATGAAAAGGGTCTCGTTCTCACGGGGAGAAATGAGGAAATCACTGTCATAGGTTTAATGTTAACGTAACAGCGAAATGGATGCAAAGATCTTTATATGTGGTCTTACCATTCTATAGATGAGAATTGGTAAGTGGTTTTGGAGAAGGAATCGAATGGGAACAGGTCCCTTAGGATTTTTAGTAAATCCTCAGCTGTCAACAGGTTTGATATGCCTTTACCAACTACTGTTTGAGTCGGGCTAGCCATGCTATTCCCCTCAGCATGATGAGTTGTCGAGGACTCATGTTGGGCTTAAAGGCCAACATTTTCCTCTATCCTTAACCGTTAAAGGTGTTGGATCAAATGGTTAGTGCATGTGTAACCTTGATTCTCCTTTGAGACAACCAGTGTATGACCAGGTTCCTACTGGTTTATGGTCACATGATCTCGTTTGGAGGAAGAGAGAGCTCTTCTGTATACCTTGGATTTGAAGGTCTTGATCAGAGGTGTAGTGTTAACTTGATCATGAGAAGGATCCTTAATCAAAGATAATACGTCTTTAAGAACTTGCCATTGATCAGCATCATGAGTAAATCGCCATCTGAAGTCATAAGGCGATATGCTCCGTTTGAATAGACTATTTCTATTACAAACGGTCCTTCCCATTTAGGCTGAAATTTGCCTTTGGTTTTGTGCGTCATGATCATCGGTCATCTGACGGCTAAAACCAAATCTCCTTTATGGAAGACTCTTTATTTGACCTTCTTATTGAAGGCTTTTGAGATTCGAGCTTGATATAACTCGATGTGCTGCTGAGCTTGTAACCGCTTCTCATCTAAGGCTTCGAGCTCTTGAAGACGCAACCGATCATTATCCTCTGATGTTATGTTAGTCATTAAAGTGACTCACAATGACGGCATCTGGATTTCTAACGGTATGACTGCTTCACACCCGTACACTAGGAAAAAAGGCGTATTGCCTGTCGGGGTCTGAATCGTGATTCGGTAGGCCCAAAGACATTCACCAAGCTTTTCGTCCCAATCTCGCTTATTCGAGGAGACGAACTTCTTGAGTAACTTGATGATGTTTTGTTGGCTCAATGGCCTTCCACTCTAGTTTTGATGATGATCAACACTCATGTAGTTATGTTCACTAATATTCTTGTGTTTCTAAGTTTCAGATCATTAACAGGATATTAGTTGGTGATTAGCTTCAACAAGATGATTAGAAGCTATTCATGATGATTCCGGTGCCAAAGCTTAAAGATCATACCTTTGCACTTGGAGAATCACGGAGTTTTGGAGCAAGTCTACTTGAAGATGAAGATCGTCAAGAAGACTTAGGTATCCTAGTTTAGATAGAGTTTTAGATCCATTTGTAAAGCTTAGTTTAGTTGATATGCTCAAGTGCACAAAAACACACACGTTTCATGATTTGGTTTTTGGTTTTCATGAATAATAGATCAAAACAAGTTTACCTTATACCTATGCATATTAGATATGTTCTAGATATACATACATGCTTAAACTTGCTAGACAAACTTATTTTGACTATCCTATTCATGTTTTGGAAAATTCTAGTTTGATAAAATACAAGTTTTGTTTTTGATAAAATTGGCAAGACACAAAAATGAATTGATATGATTGATATATGTCTTGAAATTTTTATCACAAGTTTGGTTATCAAAGTAAAATGATAAAACAAGTTTTAGAAAAACATATTTTTAGAAAAACAGTTTTTTTGTGATTAAAACTATTTTTTAGATTTACTGTGAATTTATGGGATTTTTATTGAGTGAAAAGACCTATTTTCAAATCCCGTATCTGTGCAGAACTGAGGACTGGCTGACAGGCCAAGTCGGTCGACCGGACCGGTCGACCGCACCATAGGCCGGTCGATCGGGACGGTCGACCGACGTGCACAAGTCTGTGCACGTTTTGGAGTCTCTGGGACGGTCGACCGGGCCGGTCGACCGAGATGAGAGTTCTGCTCTCAGGATGTTTCGGTCGACCGGGCCGGTCGACCGCTATTGCCCAACGGTCACATTTTTGACCGTTGGCGGTCGAGGCCGGCAGTCTGTCAGAGTGCCAACTCAGCCTAACGGCTAGTTTTATATAGGGGCTATATAAACCCCATCTTTTGGGGATTTTTGCTAAGTTTTTTAAGAGAAAAATTTTCAGTTTTCTGAAGTGTTTAAAAGAGTTTTCAAAAGAGTTTTAAGTGCAAAAACTTCTCATCTTTATTGTTTTAGGGTTTTTGGAAAATCAAAGAAAAATAGGTTTTTGGGATTTTTGCTTAGATCTTCAATTCTATCATATTGCAAGTATTTTCCCAAAGATTTTTCTTTGTTGCTTGTTTCCAAAAACACTTGTTTTCCACACTGAGCTATCTTCTATCCTAAACTATTAGGATCTTGTTTTTGTGGAAAAAGATAAGAGAAAAAGAAGAGAGAGTTTTGAGGTTGTTGTTTGTAACCTCTAAGTTGTACACCCTTATTCTTGTTGTATCCCTCTTAGGTAGAGGTGATCGGGTGATTGGTGTGTATCCCTCAAGTGTGAGGTGATTGAGTTTGGTTGTGAGCTCTTCGGTAGAGGTGTGTGGATTGGTTGTTGTATTGGCTACGGGCCTTACCCTCGGTTGTGAGGTGGTTGTTTGAGAGAGGAGTTTGGTACTCCTAGTATTGTAAGAAATCCTCTTCGGTAGAGGTTCCCTCGGTGGGAGTTGAGATAGTGGAAATCCTACACGGTGGTGTAGGCGGGGATGTAGAGCAAGGTGCTCGAACCTCGAAACAAATCTCGTTGTTTGCGATTGCTCCCATTGTCTCTCTAACTCTCTCTCATTTACTTTGTGCAAAGCATCATACATCATATCATACCATATTTGCTTGTTGTGTGTGCATAATTCATATTGCCTTGCATTATTCATATTGCTATATCCTTTATTGCTTGGCTTGATGTGTGTGCACATTGTGAATTGCTTGTGTGTTTGTGCATCACTATACTCATCCAACAAGAGCTTCACATAGCGCCTCAACCCATATCTAGGGGAATCAAGAGGAGTTAGTCCAGAGCCTCGCAAGGGGAATTCGGCTACACTTGGTGGATTGTATTAAGTGTGTTGCAACATTTGCATTAGCTTCCGCATTTAGCGCACTTAGTTTGCATTTAGTTTATTAGATTAGCACTTACACCTATTCACCCCCCCCTCTAGGTGTTTTTCATGTTTTGTTGAATACTTCCGCCAAGCCGTTAGCAGCGGGATTATAGGCAGTTGAAGCCACATTCTGAATTCGGTATTTATCACAGAATCGATAGAATACCTGGCTTATGAATTGGGGACCGTTATCATGGATGATCCGCCTAGGGACACCAAATCGATGGATGACATGATGTTTGATGAAATTAACCATGTTGAAAGTTTTAACTTCGACCAGTGGTATAGCTTCTGCCCATTTTGAAAAGTAATCAGTTATTGCCAGAATAAACTGGTGTCCTTTTGTCGAAGAGGTGCTGATTGGCCCTACGACATCGATTCCCCATGCTTCAAATGGCCATGAAGCAACAGTTGGGTGGAGCAACTCTGGAGGCTGGTGTATGAAGTCCGCATGAATTTGGTATGCTTTACACCTTCGTGCATATTGGATGGCATTGGCTATCATGGTTGGCCAATAATATCCAAGCCTATGCAATCTGTCTTTAAGTTTTGGACCTGGCTGATGAGCTCCGCATATGCCGTCGTGTGCTTCTTTAAGCACTTCCTGTGCCTCTGAATTAGAAAGGCAACGGAGAAGGATACCGTCGTATGAACGACGGTAAAGTATCTTCAGAGTTGGATCGTAGTAGAAACGGAGAGACCTTCGTCTAATAGATGCCACTTCTTTAGGATTTCTGGCAGCAGACCATGTAAAGTTTAGTCGATGAGAGGAAATCGCCAATCTCTCGGCTCAAGATCCGTCGAGATATTATAGACCTCTCTGGTTCTTAACATATGTTTAGAGCAGACAAGGTATCGAGTCGTCACTGTGAGGTGATACTCAGTGTCGACTGGTAAGGCTAGTGTTGTTGCTAATGCAGCAAGAGCATCCGTCTTAGAATTCTGAAATCGAGACACGTGCCTGATGTAGAAGCCATCAAACAATTAGCCAATTCGACGACCGTGTGGTAATAAGGCATCAAGTCCTCGTGGCGGACCTCATATTCGCCTTTAACCTGATTGATAATCAGTTTTGAATCGTTGAAAGCTTCAAGGTAGCGTACCCCCATTCCGTGGGCGAGCTGAAGGCCAATAAGTAAAGCATTATATTCTGCTACATTGTTAGAGCATGATTCCGTCAAAGAAAATGCTCTAGGAAGGACATGATTCTGTGGAGAAATAAACATAACCCCACGCCAGCGATGATTCTGCCTTTAGGGCCTATTCGTGATGCTCCATCGAAGAATATCTGCCGAGCTTCATCCTCTGAAGTTACGTTGGACTCGAAAACTTCATCCGGAATATCTTCATGAAGTTTTGAGTGTTATGGAACTAGATGATCTGCCAAGAACTCTGCAAGGGCCTGGCCTTTAACCGCCTTTTGAGGGATAAAGATCATGTCGTATTGAGACAAAAGAAGCGCCCATTTAGCTAATCTTGAATTTAATGATCCTGGCTTCGTCATAAGAAGACGCAAAGGATTCACTCTGGAAATGACATGTATGATTTGGCCGACCAAATAATGTCATGTCTTCTGAACGGCAAAGACAAGAGCTAAGCACTCCTTCTCGATAGGATTATAGCGAGATTTCACTCCTATCAGTGTCCTACTCAGATAATAAATGGCCTGTTCGTGACTATTGTCGTCCTTTTGAGCAAGGAGGGCACCAAGAGAATAGTCCGTAGCTTTCACATAAAGGAAGAATGGTTTCCCTAATGTGGGAGCTACTAAACTGGAGGTTTTATGAGATATCTCTTGATATCCTTATAAGCTTCCTGACAAGCTTGATCCCCATATAAAGGAAGCACCCTTTTCATGATCGTCGGTGAACGGTTGACAGCGGCCTGAGAGATTTGCGATGAATCTTCTGATATAAGCCAGTCTACCTTGCAAGCCTCTAAGCTTTTTGAGGTTCCTATGTGGATGCATGTTTTGAATGGCTTTGATTTTGTTTGGGTCAAGGTGAATTCCTTTTGATGTAACAATAAACCCAAGGAACTTGCCACTCGAAACTCCCAAAGGATTTTGTCGGATTCATCTTCAGCTGATGAGCCTGTATTATGTCGAACATGGTTCTCAAGTCACGAAGATGGTCATTCTTATTGCGGCTTTTGATAGCAATGTCGTCGACATAGCATTCCACCATTTTTCGGAGATGATCGTGAAAAATTATGCTCATTGCCCGCTGATAGGTTGCTCCAGCGTTCTTTAGTCCGAAGGGCATCACAGTATAGCAGTATACCCCTAACGGTGTTCGGAACGAAGTATGCTTCTCATCGTCGGGATACATCTTAATCTGATTGTACCCTGAAAAACCGTCCATAAAAGACATCCTTTCGACTCCACAGGTGTTGTCAATCATGACATCAGTGATGGGCAGTGGGAATTCGTCTTTAGGACATGCTGTATTGAGATCACGGTAGTCGATGCAGATCCGTATTTTCCCATTCTTCTTGAGGACGGGAACATGGATGTTGTTCCTCCTGTATGAAGTCACATTCAATGAGCTTATGAACTTCGACTTCAATAGCCTCCATAATGTTCGGGCGAAACCGACGTTGTTGCTGCTTGATTGGCTTGGCGTCGGGTTTGATATTCAGACGATGCATTGATACTTGTGGATCAAGTCCAGGCATGTCTTCGTAGTTCCATGCGAAGACGTCTATGTACTCCTTTACGAGTATTATTAATTCTTCTTTTTTCATAAGTGATAAGCTTTCACTTATAAAGATGGACTTAGGGTGTCTTGACTACCCAAGTTGACCTACATCACCTTATCTTCAGTAGGTGGTTCGCACAGTTCGAATCGCTTTTCCCATTGGAGATCTAATTGCTGAGCCCATGGTTCCTCATCAGTAGCTTCCGCAGGCTCCAATTGACTGCTTGAGGTCATTTTAACGGTGAGAGTCTCGAACATCATTCCTACACTGACATCTGAGTCCCACTCGGAGGAAGAGGCAGAGTGTGAGGGAATCGGTTCGCCATCCCTGGATTAAACCGTTGCTAGTGGTGTGGTGTAACGTATCCCAACCCCCTACGTGTGTTATTATAGTAATTTGCAGGTTTCCCTTTGGCACAAAGTTACGCAGCAAACTACGCCTTCCTTTTTCGAAATTCAGGCCCTTTCTATGTTTTAGGTTGTACCCCATTTTCTTCATCATATGGCGTGCTAATCGCGCGTAATGGAAAAATTATGGGGCATCTGAGTCTGAACTTGAATACGCAGCTGTTGACCCTCGTGGTTGGGCTCTACCGAAAAATATCGGTAACTGACCTTCTTTGGATGGATGGATCACTAAAACGGCCCCTTCTACAGATTCCATCAGTGTACTGGACGCGCTTGGTTTATATAAAGGGACGTGCAGAGAGCTATCCGTGATGGATTCAAACAACCCAATACTCACAGGATAATCAAAAGAAATATTATCATTAATTACCTATTCACCCTCATCTCCAGAAGGAGTGTTACATTGGGGATTATTAAGACATGCTATAATCGGTTCACCAATCAAAATTGCTGGCATGTCTGCTTCAGATTCTGAATCCGCTTCATTGCCACTATCATCATCATCCGGCAATGATTCTTTTGATGTTTCACTGGTCTCTTGATACAGGAGAGTGTCAGTGAAGTAATTTTTAACCCCTTAAATAGTTGCTTCTCAGCGAAGACAGTTCGTACTGTTGCATCATCTTCAACATATTTAAAGCATTAGTGCAGAGTAGAGGGAACGATCCAGTTGGCGTGGATCCACGGTCATCCTACTAGCAAGTTGTATGACGTGTCAGCATCAATGACATAGCACGTCACTTCAGACTTCAGGCTCCCGATTCGGCAACGGAGTCGAATTTCCCAAGCGGATGACTACTCCCAGCATTAAAATCGTATATTGTAGTAGTGGTTGCGGATAACCTATATAGTGGTATACCGAGAAAGTAGAGGAGCCTTTTGGGGATGATGCTGAGTGCAGACCCCGGATCAACCTGTACCCTTTCAATGCATGTTGAACCGATGTATCTGGTGTAGTACAGAGGTCGATCGTGCTTGTTATCCTTGAGAAGCATATCTTTCGCTGTGAAGGTAATAGCGGGCACCTTTGATTGTACATGATGGCATTCAGGGCACAGAGACTGAGCGTCATCTTTAGGGATCTCTGGCATATATGTCAGGAATGATTCTGAATCAGCCAGCGCATCTCTGAGCGCTTCCCTTGTCTCTTTTGAGAGATGAAGGTCATGTATTGTAATACGAGCGGGGATATTGGCCAGTTGGGCCAATATATCGAAACGAAAGGGCGTGTCAAGCCCTGGGCCTGAAGGCTTTTTCAGGACATGGTCGAACCGAACTTCCTTAGGCTTCTCCTTTCCCTTGGTCAGAACCGAAGTAGATGCTGGTACTTGCACTGACGTCGTTTGCTGTGGTGTCTCGTTAGTAGCTTTCACATACTGTTTTAAGTATGATTTTCCAGATCGAGTACCCGTCGGCTGAGGTACTTCAGCTTGCGTCATGCAAGCGTGCTTTTCCCCTTCCGAATCGCTGAGAGAAGCTGATGTGAAATTGTCATCGTCTGGCAGGATGGAGATGACATTACAAGATTTGCCCTTTGACTTGGACTTCTTTGAATCCCATTGCTCGTCTTGGACAAGGTCTGGGTGTATCCACATAATTTACCTTGTCTCCAGTGTCAAGGGAACAAGACCCCTATTATCTTGAGTTTTAGGATGTTTGACTTCCAGCCGTGGCGCAGGGACTAGATAAGTCCCGTCAGGAACTGTGACCTTTGGGGTTTTGCCGAACTCGAGGGTCACCATATTTGCAGTGACTTTCTTTACTCTGACTTCAGTGTCAGGACTCTGGCGTCGATCAAAGCTTGAATTCTGTCCTTGAGGACAAAGCACTTGTCGGTAGGATGGTGGATCATCCTGTGGAAAAGACAGTATTGGGATCATTCTTGCGTCCTATTTCATTGGGACGTCGAGCATCTGGCAGCTTCAATTTATTCCCTTTGTGGAGTAAATGGAATATTGTGGCCACCTGATCGTCTTTGAAGGAGTATTGTTTCGGAGAAAACTTGGACCCCTGATTATTGAAGCCACCCTTCTTGGGCTTCGACTGCACATCCCCTGACAATTCTACGGACATAGTCTCCTCCTCTTTGGCTTGAAAAGACTGCGCCGTGTCGCTACGTCCTTTATTATTCATACCCCATTTGCCTTTAGGGGTGGATGGTTCGAACTTTTTAGCCGACTTTTCGGCTATCTCGGCTTGCTCGACCAGTTCTTTTCACGTATGGGCTTTGACAGCCCCCATGCGAACCTCTATTTAATCTAAGAAGTTGTGCCTGCACGTCTGTAAGAGCATGGGTAATGGCATCCCTGCTGGGCACATCAAAGACAAGTTTCTGAACCGCTCAATGTAGTCATGGACAGATTCGCCCTTCTTCTGCACGGTGGAGAGGAGCTTGTCCATGGTTACCTCGGTATCATCCTTATAGAAACGAGAAAGGAATCGGGTTTTCAGGTTGATCCAGGAATTAATGGAGCCCGGAGGGAGACTTTAGAACCAGTCGAATGCTACCCCTTTAAGGTGCGAATGAACAGCCTTGCCATGATAGCATCGTTGTCTATAACATTACCGGTCTGAGACCAGAAATAGTAGATGTGCTAGTTTGGCGAGCTTTTACCATCGTACGTATGTAACGTCAGCAGTTTGAACTTTGGTGGGTATGGCACTGAATCCCACTCCAGCGGGTAAGGACAGACTGTCCCTACTTTCTTTAATTCATCCCTCTGAGCTAGGGATGCGATTTGAGCTTGGATGCCTTTAAGGACTTCAGCGTCCAAAGAAGAACCCTCTTTCGACTTCTCCGTCCTTGGCTGTTCATTGCTAAGACATTCTTCCTCATCATAGTTACTTCCGGTATCATTATTTTTCCGGTTATTGAGGAGTTGACCGAACATCTGTTGAATGTTGTCCAAAGCTTCTTGCTGGGTCTTGGAAGTTTGCTCCTGAGCTTCCAAACGTCGATGAAGATCATCATCACCGTTATCAGCCATGTTCACTGATACTTTGTCAGTTCGCACTGAGCTGACTGTCGCCGAAGAGGCATACCCACTGTCTTCGTCTTCTTCATCTTACCATTGGACTGATCCTTTCATTGGTTCTGGTGAGGCTACTGCAGCTGAAGAAGATGGCTGTTCATAGCTGTAGGGTATTGCAACCCTAGATCTGGTGTTACAGAAGACACCTTCTTCATGTACCAAGACTTCGCCCAAGCCTGGGCTATAATCTGGATCTGGGGAACTATAGGGAGTGTCGTGGGACGCTTGTCTGCCCCTACGCAGCTCTCGTCCTCTTCCGATCATGTTAACAGATGCAGAGGGTAGATCTCGCGATACGCTCCTTTTCCGATGCTTCATTGGAGCTTGCGCCGTCAGACGATCAAAAACTGACCGTCGACCTGGAGGAGGGGTGGGGATTGGTCCCAGCCGGCAATGGACCAAGTGGACTGTCACCAACCGACATCCACTTGTTGACAACAGGAGGAAGAAGTTTGGAAAGGTTCCGACTTTCGTTTATTTGTTAAGAATTCTCGCAAGTCAGACCCAGCTGGGCCTAAACGATTGAGCGCAGAGACTCTGTTGGATTGCGCATAGGACGATGTCATGCTCCTTTTATCGCCACAGAGGCAATTAGCATTAAATAGTGCTTCAGCTCTAGCTTCGCGGCTAAGAACCTTGGGAATGCCCTTGGATGTTGAAGCTGCATAAGCACCGCTGTCAACACTTAGGGACGATCCCTTAGCTCCACCACAAAGCGCGAGCTTAGCGCCTGATGGACTGGGGAGCGGAGCACGCTGTGGTACTTTATCCACTATGCTGCTGCGAAGGCGATTAGCCTTAGATAGTGCTTTGGCTCTAACTTCGCGGCTAAAAGCTTTGAAAAAGCCCTTGGGTGCTGAAGCTGCATAAGCAACGCTATCAGAACTTAGGGACAATCCCTTAGCTCCGCTGCAAAGAGCGAGCTTAGTACTTGAAGAACTGGGGAACGAAGCACGCTGTGGTGCTTTGGTTTCAGCTTCGCGGCTATGAACACCATGCGTACCCTGAGGTACAGTAGATTCGATGAGAACGAGGCTGGCGCGAGGAGTTGCTGCTCTTGAATTGGACGAAGATACGGTCGCCGTTGTGATCTCGCGGCTAGCATCCTTGTTGGAGCAGGCAGGCATCTTGCCTTTTTCTTCACAAGAGAGACGCACTTGTGGCGTAACTACGCCTGAGGCTATATTCAGAGCCTTCTGCTTTGGCCTCCACATCTGCTTTGACAAGGGAGACATAGGTTCACAGGGAACCTGACTAGCCACACGCAAGGCTGAGGAATGTTGGCAGAATTCTGCTTCTGAGGCCTTGGATATGGAGACCTTTTTATGCTTCCGTGCATGAAGCATTAGACCACCCCCAGAGAGGACTTCTTCAAATTTTCCTTGGTCGAAGTGAATGACTAGGTTCTCGAAAGTGATAGGCTTGCACTGCGGGCCTGCTTCCTTGTTGTGCCAGAAGACCTCAGTAGGCTTACAGAGAGCCTTATCTGTCTCCGTAGATACTTACTTTAAAGATTTAGCCAGAGGGGCTCTGACCACATTGGCTTCCTTGAATTCATAGATAGACCCGAAGGTCTGTCGTCGCATTGTGACACTTATTTCTCAGCAGTGGAGAAATCAGTCCCCAGCTGAGTTGCCATCTTGTTTTCCATAGATTTGCAAAGGGGAAAACTTACAAAAAAGAAAAGGTCTAGGAGCTAAATTACAAGTAACACAAAAGATTACAAGTAGATCTCCTCGGAGATTCTGGAGAAGTGTGCCGGTAGGAGTCTGGTCAGCGCGCGACCACTTTGTCCCTTTGACGATGCAAGCGATGAGATTCCCTTCTCGCCTGGTTTGGGAAATCGGAGAACAGAAGGTTGGTAGAACCCTCTTGTTTCTTCTCAAAACCGCCTTCACTTAGGAATTCCTTCTCGCCTGGTTCCAGAGATTCCTTGGAAGGAAGGAAGGTATTAGGGTATCAGCACCCTGATTAGAGAAGCAGTTCTCTAAAGTTTCTAAATTATTAGAAGCAAGAGAATAGATCTCTGTTTAGCCTCTCTCTCTGTGCACATGGTTGTCTGTACATCCTTGCGTGTGTGTCTCTTCTTCTTGAGATTTCTCTCCTTGTGCCTCTGGTGGGCTATTTATAGGGAGAGCAGGGGTATAATTGTCCCTTGAAAATCTGGAAACAGATTGAGTCAAATTTGTTCAAATCTGGAAGGTAGCCTTACTGTGAGGCTAGAATCAGCTTCTGCGAAGTTAGAAATAGCAGGTTGCATTGATCCTCCTGATCTATTTTGATTCTTTCCATATAATTGAAAGATTTTCCTTGATCCTCTTACTCGTTTTGGGAGAGTCAAGAGATTACGGCAATCAACTGCCAAATTTGATCTCAGATTTGATCTTGATTAGATTTGGTCTTGATCTTGAATTGATTTGATCTCATCTGGAGATTTAATTGGTCAAGGTTGACCATAACGGACCCGCAGCAGAGCTGCCGCGTCGAGCTCGCAGCGGAGCTGGGAGAAGCATCTGGCGAAGTCAGAAGAAAGCTCTTCAGCGGAGCTAGATAACATCTGTGGCGAAGCTACCGAACATCCTTCTGCGCGGTTGCGTGTGGCTTCGAGCGAAGCTAACTCTCTGTGGAGTTAACTTGAGCACTTCAGGCGAATCTGTAAGTTAGCTTCTTGATGGAGCTTTGAACGGCTTGAAGGCGAAGTTGGGCGATCTTAGCCTCTCAGGCGAGGCTATCCCTTGAGCTCATGTGATGCTAAGTGTTAGCATCTTAGACCTGTTGAGGTCTGTTCAAAGACAATCTGGGCTCACTGTCTGCTTCACTGGATCAGTAAAGTCCAAGTTGCTGCTTTATCCCTCGGAGATGGGTGAAAACTTCGTCATCAGCTTGTCTATCACTTGTCTTTTGTAAATGTCAACAAGTTTAAGACATTGTTCAGGCCAATAAGAATCTTATCTTTTTTAAAGTGTCAATAGTAAGTTGCCAAGGATCTAACATGAGACAATCATCCAAGAGGTAAGTACGTTAATGGGAAAACTTAGTAGGATGTTAGTCATGAACTTTTTCTCTTTGATTTATTTTAATAACCCATTTAAAAATTACTTTGTTTCTTCTTCTACTCCTTCTAATTTCATTTTCCTTTATTTTTTTTTTTTGAAATAAAGAAGAGTTTTTAACTATTTTAGTGATGATACTGCTTCTTAGCGTCCCTTCTTGTAGACTACAACCTGCATAGCCACTTGTTACGGCGGTTGAATTGAGGAAGCCAAAGCACTAACATTAAACTCTTAATTTTCAAAACATGTTTTATGCATCTCAGTTTTTACTCGATCAATTATGCTGGATTGGTGTCGGGTGTATGACTCGTGGCTAATTTTTTTATGGTATTGAAGATGTCGTTTATTGGAGCTTCAGCAGCATGTAGCATTCCATCGATCAGTAGATCTGGGATGGACTTGGTGAATTGATCGAGAGTGCTTCCTTCTTGTGAGCAGGTGAATAGTCTCTAAAATTGCATATTTCATACCACATCTTCACATTTATTTAATATTAAATCCTGTTAATAACACCTATCTCGTATGTTTCTAGGTCCATGGCATGAAATGAAGAAGAAGCCCAAAAATCCCATTTAAATGGTGATTAAAAGCTTACAAGAATAGCCATTGACCTTGGAAGATGGTTTCATCAAAATCGGGGGCTCAAATCCAGATTCCAAGAAGTACAGCCAACAAGGGGATAAGCGGAGAGCGCGCAACAGGCGGCAAACGCGCTAGGATTGCCGCAAAAATGCGGCACTTGCATGGAACCGGGCGTCGTGATTGCCCCTTTCGCCTATAAATACCCTGGAATTTCCAGAGCACCAAGAGGGAGAGTTTTGAGGATAGTTTTTAGGGTTTTCTTCTCCATATTGTAGTTTGTAGGGTAGTTTAGTTTAGATTAGCTGTTCTTTTCTTCCTCTTTTGTTTTTTTCATTTCTTGTAGATCGTGTAATAAGGAAGAGAGTAGTACCTGGATGGAAAGCAAGAGTGCGTGTAATGGAAGGTGACAATCTATGAAAGGTTCTCTTTTTATCTCTCCTTGTTTTCTTCTCTCTAACTCTTTTTACATGCTTAGCTAATTTTCTCTCAGGGAAACTAACTATTAACCACTAACTTGCTAACTTTTTACTTGATAATCCACATGAATCTAATAGCCTTTACTTAGCCTTGCTCTTGCAAGAGCCATTGATGGCTCATGATGATGGATTCTAACACTCTAATATCCTAACTCTCTAACAAGCTAACTCTACTTTATTCCATACTTGCTCTTGTTTAGTTTTGATGGTATAAGTGTAACTTGCACTTATTTTGTTGAGTTTGGATGTGAAAGTTATTTTATGGTTCATGCTTTGAAACCTCTTGAACCAAGGACTAGTGATGGCCAAGATACATGTGAGGTAACTATCACTAAGAGGTTAGCATAGTTAGTGGAGCCATTAGTAGTTAGTAGTCATGTGTTTTCTTTCTTTTTTTATTTTGCTTTAGATATACAAATAAAAATCACAAAAATCATTTTTTCTATGTTTCCCACTTCTTCGTATTTCACCGTACTCTTCTCTTTTCACTTTTGTTTTCTTTTCTTTTTGATTCTTTAAAACTTTGAAGAAACTTTAACACACACGTGAATATACTGGTAAAGCTTCTATCACTTCTCATCCTTCTGGATTCGGCCCGTTTATCCTCTATGTTATAACAGAAGTATTGAGGAAGCCAAAGCACACACACTTTAACTTTTGATTTTAAAATGACACTTTCGTGCACAGTTTTCCCCCCATCAAATTTTAACGCCGTAGCAAGAAGAACATACTGACTTCGAAAAGAGTACAGAATTCATGATTTAATTCCAAAACGATCCTTTCAATATGATAGAAGATTTAGTCGATTGAAAAACATGTGTAGGAACAAGGAAACTCTCCCTACCCAATCTTTGACCACTCCTAACACTTTTAATCACATTGATGAAAACCAAGAATCATATAATCTTGAAGACTTTGACCAAGATTCAATTTCACCAAGAAACCTTGAACTTAACCAATATCAACCCATTGACAAATTGGCAAGTTTTCATTTCAATGAAATTGAACTTGAATATGAATGTGAACCCGAACCACAATTTTGTGATTCAATTTCAATCTTTTAATCTATGTTGATTCCGACATCCTTACCCAAGTTAGACCCATTGCCCGAGCCTACATTGTTTCCTGTGTCCATGGATTTTAAAATTGAACCACTTCTTTTAGATAGTCACATTTCATTAATGGGAACAGAATGTGAAATTAAATTCTTTGATTTGGGCTCAACTCTTGAACCTAAACTGACTCTCACCCAAAGTTGATTTTTTTCGAGTTAGTATTGATTCCCGAACTTTTTATTTCAAAACCCAAATCATCCATTTCACAACACCACATTCTATTGTTGGATCAAGGTATTGACCATAATGACTAGTGAAGAACTTTCAAGATTGGTCATGTAAAGAGAATATTTTCATGATAGGATCTTGCATGATCCTATAAATATGGAGGATTGTAAATATGTAAATAGAAAAGAGGTCAATAAAGGTGGATTCCGTGAGCCACCCATTATCTTGATTGGGTAGTAAGGCTTGACCCAATCAGACCATCACCGGAGCCACCACCATGAGGTAATTTTTCTTCCCTTTCCATTTGTTTCATATATATACACATTCATGATGCATTGAGGACAATGCATGAGATAACTTTGGGGAGGGTTTACTAACATAGGTTGTTTAAATTTTCTTTCTTTTACACTTTTTTTTAGAAAATTATAAAATGTTTTCTTTTGTATAGAAATTCTTTTCTTTTCTTTTTACAAAATTTTTTGAAATAAGAGAAATAGTTTTGATTTATTTTTAAGATAATTAAGATTATCTTAGGAATTAGAAAGACCTAAAATTATGAATTTTTAAACCGAGTCAAAATAATAGATCTTATTTAAATTTTAGGATAAGGAAGTAAGATTGGAAAGATAATTTGATCTTCAATTTTTTGCCTTATATATATGCACTTTACACTTTCACAATATTTTGAGATTGAAACAAAGACTGAAAATGTCATTAAAAACATTAAAAAATAATGATAATAAAAATCACTTATTGGAGTTGGGTAATTATGCCTCAGGAAGCATGATTATTCAAGCCTAAAATGGTAGACAAAAATAAAATAATCTCCTTTAGTTTTCTGGCCTTGTATACTTGAGTCCTTAAGTCTAAGGGATGTTTTCTTATCTGGTGTCCTAAAACTATCTGGTTTGGGAGTCACCGGCTAAAAGCTCACTTCCCGAGTAAATAAGAAAGCCTAAGAAAACTAAGGGAAGAAAAAAAGAAAAAATAAATATAAACAAATAAATGGCATAAAAGTTAAAGTCAATATCCCAAAAATCTTCACAGTTCACAAAGTGCATATTTTCTAAGAGTTTTATGAATGATCAAAGAATTGATTCAATTTTCAATTCTTACATTTAATTTATAACAAAATTTCGCATTTAGACTTAGTTTAGGGAAGAATAATTTCTGGTTAACCTATGACCTTGGATCACTTAAATTTTTACAAAAATATTTTAATACTTTTTTCTATTTCAAAATGCAAAATACTAATATTTGATTTCTTTCTTTATGAAATTTGTAGGTGTAATTCGCTGAAAACCCTCAGGAGATAAAACTCCTCCTCTAGGGGAAGCCTAGAGGTTTAACGGCTTGTTGCACATACTCGGTGCAATCGCGTCACCTGCGAAAGTGGTATAATAATTTTCGTAGTTTTTTATTTTGCTCAGGACGAGCGAAAAAAAAGTGTGGAGGTGTGATTAGTCTCTAAAATTTTATATTTCATATCACATTTTCATATTTATTTAATATTAAGTCCTGTTAATAACACCTGTCTCATATGTTTCTAGGTCCATGGCATAAAATGAAGAAGAAGCCCAAAAATCCCTTTTAATTGTGATTAAAAGCTTACAAGGCTAGCCATTGACCTTAGAGGGTGGTTTCATCAAAACCGAGGACCCAAATTCAGATTCCAAGAAATCCAGCCGACAGGGGGACAAGCGGAGAGAGCGCAGCAGGCGGCGCCGTGTGCTCCGCCCTAGGATTACCACGAAAACGCGGCAATTGACATGTTTCTGCTGAAACACGGCAATTACTTAGAGTCGTGCATCGTGATTTGACACGCGGCTCCGTACACGAACCCTGGTGCCCCCTTCGTTTATAAATACCCTGGGATTTGCAGAGCACCAAAAGGGGGAGTTTTAAGGATAGTTTTTAGGGTTTTCTTTTCCATGTTGTAGTTTTTAGGGTAGTTTAGTTTAGGTTAGTTGTTCTTCTTCTTCCTCTTTTGTATTTTTCATTTCTTGTAGATCTTGTAATATGGAAAAGAATAGTACATGGGTGGAAAGTAAGAGTGCTTGTAATGTAAGGTGATACTTTATGAAAGGTTCTCCCTTTATCTCTCCTTATTTTCTTCTCTCTAACTCCTTTTACATGCTTAGCGAATTTTCTCTCATGACAACTAAATACTAACCACTAACTTAATAACTTCTACTTGATAATCCATATGAATCTAATAGCTTCTATTTGGCCTTACTCTTGCAAGAGCCATTGATGGCTCATGACGATGGATTCTAATACTCTAACATCCTAACTCTCTAACAAGCTAACTCTACTTTATTCCATGATGGCTCTTATTTAGTTTTGATAATTGAAGTGTAACTTGCACTTGTTTTATTGAGTTTGGATGTGAAAGTTATCTTATGGGTGATACTTTGAAACGCTCTTGAACCAAGAACTAGTGATGGCCAAGAATACATGTGAGGTAACTATCACTAAGATGTTAGAATAGTTAGTGGAGCCATCAGTAGTTAGTAGCCATGGGTTTTTTTCTCTTTTATTTTGTTTTAGATATACAAACAAAAATCACAAAAAATATTTTTTATGTTTCCCACTCCTTCGTGTTTCACCATACTCTCCTCTTTTCACTTTTTGTTTTGTTTTCTTTTTGATTCTTTAAAACATTGAAGAAACTTTAACACGCACGTGAACATACCGGTAAAGCTTTTATCGCTTCCCGTCCCTGTGGATTCGACCCGTTTAGCCTATATGCTATAACGGAAGTATCGAGGAAGCCAAAGCGCATACACTTTAACTCTTGATTTCAAAATGACACTTTTCGTATACGGCTTTCCCCGATCAGCAGGTTACCCCGGTGTCGATCTTGAATATGGTTAGAAGCGTCATGTGTGGATTTCGACTTCCCTCCGCCATCGCTTGGTTTTCACTGAGTGATTGGAGGAAGCCTTCATTATCTTCTAGCTAGAAGTATGACTGAGCTCAAGAAAGGACCTCACTCATTCTGGTGATATTATGCTTTAAAAGGTGTTTGTACAGGGGGTGAGTGACTTGCATCCCACTGATAAGCATGAGTGCGGAGACTTTCTCATCACAATTGGAGACTTTGGTTAGTTGACTTTAAAAAAAGTTGATGTATAACCTGAGGCTGTCTCCTTCTCTCATCTTGACGGAGAGGAGATGATGGTTGTTCCTCTTGGCCTTTTGCGAGAGATATAATAGGTAAGAAATGCCTCTGTCACCTCTGAAAAGTGAAGAGAGCACGGTGGCAGAGAGTAGAGCCAACCTAAGGTCGGGCCTTTCAAATTGAAAGGAAAGATGTGGCACATGACTCAATCATTGCAGGATAGATCACCATCTTATCTCAGAAGTGTCAGATGTGTTGAACTAGATCACTCACTCTGGAGTAGTAGTCGAAAGTTGGAGTCAAGAATTTCCTCGAGTACTCACATTCCTGATCTCCTAGGAGAAAGGAGAATCGTGCATTTAGGCAGTTGGGGCTAGGTAGTGGGTAGCTAGGCCTCCATGATCCTCTTCTTAATTAGTACGTCGACGGTGTGGAGATCGGGAGACCTGTTGCGCTCGGAGTCACCCTTCATTTGTGCAGAGTTCTTCTAGGGGGCAATGACTTGAGCCTGATGCTATTGGTTGAGTAGTCTCAGCTCCTCCTTCTCTCAGAGATATTTTCGTGGTCATGTGTCATCTGCTCCCGCTCACGATCATATTGCGTTTGTTGTTCCTTAATTTGCTCTCTCATCTCATAGAGCATCTGAAAGAGTTGGTCTTCTCATTTGCTGTGATGGTTGGACACTGGTAGAAGGTTCTTGCGGTGAGAAAGAGTCGGTGTCCTTGGCATGTGGCTGATTGTTGGTTGGTGGAGGGGTCATGCCCCCAGTGGTTGCGATGGCCTTGCCTTTGGATGCGCCGTTGACGATTCATTTTTGTGGGACCATCGTTGATCTAGAAGAGACTTTTGAGGAGGGTTTTGAGAGGAGAGATCTTGAATATAGAGACTTAGATCTCAATGAAAGCACTAATTTGTGGCGGACATTTTCTGACATGATTGGTGAAATGGTCAATTTCGCATCATAGGCATTAAAGGTATCACATAGAACAAGCAAAGACATGATTTTTATGTGAAAACCCAATTTGAGAAAAATCACAGGGAGAAGGGAGAGTATTCACTATTTTCAGAAAGTTACAATGAATTATGCAGAGTTGTACTCTGCATACAATCTCTAGGATTCAATCCTCTTACTTGATGGAGATCCAAGTATATAAATGCCGTACGTGTTGTAACTGAAGGCGTAGATATTATGGATCTCCATTACTACATAATTCACACATTGAGATTTCTTTAAAACTATCCAGATCATGCCCTTGATTGTTGGAAACGATACCCGCCGCTATCTATAACCGTCCGCGCTGGAGTAGAGGCATTGTAACATTCAAAACATAGGATGACCTGGCGACGTAAATGACTCTGTGAATCGGGGGGTCCTGGTGTTGGGTTGTATCCTGCCTGGAGGTAGAAAACTTCGCAGAGGGACTGTGATGTTGGGCGCCGGGGCCTCCGACCCGCAAGATGCTTTCGCTCAAATTCATCATCTGGGGTGAATGACTCAGGTCGAAGTGGTCCTCTAGGAAGTGCTCGGACTTTTCCTCTGGCCTAGCTGAAGTGGTCCTCGGGAAGGTGCTCGGACTTCTCCTCGGGCCTAGCTGAAGTGGTCCTCAGGAAGGTGCTCTGCCGGTTTGTCTTGTTGTCTGCTTGGGGCGATCCTGATGAGGTGGGCGATCCTGATGAGGTGGAACTCGTATCGCAATCCTAATATACATCAACATCCGACCACTACAAAAACAATGCTTACATTTTAACTAGTTTAAAACTGCAATACTCCAAGATTAGATAACTTACTAATACAATATGCAAATCTTTAGATGTTTGTGGAAAAAGAAAAAAAGAGAAATAATTAATACTCACCAACATTAGGAAATTAGAAACAATGTGTCGCACTTTGTCGAGTCTTGCCCAGTCGAGCTTAGGGGTTGTTTGTTTGCATGATTTGAGATGCAAAAATACTATGTTAGGGCGCCAACTCAGTTTTTTAGGCATGTTCATTTGTTTTACAGAGAAAAAAATTCATCATTGCGTGAGAGCAACAAAATTCCGAGATGGTTCTCTCTTGATGGTTTCGACATGTTGAGGATTCGAAAGCGCAAGGAAAAAGGTCGTTTGTAAGGCCGGCAAGGAGCTTTACATTTGAAAGCTCACATATTTCTTTATTATTTTTATGGGCTAAACAACCCCTTATACCATCTCCAAGGGGACGGATTTACCGACCCTCTTCAACAAATTAAGAGATATTAGGGGTTTGTTCTCCAAAGAGCCGGAGTTCTCCCCTCCCAACCCAAGTCCCTACAAATGTCCCTTAATTTGAGGAGGCCATGAAGTCTCTTAGCAGCTGAAGTCTCTTAGCAGCCCCTTAATATTACTTATAATTGTTAAGTAATATTTTAATATTTAAATAAGGAAAATTTTGCTACAACCACCTACTTTGCATCATAATTAGGAAAAAACTCGCCTCCATATATTTATTCGCTACAGCCTTATCCACGTTAGCAAGCTGTAACTGCCATTTAAGATCTGTTTATAAATTTCATTTTACCCTTCTTCATATTTAGACTCTTCTTTTTGTTGGTCTTCATCTTCATCTCTCCATACTTTTATTTGTTGGTCCTCTTCTCTTTAGTCTATTATTGTTCATCGTCTTCATCGTTCCGCTTTTCATCAACATCTCGCAAATCTGTTTGCCTCCTCTTTAGCATGTCGTCCTCTTCAAACCAGTGAAAATTTTCTTTTCTTTCCTTTCTTTTCTGTGAAGATATGTAATCAGTCCTTTTTTTTCTTATTTCTGTGAAGATTTGTGATCATGTTTTTGCCCTTGTTATCTGTGAAGATCTGTGATCGTAGTGTCAATTTTTTGGTAGATTAGGGTTTTTGGAATCCTCTCTTTTCGTGAGGAATGTTTTTGTGAGAACTGTGATCATGGTCACACTATAGGCTGAGAAATTGTGTTTTGATAAGAACTGCTATAATGGTCGCGTATTAAAAAACACAAAAAACATGCATTTTTGCGAGGACTATAATCATGATTGCAGTCTTATGGTTGCACTCCTATAAAGACATTAATATGACATTTTTGTGAGAATTTTTTGTGAGGACTGTGATTATGGTAGTAGTCCTCATAATGACTCAGAAAATAGGTTATTTTCATAGTCCACATTTTCGAAGTGATCCACATTTTTTGTTATGATTGCGGCCTTAGTCGCAGTTGCAATGAAAGTCTCGGGACAATGCATTTGTGAGGACTGCGAATTTGGTCACAATCTCAATAAAAGTCTTAGAACATGAATTTTGTGAGGACTGCGACTACACCTTGGTCGCAATCCCGATAGTCTAAGAAACAAACCATTTTTGTAAGAACTGCAATCTTGCTCGCGATCTCAATAAAGACTCAGAAACAAGCCATTTTGTTAAGAACTGCGACCATGCTCGCAGTCTTCTATATATCAGCAGTCCGCTGTGGTGGCTGGAAGGGGGCTGGGAGCCATGATCATAAGCCTTATTATGACTAGTCCTCATAATTAGGACTGCGACCATGAGAACTGTAACCAGACAGTTCTCACAAAGTCACAAGTCGCAATTGCAGAGAGCTCCTAAGTCGAAATCGAAGTCGAAGTTGAAAATTTCACCAAGTAATAGTAGCAGTCCCATATATCAGCAATCCACATTTTCGAAGTTGTCCACATTTTTGAAGCGATTACTGCGGGGGCATTTTCGTGTTTCGCTGAGAAACGCTTCTATGTTTGATACGTGGGAACATGTGGTTGGTTTAGAAAAAGAAGTAACGAAAGTGAATAAAATTATGAAGTTGAGTTTTTTCTCTCCTAATTACAGTTTGATATAAGGAGATGTAGCGAAATGCCTCTTTAAATAATACGAATTTAAATTTGAAATAATATTTTATTAATATGTTTTAGTAATTTTAATTAATATATAAAGTAATATATAAATTTAATTTAATTAATATTTAATATATTATTAAATAATGGATTAATACATGAAATTTTTAATCATTAATTAATACAAATTTAATATTTATTAATTAATTAATACATAAAAATATTTAATTAAATTTATTTATGACAATTTATTATAAAAAAATTCATTCAGAACATAAAATATTAAAACAAAGGGTGGAGAGACAAATGACTGTTTCCCTCCACCCCTGTAAATAAGGCATCTCCAAGAACCCTTGGAGATGCTCTTACCCAAGTGAAGCCTTCCTTTCCGACTTTCACTTCCCTGAGGATTGAAAGGAGGTTTTCTCTCGTAACTCACATATGTTTACTTTGTTTGTCCGTCCATCTTTCTTCTCCTCCCATCTCCCACTCTTACTCTTTCTTCTTCCTTGTTCCTCCTTTCTCTCCTCCTCTCACCTTCTTTTTGTCGCGTTGCTTATCAGTGAGTTTTCCACCGTGATAGAAGCACACAAGTTAATCAACTGAGGAGGTTCTCTCTTGTAACTCATATAGAAATTTTGCCTGTGGCTCTGCTCATCTTCATCCGCGAGGGAGAGAGCACTGTTGATCTCCTTTTTCTTCTTCTTTTTTTTAGCTCCCCTCGTTTTTCATTCTCTCTTTCTGACTGATCAGCCGACAACAGCGGTACACTAGTTATTATTTATTATTAAAATTATTAATTAATTAATCAAAAAATAAAAAAAGAAAAAGAGGTAGCCGCATCGGAGCTACAAAAGAAGAGGAGAAGATGCAGCAACCGCCGGCAGCGGCTCCCCAAGATCCTTCTGATACCGGAAGCTCGATGGCGGAGGCACCGCCGAAGCTGGTGGCGATGGCGATGGAGAGGCTGTCACGTGCCGCCCGCCTCATCGCCGACATCAGGCTCGGTGCTGATCACCTCCTTGAAGCTCTCTTTATGGCCGCCGATGCCCCTCATCACTCCAATAAGATCATCCAGCTTATCCTCAAGGAGGAAACCTCCATGTTGCAGCACTTCCAGGACCTCCGGAACCTCGGTAGTAAATTTCTTTTTCTCCTAGGGTTAGGGTTTTGTTTCTTTTGGGAATTTTATTCCTGTTGACTGCAAATTAAATTTGGATCAAAATATATGAGCTGTGATAAATTGTAAATAGGATTGAACATTTTTGTGCTAAACGTAGCATCAGGGGCCTAGACTTCTGAAGAGAAAACCGGTGACCTCTTTCAATTCCATAGATTATGCTTAATCAAAGCTAAAAAAATGTATTTTAATTTAGGATATGTATTTGGGGATTCTGGTTGTGTTTGATGCCCATAATTTCTAGCTAAAGACAGCTCTGATTGGGTTTAGATCAAGAAAGAATATGTGAGAGACGAAGGGATGGATGCTTTCTAGGATTATGAGGTCAATGTTTTTCAGATTAACTGCATTTCATACAGAAAATTCTAGTGACAAAGATAATGTAGAGTTATAAATGAAGTAGCAGAAATGTGGAGAAAGGGGAAAGCTATATAATGTATTACAGTGGAACTTGAAGTAGAAAAGAGAAGAGCATTGAAAGGAGAAGAAGTGAGAAAAAGAAAAAATACACATTCATATTATCAGCATTGTTTCACACTCTATCAAATACTTCTTACTTTTAGGATATCCCACATGCTTACATATATTGAAAAATTGGATTCTATAAGTCACTAACAAATCTTTTATTTTGATATTTGTACCCCACAAATTCATATTTTAATATTAGTTCCTAACAACAAGGGATCCACTAGGTATTAGTCCATCTACTTGCAAGAAATGGAATATTCCATTAAGTGTTAACATAGTAGGGAGAAGTGTCTTTGTTGCCCTTATCTTCTTTATCCACTCTAACCCAACCACCGGTTCCCTCAACTCAACTGTACCTATCATCAACAATCACCAAACCCTGAACAGGCCATGATCTCCTACAACTTTCTTATCTCTCTTTTATTGATATAACTGAGAAACAAATGGAAACAATAACCTGAAACTAACCAAAACAAATTGGAACACCTAAAATAATTGATTTAACTAAGAGATTCATTTCACAACCTGGAAAAAAATTGTAACCACAACTTTGTACACAGTCAACTCCAGATACAAAAATAATTGATTAGGTAACAACATAAATGTGAACCCAAATGAGGCACAACCCATTGTTACCTGTAGCTTTAGTTCACCAGGGAACTTAAAGCTAGCTTCATTGCACAAAAGTAATTACATATAGACAACACATTAAGCGACACATTTCGAGTCGATAAGTTTTGGACTCGGTTCTCGAACATAGTAATAGCTTCATACAGTTAAAATACATAAGAATGATGAGGCGAAGATGAGGCCTAGAATGGTCAGGTGTCATTTCATAACAACCTGATCCTTTATGTCCACTACACTCCTTGCACGATGATAGCAAGTTGAGTAATACATTCAGATCGAGTAAGATCACAGTCGCTGCTATAGCAATAAATACACAAGTCGAGTTATGGTACACTCCCTGTTCGAATAGTCAGCAGTTTTTCTATACACATATTGGGAAGTTTATCTTTTCGATAAAAGAAATATGCTCGGTGACACATGTTCAATTACTACAACGTAAACGAATTTTGTGATACCCTAAGGATAGGACAAATGGAATTTCTACAGGCCATAACTGGGGGCAAAGAACTTGAAACAACATACAAAAATACTGGAGGCAAAATAATACTTTAACTTGCGCAGATCAAATTCTACTAGGAGGTCAGCTACCAGCATGATGATTTCCATCATCTTCGATTGGAATACCATCTTTCGATACAATTTTTAGTTCCTTAATAACTAGTTCAAGGTCTGGTTTTTCCTTAAATATATTCTTAAATGCATCATTATACCCAAGACGATATACAACTGAATGGTATTTTGTCACCTTCTCTTTCACTGACCCTAGCTAAAGTCGATGCTCTTTTTCAAACTGATCGATTCGAAGAGCACATGTCTTATCAATTCATTTTATCGCGGTTTGTGTGGATGCCTCAAAGATATTTCTCAACTTAGCTCGGATCTGTTTTCTCTCTTTACTGGATTCTTGAAGTTCTCTGTTTGAGTCTCCTGAAGAGTATGATTGATAGAATTTGCATCATGAGTTGATTGCAAAGTGTGCCATTCTTCTCATCTATCAGTTTTATGAACGCCTTTAATTGAGAATTTTCTCTAGGAAGGTCTTTGACAATATGGAATTCTTTAGTCACAAAACTTCATTATCTTTAGTTTTTGGGCACTTTCAACTTTTCTTCCATAGCAACAGCTTGGTTCGCGTGTGCGGTCACAACAGCCAGGCCCTGCATAAAGAAGTAGCAGATTACCAAATTAATTCTTTTTCAAGTCAATACAGGTAATTCACTGGGTGGAAGTGGCAACAAGGGTCTACCTGGAGCATTTTTGCTCTAAAAGAGCCAAGACTTTCTGTGGGAGAGGAAATACCAGGTGTTCTAATTGCTTCTCCAATAGAGGCAACTACGTCAGATGTATTGAAAAGGCATTGTTTCATGCCTTCACCTTTATGAAAAAGTGTTACTGTCCTCTTTTTGCGAAGACGATCCTGTTCGACTGCGTGTTTGACAGGCTGTTTTGAGCAACTTTCAGTTGCTCTTTTCACTGGTGTTTGCAAAAAAGATAGTTCTGGCGGAAAGGGCGTTGAGAAAATGTTCATAATAGCGGGCAAAGGACTATGCGGGGCGACATTCTCTCGGTTCTTTTCTCTGATGATAAGTTCACGAACGTGTCTACCTTATTACTCAGCTTATTTCTTTTAAAAACTCTTTTACAAGAAGCTGTGCTACTCTTTTTATCAATTGACATGACATGCTCGCTTATGGTTGGAGGCTCGATGTGAAAGAGAAGCAAATCTTCATTCGAGGATGGTAAGGATAGCTGATGTTTGATAAACAAAATAATCACCGGATGTTGAGAGAACTTTTTCGAAGACATTTCAGTACATCTTTGAAGGCTGATGAAAGTGAGAGAATACTCTTTGTCAAGGATTCTCTTGATCCTTGCTCCGGGTCGTTGCCAGCAACGAATTTTAGGCCATCCAAACCCATACATGTATGAAGCATTCTTTGGGCGGAGAAAGCAAAATCGAGAGTAATAGTTCTCTTGATCTGAGTTTGATAGGAATTTAATCATGGTGTATTTGTACAGAGGAACAAAAAACTTTTGAATCTCCAGTTATTTCCAGATAATAAAATTGAAGGAATACCTTAGGATTGACAGTGATCTCGTTCATCATACAGATGTTGCAGAATCCTAACATCACACAGAAGGCATTTGGTGCAGGAGCTAAACCAAAGAAATGTAAAAGGACAAGGATGGAGGGCGAAAGGGAAGACGAAGCCCTGTTACAAATAGTCAAGATAGATACTGAATTGAAGATTTGAGGATTCAATCACCTGATTCGATTCCCCTGCATAAACCAGCTCCACATCACTGGGTACATGACAATTTATGCGGACCTGCTCAAGCTCTTCTTTTTGGCTAAATTTTTTGGCACCAACAGATTGCAGAACGGCGTCAAATGACATGGCGGTGACTGCAGCAGGAAGGTCTGATGACAAAGAGATAGAGAGCAATATGTGATACCCTAGGCAAAAATAACTATGCTGTTTCTTCTCCCAAGTGATATGATATACTTATCGGAGGAAGGGAAAAGGGTTTTTTTTTTCCTACTTTCGAAAAGGAGGCGGCCCGATCGATCGATCCGGCTCCGTCTTGAAAGTGAGGGCATATGTTGAGTATAATATCATTGGAGTTTATTTGACCAACTGCAATATGTGCTCGACCACAAATGGTATTCGAGGAAGATCTGAAATCGAATAGGATTGCAGACTCTTCCTTAAGAAGAGTCTGATAAGCAGAACCTTCCTCGGAAAGAATCCCGGCGTCCAGCTTAGCAACCTCTTAACAACCTAACTGACTCACTTCGTCTATAGATAGGAGGAAGGACCCCCTAAGGGGAGGTATGAGATTCTAAGCTTAGCTCTCCACATTCTTTCTTCCATCATCCCTCTTACTAACTTGGGCGTCAGAGGGGCTTCGGGGGAACCAAGCCCCAGCGATGCTAACCTTCCTCTCTGGGTGCTGGTGAACAGAAGCGCTGGACGTCTCGAAGAGCAGATCAACTTCCACCTCGTGAAATTAGGATCTCATTAGGACTAGTATCAAAATAAGAAGTTTGTTAGGGACTAATATCACAAAAACCCAAAAAGAAAATACAAAGATAAGATAAGATGACCTAACAAAGATCTAAACAATTTTAGGATAAATCTTGAGAGCTGAATCTTTAACTGCATGAACTATTCCTTGTAAGTCTCAAGAATGAAAAATAGAATATTAAGAAGGTGGGCTAGAATAGATCGGTGGTTTGAAGAAATCATTAGAATGGAATTGTCAAAAACAAAGCGGAAGAAAGAATGAGACTTGAATCTTCTCTCTTTCAAAACTCTTTCATCCGTTCTTGTTTTTCATCTAATAGATCTCCCTGTATATTAAAACATGACAATAGATTCAATTAGTTAGTCTTAACTTAATTATGAGTAAAACCAAATTAATAAGATTAAATCTTATCCATTCAACTAGATCAATTGTAGTCATCAATTTCTAGACATATAGTGTTTCAGGGATCCAAGTAATAAACTGAAAATGGGTGTGGACAACCCCCACAACTTAGAGTTGTTGAATCTAACTTCCATAAAAAGTTACTCTTAAAATACTAAATAGCATGTAACAACCTTTGAGAAGGCAATCCCTAACTAGAGGCCTGAGTTTGGATCAGCCTGCATCAGTTATTATTGGGATCAACCTACATTCACTATCCCCTTGTCAGAAAAAACACATGGAGGCTGTCTACATTAAAATTTCTATGCTTGGAAAAACTTATCTCAGACTACTATGGCCTTTTGTACCCTTGAATTTTTTTTGCCAAGACATCAACTTCATTATCCTTGGACAAATTCCCCCTAAGGCTCTAGCATATCAAAGCAAGAACATTAACATAAATGACACTCTCTTTGTGACTGGTCATTGAATAAATCAAGATAAAATCATTGGCATTTCGAACAAGCAGTTGGCGAAAAACCAAAGGATCAATGGAAGTATTAAGGGAATCAAAAGAAAATATAGGATCAGAAAAACAATGATGCAGCCTGCCCTTGTTGCTTGACCACATGTTTCTTATAGTCATTCAATGGTGCAATCCTTTCTTTACCACTGTTATCATAAACCTTAAAGCCCATAATAACATTTATCTAAACACTCTTCGATGTACCTTATATATCCATGTAATGCATCTCGTGAGGCATCCTGGTAATATAGAACAAGTGCAAATGGATGTGGAAGATTTAAAGTCACTGCCATCTATACTACGCTTATTGGCTATTTATTTATTTATTTATTCTAAGGCAAAATGACTATGTATATTATTAATTTTGAAGAAATGGACATTTAAAACAAAAGAGGACTGCTGTTGAATTAAAATATCCAACTGAGACTGGATATGAGTACTTCCGTAGATAATAACTCTTAGACTGGTTAGTAATTTAACCTACATGGCTATCCTTATCGATTCTCCATCTAATATTATTTCAAGCACGTTAGTTCTGAATTTTATTCAATTCTTTAATGAAAAGAACTGCAGCAGACATGCAACCTGCTTGGATGATATGTAGATGATCTATCAATGAAAGTTGAGTTTTATGCAACATTATCATGTGTATAATAGCATATTGGTGGCAAGTACTAACACAAGATATAAACCATAATACATGGCGATGGTCTTGTGTTATGTATAATTACACCAGGACAAGGACTAATGCTCAAGTTCTTATTACAAGGATTAACACTTGAATCCTTTGAAGGGGTTTTGCAAATAGCTTTCAGCCTGTTTGGTTCCTGGAAAGTGTAAATATAAAATAAGTAGTGTGCACTTTCTTACCACTCCTTTGTTTGCATGATAGGAAGTTGGTTTGCAAAGGGGGATGCCCCAGAGGATTTTTGGCCAAAAGTGGCTGTTCCTCTCTCTTGAAATAAGAAAAGTGGTCTTAGAGTGTGAGAAAGTGTCACTAAACTTTCACTATTTTACTCTCTTTATTCTTCTCCCCCAAAACTACTCTTTCGATCACCAGTTTCTTGAACTTTCTGCCGATAAAGAGAACTGCAAATTAACATGTATATGAATTGTTTCGTGCTGAAATGGTTTATTTTGTTAAGCCGAATTAACTTCTATGACAAGGGGTAAAGGTTTTATGTTCCTTTTGTTGTTAGGAAGGCAGCTAGAGGATTCTGGAGTACTAAATGGATCTCTTAAATCACGAGGTAACTCTTGGGGATTGCATATGCCTCTTGTTTGCCCGGATGGTGCCGTTGTTGCATATGCTTGGAAACGTCAACTTGCTGGCCAAGCTGGTGCATCAGCTGTTGACAGAACTAGGTATTTTCAATTTCTAAGTGATCATTTCTAAGTGCTAATTCTTGAATACTATAAACTTTCATTTAGAAAATTGGCAGTTTCAAGTTTCATTCTTTTTGTTCTATAAAACAAATAGTTTAGACTTTTATCTCTCATGTGTTCACTGGAGTCTCAGCTGTTAAATTAGTACTGAGTTCACAAAGTTGTATTAGGAATTGACATTTATATGTGTTTTTTTGTGTGTCTTGAGGTTGGGTTTCATGTTTCTCTCATATGTGGCACCTGAATTCATATTATAAACAAAAGATTTAAGGCCATCATATGAGGTCTTAAAGTTCCTAGTATTAAAGTAGTTTAAACTTTTCTAGAAATGAAAAATCAGTAATAACAACTTGAAAGTAGTCTCACCTTTCTTAGAAAAAGAAAATTAATAATAACAACTTGAAAAGCTGTCTCAGCTTTCTTAGAAAAAGAAAATCAGTAACAACTTGTAGCTCATACGTGGAAGGATGTTAGAGTATAATGGTTTGCTTTTGACCCTCAATTATATTGTTTTTAATGCAACAATTAAAGAGTTGATGTCTTGTTTAAAACTAGCTGTAGAATTTTACCAAAGCTCTCATGGACCCTTCTATCCTAGAACCCATTCGTACATGAAGGCTTAGATAATCACACACACTGACACAAACACGGGTACTTTCAGCAATAATCTGAAAGCAAATATTCTCTCTAGTCGCTCCAAATTGTGCATCAATCTTTCCAATTTGAATATCCACATCATTGGACGTGATCCGCAACATTTAAACTCTCTCGAAACAAAAATTCAAATGTTTCTGACATGTTTTTCTTTTACCTACACATCAAATGGCCAAAAACCATGGTTTTAAATTTTTCATAAAAGTGATTATTTTTTACTACTTGATGTGCCAGGATAAAACATATTAAACACATTTACTTTTTTGTTTTATGTAGTTCTAAATCTAGTGGATGACATCCCATCGAATGGATTTTTATTTTGCAAGGTCGATCATGCAATTTAGAGTGTTTTAATGCCAAAACTTGAAAAGTAGCCTAGCCCTACATCCACCTGTTACCGGCCACTTTGGTTAAACCCAATTATCGCACCTTAATCTCCCACTACTGTGATTAGGTTAATTAATTAGTTTAGTTTAATTAGATAAATAACTTAAAGCCTAATCTACATAGTTAGCTTTAACTTAATAACTAACTTTAGGTTAATTACAACTAGCTTTAGATAATGATAGATAATGAGGATAGCTAATTAGTCTAGCTCAACATGGTTAATTAGAAAAACCTACTAGTTACTGGTTAGTCTACTAGTTTAGATTAATTAGTGTAGATAATTATCTTTGTTTAGTTCGTTAGAATGCTTTCGGTAACTTGGGTCTTGTCCCCATGTGACTTTCCCTCTCTCATTTTAAGGCCAAGAGGGCCTCATTTTATTAACCTATTATCACACTGAACAGAAATGACCAAGTAGGCAAATGTTTGATGAAATTCCCCTTTGGAATTTATTTGAGGGAGATCCACCTCAAGAGCAGCTCAACTACACGTCTCTGATAACCCATGAAACCTTAGAAAACCCCCAAATCAGTCCCAAACTAAACAGGACGTTCAATGCCTTATCTTTATCTATCCCTCTGATATGAAGTTTCTCATATAGTTTAAATCTTTTGACATTTCTAGTCATTATTATGGTCACCAATAAAGAAATTTTTTTAAACCATATCAGCTTTAAGCTTTCGAGTATACTTCTATTATAAATATCTTTATTTTTATCCCTGTGATATGAAGCTGCTCATTTACTCTAAGGCCTGTTTGGTTAAGGGTGGAAGTGAGGAAGTGAAGAAGTGAAGAAGTGGTAATAGTTCCCTTTGGAACTTGGGAATTGGTTAGTAAGTTTTTCGGTGTATGGATATTGTGGGAAGTGTGGTTTGAAAAATGTTATGTCTTTTCCGAGTTTGGATGATAATGTGGAAGTGGAAATGAAAAAGTGACCACAAAGTTGACCGCAAAATAATATTAAATAAAAAATAATTAAGAAAAATAAAAATTGGACTGTAATTAGAATGCAAGTGAGATTTATATGAGTAAAAAATTAACTGTTTTGTGCTACAACTTATTACAAATGAGATTTACATGACCACAAAATTAACTGTAGCACTCTGGAAGTGAGGAAAAGGTGTGTAAAAGAGAAAAGAGAAAAGAAAAGACATTTTTCCATTTTCCTTTTCCGGTGTTTGGATGAACAGCGAAAATGAGAAAAGACACTTCCACTTCCTCACTTCCACCCAATTCCTTGAATCCAAACAGCCCCTAAATCAAACACATTTCCATTTAATATTTTATGCTCACTTGTAAAGAAAATTTATAGAATATAAAAGTTTCAAGCTCTTGAGAATGTTCCTATTATAAATTATTTTAATTTTGCTTGACCAATGAATATGAAACACGGAAACAAAGCACTGAGATTATAGAAACCATCAAACACATTTTAATATTGGGATAACTGAATCCAAGCTCTCCAGCCTTGATTAAGATGGAGAAAGCACTTGATGTTATATGTATTGAACAGGCATGTGAGCGGTGTTCCAAATAGCAGAAAACGGACTGTAGTGAGACTATACTGCAAGCACCAAAGCAGTTAGTGGATGCTTTAGTAGCCGCTAAAGCGGAATGTGTATTTAAGTTAATAAATAAATTTAATTAATATGTACATGAATTTTCATATACATGCAATAAACACACTCTTAAAGGTTAATTAAAAAAAATATAAAAATAGAAATGTGTGAAAGTTGCTTATGATGATTAATGACAATCTCTTATAAGCATATTATCTAGTTATCGAATTGAAATTTTTTAAGAGTAATAGATACATTGATGTAATATCAATCTGGATCGCAATCACCTTCAAATCGTAACCAAAATTTGAAATTGAGAACAAGATAAGATTTTGGGTTTCCACCCCTTACACGGGCTTCTCACCCAAAACTCGAGAGCAAATAAACTCAAAATTAAGCCAGATAATTTGAGAAAATTTTAATCATTCAATAATAATCCAATACAATAGTCTAGGGGGCCTTATATAGGCTTTATAATAGAGGACTACTAGGAAATAACCGATGTGGTACTAAACGTCCACAAAAGAATATAAATAAAACTAAAACATCTACTACAAATAAAGCTAAAACAAATCCAATCTAAAGCCAAAGAACACCAGTGCGTCGCTTCTTGAAGTATACTCGATCGAATCTGTCCCTGAGCGGCATGATGTCCTCATCAATTCCCCCCGGGTGGAAAGGACTCGACCTTGTCAAGTGTGGGGGACAGAACTGCTGCTGGCTATGATAGCGCTCCAGTCGAGCAGGATCAAGATGCTGGAGGTCTTCCTCGGTAATCCAAGAATTTTCTGAATCAGGTTTTCCCGTCCACTTAATGAGATAGCGTCGCGTCCCTCCATCTCTAGTAGAGATAATCTGATCATCCAAGATAGAATCTATATTTTCTGTTGCATAGGACAGTTTAGGGGGAAGTGGAGGTAGTGGGGGGCTCTCAGAAAGAAGGTCTTGGCTTGGCTCATCCACGAATGGGTCAGAAGGGGTATCAAAAGTATCTCTATATGGAACCAAATCCTCAATATTAAAAGTGCAACTGATGCCAAAGTCAGGTGGGAGATCCACCACATAAGCATTTGAATTGATTTTCTTGAGAATCTTGAATGGCCCTGCGCTCCGCGCGTGTAATTTCTTCACGGTTCCTGATGGAAACCGCTCGGGTCGCATGCGGACCATCACATAATCTCCGGCATTAAAAGTTCTTAATCGGCGATGTAATCTGCAGAAGCTTTATAATCAGTATTATTTTCATTATCTTTTCTCTGATCTCCTCATGTAATGCACAGATATGAGATGCAAATGCAGATGCTGAGTCTGATACCCTAGAATGGTGATGAGCCATGGGAATTAAGTCAACTGGTTGCCTGGGCTTAAAACATTTACTATTTCAAAAGGACTGAGACCCGTAGTCCTATTGACAGATCCATTATATGCAAATTCAGCCATAGGCAAAATGAGATACCAAGTTTTCAAATTTTCTCCAACTAGACACCTAAGGAGATTTCCTAGTGTTCTGTTTACTACCTCTGTTTGGCCATCTGTCTGTAGATAAAAGACTATTGAGAATTTCAGTTTGGTGCCCATCTTATGCCAAAGTGTTTTCCAGAAGTAGCTAACAAACTTAACGTCCCTATCGGACACCATGGTTTTAGGTATCCCGTGCAACTTGACGATATTATCAAAGAATAAGACAGCTACTCGAGACGCATCTGAGGTCTTAGAACACGGGATAAAGTGAGCCATTTTTGAGAATCGATCAACTACTACTAGGATAGAGTCGTGCTTTTTTTGAGTTTTTGGCAATCCTAGTATGAAGTCTAGGCTCACGTCTTGCCAGGGGCAATTAGGTACAGGAAGAGTGTAAGGTCCGGCAATCTGCTTTTATTGCTTGGCCAGTTGTCACGTGCGACATTGGCTAACTATTTTAGAGACATCTTTTTTTAGACTCGGCCAGTAGAATCGGTGTTCAACGGCCTCAATTGTCTTGTTCTGACCGAAATGTCCCGCCAGACCTCCAGCATGTATTTCCCAAGAGAGAAAATCCCTGAGGGACGTACGGAGAATACACAACTTACGGAATCTGAATAGATAACCGTCTTGAAGGAGAAAACCGTACATCTCACGAACAGGGCCGTCTCGTAACGTGGCATAAATTTTCCCAAAATCGGGACATGAATCATACTCCTCTCTTAACTTCTCGAATTCAACCACTTCCGTGCTTATTGCCACCAAGATCGTGACACGTCGACTCAGCGCATCAGAGACCTTATTCTCGATGCCTGCTTTGTGTTTGAGAACAAAAGTGTAATCCTGCAGGAACTCCACCCATTTGCTATGTCTCGCATTCAATCTCTTCTGGGAGTTGAGATACCTTAGCGCTTCATGATCTGAATACAATACAAATTCCTGCGGTAACAGATAATGTCTCCAGTAGCGCAAAGCCTGTATAACTGCATAAAATTCCTTGTCATATGTGGAGTAGCATTGCCGGGCATCATTTAGTTTTTCGCTGAAATAAGCAACCGGGTGGCTTTCCTGACTCAGTACACCACCTATTGCCAGTACCGATGCGTCACAAGTTACTTCAAAAGCTTTTAAAAAGTCAGGGAGACGCATTACGGGAGCTTCCGTCATCATCCTCTTAATTTCAGCGAAAGCCTTGGGGCAGCAGGAGTCCACTGGAATACCTTGCTCTTTAAACAGTCGGTTATAGGTGCCATAATAGCACTAAAATTCTTTATGAACCGACGGTAGAAAGTGGCTAACTCGTGAAAGCTTCTGACTTCCCTAATCGTTCGGGGCTGTGGCCACTCGGTTATTGCCTTCACCTTTTCAGGGTCCGCGGAAACCCCCTCGGAGGAAACCACAAATCCTAGGAAGATAACCCTGTCTATACAGAAAGTACACTTTTTTGGATTTGCATAAAACTTCTCAGCCTGGAGTGTGCAGAGGACTTGCCTCAGGTGTCCCACATGTTGCTCCTGGGTTTGGCTGTAAATCAGTATGTCATCAAAATAGACCACCATGAATTTACCGATAAACGGTTGAAACAATTGGGTCATTACTCTCATGAAGGTGCTAGGAGTATTGGACAGTCCAAAGGACATAACCAACCATTCATATAACCCGTCTTTAGTTTAAATGCGATTTTCCATTCATCCCCTAGTCGGATTCTAATTTGATGGTACCCGCTCTTAAGATCAATTTTGGAGAAGACTGTGGCACCTGACATCAGATCCAGCATATCATGAAGACGGGGAATGGGGAAACGGTACTTGACGGTAATTTTATTGATTGCACGACTATCCACACACATCCGCCATGTACCATCCTTCTTTGGCGCCAAAAGTACGGGCACCACACATGGGCTCAAGCTCTCTTTGATGAACCCCTTGTCGAGTAACTCTTCTACTTCCCGTTGTAATTCCGCATGCTCAGTTGGGTTCATTCTATAATGGGGCAGGTTCGGTAAAGTTGCTCCTGGGACTAAGTCAATGGCATGTTGAATGTCACGCATAGGTGGCATCTCTCATGGTAGATCTTGTGGGAGAGTTTCGGAAAACTCCTCCAGAATTGGTTTAATATGCTCAGGAATCTGCTCTTCGATATCCGGTTAGTCTCTCGAGCCACGAGAGCATAACAAGTAAAACCATCCTGCAAGCTCTTTTCAATTTGATCGTGGCTAATCAAATTCATTTCCATCTTACCTTTGCCCTTATCACCCTTTTTTAGGATTTATAACGTCCACTTTATCTTTCTCTTTGTCAGCCTTTTTTTCTCGGGTTGGCGGCTTCGGTTGATTTGGCATAATCTTCACCTTTTTTCCGTTATGGACGAACGAACACTGGTTGGTACGTCTATGTATGGTCACGTCTAAGTCAAATAACCATGGTCGACCAAAAATGATATGACCTACATTCATGGGGAGTATGTCACACCACACATTATCTGTGTATGTGGCAAATTGGATGGGAATTTGACATCTCTCCTGAACATCTATGGATGTAGCGTCGATCCATGTAACCTTGTAGGGGTTTGGATGCTTCACCGGTCTCATCCCCAAGGTGGTGATTAACTTTGACGCAACAGCGTTGATGCAGCTGCCACTATCTACTATTACCTTGCAGTTCTTATTGTCAATTTTTATGCAAGTTTGAAATATGGCAGTCCTTCTCCAGTCGTTGAGTGGTTCAGGCTGGGTTAAAGTACATTTGACCACTCCTAATTGGATGCGAGCTACACTAGGAGGTAGGCTCGTCATTTCCACAGTTCTGATGCACTCATTGAATTCATACTCTTCGACAGAGGCATTTGAGTCATCATCTTGTTGGTGCACAACCTCTTCTCCATCATCCTCTCCTTCTATATCTTCAATGGGAATTTCTACAAAGAGGGTTTTAGTTTGACTCGGGCACTGGCTGGCAAGGTGTCCATACCCTTGACACCTGTAGCATTGGGTTCTGGGGTTGACTTTTCCTGGTTCACTAACCGTTCTCTTTTCGGATGTGAAGGGCTTTGCACCAGAAGGACCTGCTGGTTTGACGCTAGAGGAACTGGAGGCAGGTTTACTTGGGGTAGGAAGAGTTCGGTTAAAGCTTGACTGGCTAGTAGTGGCGGTTCTAGAGTTGTCCCTAAAGTTATTTCGGTTAAAATATGATCCTTTAGACTCATCTAAGTCGGTGACTAGCTGATATGCCTGTTCTAGAGTCGTGATGCCTCGAGCAATGAGCTCCCAGCGATGATCATCTCTAAGACCGGACTTGAACCTAGATAGGGTCTGTTCGGGAGATTCTAACTCGATAGCTCCACACCGATTCAAATATTCATCAAATTTAGCAATGTAATCAGTGGCTGATTTGTTCCCCTGGGTCCATCGATTCCATTTGTCTAATAATTGTTGACTGAATGATGGTGGAACATACTTCAACATAAGCTTCTCTTTCATGCTTTCCTAAGTGTCCACTGGGTCTTCCCTTCTGTACCTCATCATCCTCTCTAGGTTTTCCCAATATTGCCCAGCTTGTCCCATTAGTTTCATTACGGCCAATCAAATCTTCCTTGACTCAGACATGTCATGCCAACGAAAATATCGGTCCATAGCCAACTGCCAATTTATATAAATCTGAGGGTCTAAGCGCCCGTCGAAGGAAGGAGCATCGATTTTAACGCTCCTGATATATTGGGCATCGGCATCAGTTGTTTGGTAAGGTGGGACTTGCTCACGCCTGGGAGACCTACTGTCATTTCGAGAACTTTCCTCCTCCCTGATTCTTCTCCTATTGGTTTCTAGCCTACCAATTCGGGTTGCTAGATCCCTACAATTGACATCAACCTGATCCCTAACTTCTTGTAGTTGTCTGTCCATATTTTCTATCTTGTTTAGGATTGTGTTAAGAGTATCATGAATGCTAGGCTCCATTGGTGCCGAAGTTTCTCCTACAGAAAAAGTTCTACCATTTCTAGTAGGCATGCAAGATCCTACCTGACTCTAAATGCAAGCTGTCCTAAAACTGATATGTATGTTATGCAGGAGGAGTCAGAGATTAAAGTGATGAAAGATAATACCAATTTTAAGCTACGTAGATTAATACGTGATTAAGAAAACGTAATGTGGAGACAGTGATAAAGACACGTGCTGACACAGTTAACTCCAAGATAAATCAAGTGATCACAAATTCAAATTAGTTAAGTTGCACAATTAATATTAAGTCGGGTTACCACTCAAGGTCAGAATCACACAACTCACTTATTTAGCGGGCAACAGTCAATAAAGTCTACCTTGCGATAGATTGGAAAGGCTAGCTATTTTAATTAAGTAGCAGGAATAACTGAACAGAATATTTAAAGTTACCTGGGGAGGCGACTGTAACTCAAACCTGATCGAGACTGTTGTAGGCGCGTAGTACTGGTCGTCACGAATTCACTGCCTCGAAAACGGCTTGATTTGGACTTGAAACGAGCTCTGAACGGCCGTCGGAGGTAATGTTGTGTTTCTGGACAGTCACTCGGGTCGGGTCTCGAGTACACCCAATTACCCAAAACCAAACCCAAACCCAAACGGGGCGGTCGGGTGTTGATTAAGACCCTGTCGATCACACCCAAATTCAATAGGATTTATAAAACGGGTATTGATGAAGTTTTCGCCCGACACCCAACTTCACTTCACCTCCTTCGCTCTCGCAGCTAGGGCAGGGGATGGGTGACGAAGGCGGCGGACTTAGTCGGCGGAGATGGCAGGCGAAGCTCTCCAGCAAGGCACGATGAGGTTTCGGAGATGAAGAAGGCGGCGAACTGCTCCGATCGTGGAGGGATTATCTCCTTGGGTGGTGTCGGCGGCGGAGGAAGTTGATGAAGGAAGACAGGGGCGGTGGTGTTGCTGTGGGGCGATGGGTGGAATCCTTCGGAGGAGACGCTATGGGGAGCTTCGTCGGCGTTGGATCTGGATGACGACAGAAGGAGGGGAAAGATCTGACCGGCGTCGTGCTTTATTCGGAGGCGCCGGAGATGAGAAGGCGTTGGTGCCCGGATCTGACGTTGGTGGCGACAGGCGAAGGCGACGGCACACACTGAGGACGACGAAGATGACGAGGATGGAGATCGGGAAGCGGCGAGGTTTTGGGAAAACTGCCGACTTCGGATGGAGATGGCGACGCTCCGACTGCGGTGGCGGAGAAGAAGACCTTCGACGATCTCGCAGGTGCTTGAATAAGGAGGCCTCGCTGGTACTCGAGGTGTTGATGGCGGCGGAGGGCGTGGGTGTGGTTGGTAGTGGCGTCGGAATTTGGAGGAGATGATGAACAGGGAGGGAAATTTTGAGAAGATGAACAGTGGAGATTTCGATTTTCAGGGAATTTTCGATGATAATTTTGGGAATTTCAACATTAATTTTTTTAATTTTATTTTATGGATCTAAATCTGGAGCTGATGTAGATCTAGGGTTTGGAGACTGAAGAAAAAATTTGGAAAAGGAAAATTTTGAAGGGAATTGAAAACTAGGGCTCTGATACTAAAATGATGTAATACCAACCTGGATCGCAATCACCTTCAAATCGTAACCAAAATTTGAAATTGAGAACAAGATAAGATTTTGAGTTTTCACCCGTTACACGGGCTTCTACCCAAAACTCGAGAGCAAATAAACTCAAAAATTAAGCCAGATAATTTGAGGAAATTTTAATCATTCAATAATAATCCAATACAATAGTCTAGGGGCCTTATATAGGCTTACAAAAGAGGACTACTGGAAAATAACCGATGTGGTACTAAACGCCCACAAAAGAACACAAATAAAACTAAAACATCTACTACAAATAAAGCTGAAACAAATCCAATTTAAAGCCAAAGAACACCAGTGCGTCGCTTCCTGAAGTATACTCGATCAAATCTGCCCCTGAGCGGCATGATGTCCTCATCATACATCATACATGATAATGTAATTATTCTAAATTCTAGTGATACCTAAATCAAATGTTTATGCAGTTTGTGTGTAAAAGAAACATGGGAAGAGAAGAGGTAAGTCCACCACAAGAGGCGTTTATTCATAGGACAAATGGGGGAGTGAGAGGTAGAGCAAACCTCGTAACCGATAACCAAGAACGAAGTTAGAAAAAATAATTGATAAACAATTGACTAATAATCAAGGCAAGAGGAGGCTTTATAAGATAAGTGAAAGACTCCACTTGTTGATATCTCATTCTCAACTCGTGCCTCATATAGAATACTAGAAAAAGATTTCTAATAACAAAATACTAAAAAGATTAAATAATTACTGATTCACTCTTTGATGGATTAGGAAAACATTAAACAAAACCTCTTTGATGGATTAGGAAAATATTAAACAAAACCTAGAAAAGGAATAAAAGAATAAATAATCTTATCAATGACGAAGAAGTCATTGTATACACTCAAAATTAATGATTATTGTTGTCGGAGTGGAAGCAATCTCTACCACTTTGGAAATGAGATGCCAAAATTATGAGAAGCTGAAGGGGTGATGAGTAGTTTTTTCCCCCCTTACAAAGAGGGCCTGGACGTTAAACTAGTTAGAAAATTAAATGGATAACCTACTTTTGTGGATAGTATTTTTACTTAAAACGGGCGCTTCAGCGCCCACTTCGACTTCCACCTGATATGGTAGGTAGCTAATGATAATAGAGTAGAGCTCTTGGGCCTAAAACATTATAGTGAGCACTATAACAGCGTTGTGATCTGCTATTTGGAACACTGCATGTGACACATCAAACAACAAAACCAAGGGCTAACTGGTTAAGTGAATTGAATGTTCTGTCAAATGAAGATTTTCTATCTAGATTATTGTATTATTATTTTTGTATGTGAAAGTTTTGTTGTAACAAGAATGATGGGTTAGAAGTTGGATAGAACTTTTTCATTGGTTGACTGGTCTTTAGGTTGAACTCTTGAGAATATGGTGTTTATTGCATATTAAGGGGTCTCATCAATTCTTTTGTTATTTCTGAGTTCATTGTAAATTTGTCCAACTTAATCTGTAGTTATTTGATTTAGAAGTGATTTAGAAGGATACGTAGATATAAGGTTTACATTTCTGTGTTCATGTGCATTGGTCTTCCCTCTGTTTCTCCTGATAGGCGAGCTAGGCATCATTAGTCCATCTCTATATCATCCTTCTAAGGAGAAATGAAGAAAAATATTAACAAGAGAGATGGGCAATCAAGGTCTCAGTGAATCACACGTCATAGTCCGTGTAGTGACCTAATGATGAGATGGAGAACAACATCCATCTCTTCAGTTCAATGTAGATGATCTTAGAGAATTGCTAGATCAAATTTGTTTTATGATTTATTTTTTTAGTATGTTTTATCTTGGTATTTTTGATAATGATCTGTTTGAGATTTAATTTGATTAGTTGTTATCAGTTGGTTAGAGTTTTAATTGATTAATTATCATCATTGATTATCATCAGTTAAGTGAGATTTGAGTGAATAGTCATTACATATTAGTTAGTAGGTTAAAATTTGGGTTTGTCTCATAAAAGTTGTGTAATCAGAAATCTTTGGCTTTATTTTGATGATTAAATGAATGAATCAATTTGACATTGAGATATTGTTTCTTTTTAAATTGTAATTTCTTTGTTTCCTTGAATTTTCTTGCCTTTGTGAATTTGTTGTCACATGGACAAGGAAGGAAGTTCAAGAGGGAAAAAAAGAGAATCACATTCAATAAAGAAACAATAACTCAATCTCAATTCAATTCATTCATTTAATCATCAAAATAAATCTATGAAATTTTGATTATACAATCTCTCTTTATAAGAGAGATCAAATATCAACATAAACTACTAGATAATGATTAACAACTCAAATGTCACCTAGTTGATGACAACTAAACCATCAAATTTCTGACCAACTGATAACAACTAATCATATCAAATTTCTAATTGCATTATCCAACACTAATATAGATAAACAAGATAATACGCCACACAACTTCATGCTTCCATGAATGAATTCTCTTACTCTATCCCTTTATTTTCTTACTACAACACTCGACATTGTCATCTACTTTAAGGAGATGTTCATCTAACTTTTCGGCTTAGGCTAAAATGTCGGTTGCCTATGTATTAGAATTTAGAATTTTGTAGCACTACCTGCATTGGTAAATGATTGGCTTCTTCTTGTTGTGATAAATATTAAATTTAAAAGAGATTTAACATTCACCATCATATGTGTATTTATGACCCTCTACTATTTTATCCTCCGCTACTATTCACCCTTTGAAAAATTTGACCAGTCGATATTTCGTAGCAAATAGAAGGCGGAACATATGTTAGATCTACTTTGTAGATTTAACATAAAGTTTGTAGACTTGTAGTCCAAGTCATGCACACACAAACATACAATGTTCTGAAAAATGTGCATGTGATCAAATATATGTAAGCAGCTTGTTGATGCGTGAGAAAGGCCTTATGTAGTGTATTAGGTGGTCAAGGGAGATTATGAGGTGAGAGACGGGGGACAAAGCCACTAAAATTTGTTCGTTACCAAAGCTCTTACCATCTTTGCTGTCAGACGCCTCTCACTAGGTTCTCCGGTTGCTGTTATTGCCACTAGACTACATTGAAATGAGGAGAACGAGGAACTCATGCATTAGGATTGAAGCGATGGTCCTTTCTCCCTTGATAATAAGTGGGTTATAACCGGTTATTTGTTAGGTTAGAAAGGGCTCGACATTGACATTGCTCGACATTGACATTTGACCTATTTACTCCTCTTTTTCTCATTCAAGAAGAGGCAAGTGGCAGAAACTTCTTTTCCCCTTGCTTTATCCCTTTGCTCATCCTTTCTCTATTCTTCTCTCTCTTCCTCTTCTCCCTCTTTCTTTTCATGTCTTCTTGTAGCAGCCACCTTTGATACATGTGGTATATGCAATTTAAGGCCCCACTTGCCGTTTTTCAGCATTGTTATGGGATTGCATTTGCATGCATGTTTCTGTTTGCTTCGAATTGCGTTTGCGTACATGTTTAAAATTATGCAACTGTAGTGGTCGGTTTTCGATCCTTGTCAAGATCATGACACACGTCCTGCTGCGTCAGACACGTCCCAAGCGGTCCAACTGCCATTCTGCCAACAAACTCAACATGCTAGCAAGCCCAACATGGGCCCAAGGGAAAAGCCTCGAGTCCTGCCCCGAGGCCACATCAATCCAGAGCCATCCATCCAGATTCTCAACTTTCAGGTCCCTCTCTGGGACCACATCGATCTGGAACCATCCATCTGGATCCTCAATTCAGCCGGAGTTACGCAGCTATTCAGGGGCATCGATCTTTACAACAAAGGCCCTCTCTGGGGATTTTCGCGTCCACTCCAGCGACAGATCAACAACGCGATCTCCGCCAATCTCATAATCAGTTGTGAGCCATGATCTCCCCCCACACTCTAAGCGTTGTACAGCTTAGACAGTTGTGACAACCTTACAGCTAATCGGGCAACTACAGATAAGGACAGATTCCTCAGCATATCAATCCAAATAACTTCGGCGCGATCAAAACTATTACAATATCTGCAGATATGTAGTTCAAACAGTGGTGGATAGTGGTGAATCCCTCTGCACGTCAATCTCAACAACCCAGGAGAATGATTGTAGATAATAACAAAATCCCTTGCATGTCTATCTAAACCAGCCGAAGCAGTTATGATTCAGAGATCGTGTAGTTACAAGAATCTTAGCTATCTTCATCCTCAACTAACAACCCCGACATTTATATAAACACCTCCTTTTCTGTCGAGAAGGACACAAACACTCTTCACTTTCTTTCAACAAGAATTCTCTCATTCTCACGCCTGAGGGTTCTTGCTCGGCACCAGAGCGATGCTCCTGAGCCGAAAGGTGTTTTCCTTTCTCGTGTTTTTGGCAGATTCAATCGGGGGCGTCCAATTGTCTGGTGGTGGAAAATCCCCACTACATTGGTACTTTCTTTGAGATCTCTTAAGTAAACACTCATAGTTTCCTCCCCTTTCGTCAAACACTTCTTGAAAAACCCTCCAAGGAAGGCATCCCCGCAGACCGCTGTTTCAACTGTCGCCTCCAAGGGCAAGAAGGTAGCCACCGGGGGCACGACTCCTGTGGATCCCCATCCCACAGACCCCAACATCGTTCTTGAACAAGCTGGGAGGAGCATTTGTCCCCATCGACTATACCGGAGAGGATAGCCAACGAGCATAAGTTTCGGTTGCCCACTGAAGGACAACTTCAGATACTAGCCCGCCTGCAAAAGCGGAGGCGGCTCGCGAGCGAGAAAAGGCCATATAAGATTAGTATGAAGAAAGACGACGTCATGCCTCGATCCGAATCGCGGCCTACCAACAACAAATTAAGATAGCACATTATTAGAAGGTGAAGGCTCTAGAGTTCTAAGTCGGTGACTTAGTCCTCAAGCACGTTATCCGGAATATCGAAGAGAAAAATGTGGAAAAACTCGGAGCCAACTAGGAAGGGCCTTATGCCGTAGTCGCTAAAAGAGGCAAATATTCCTACACCTTAGCCGTTCAAGACGGAAAGATACGGGACCCAAGATCAGAATACGCCCCGGCCTTGGGTCCCCGATAGTGACCCTAATGGTCACAGAACCTGTCCAGAATATGCTTGAGGCATTTTGGCAAACAATGAAATTCTTTTCATTTGAAACAGTACCATGCATGAACTTTCAATTTATTAAATGAAAAGAATAACTGTTGTGCGCAATGTTTTAAATGTCAGATGTCGGTCTAATGTCGGAAAGGGGAAAAGTTTAGAGACATTTGCTTAATTTCGGTGTCAATTTCAGAGGTCATATATATATATATTATGTAGTGTCCTAAATGTCAAAAATATGTTAAAACATCACATATATAATATATCAAGGCGATATATATTTAACCATCTTGTTTAGGGTATACTTACCCTATGTAGCACGGACATGGCTACTTCGACAAAGACACGACACGCGGATACGTGACAAATTCTTAAAATTACACACGACACGCGTGTCGGACACGTTTCGGATACGACACGGCTCCTACCATGGAGGACACGTTTCGGATACGACACAACTCCTACCAAGAAGTGTCCGCATAGTACTTACCTTGATAACTTGCATTAAAGGTACGGCTATGAATACATGAATCATGATCACTAATTGAACTCCAAGTTATAGCCAATTGAATATCAAGTTATCAACTTACAAAATATGAACATAAAATTAATATTCAAGTCAATATATAGAAAAGATTAAAGCCATCTAAATAAATAATGAGAAATAATACTTTCAAAAAAATAGACAATAGAAAGTAATAATTTAAAAAAAGATCAAACATAATCCAATAGTTCAAAATTTAAACAACACAAAGGTATAATCCAAATATAGTTCTCAAACACATCTCAAAATCAAGTTCAAAAGCAATTAATTCATAAAGTGAGTCATGTGAAATCTCCTTCTCAATCCTCCCTCGAAAACTCCAGGTTTGAGTCCTTTGAATCGATCACATCATTAATTGTAATCTTAAGCTCTACCTCATGGCTCTCATCTTCCGATGATGACTCTGAACCGGATGATTTCGTGTCTTCTTCACGTTCATTTGCCGATAGTCCCCGCCTTCTGCTTCTCTTAAAAGTCCTCAAGTTTGTTTTTAAACTCTTTCCTCTTTTTGTAGTAGCTCTCGAGGATTTTTCAACTTGCCTCCCAGTTAATCCTTCTCCCTCGCCTTTTCTAAAGCGGGAGCTCCATTTATTTTTGTAGAGACCAACCAATCAGTGACACTTTCTTCGTCATTAATTGCAGCCAAATGATCCCTATTAATCGAGGATGTTTTGCTCTTGATCTTTGCATAGAACTTGACAAAGACTAAGCTATGTAATTTGATTTAGTCTATTCCTCTTTGTATGAATCTACAAAAGAGAATCATTCAACAAATAAAAAAAATGCACACGTATTTAGAATTCAAAAAGAAACATTATTAGTCAAAAAAATTATATTTTTTATACCGTCTCAAAGGTGCTACAATTTCTCTTACACTCGGACAAGCTTGTTGTCAAGTTCAAGACCCTGATTGCCATTTCCCTTAATTTTGGAGCATCAGTCCATTCATCATCCACCAATTTATATATTTTATACCGTCTTAAAAGTGCTTCAATTTTTTGGACCTCTTGTTCACGATAATACTACGGATGGGTTTGATCTTGGTAATGTCTCGTAGCATTAAAATTCACCGTATGTGTAGCACGACGTCTAAAAAATGCTAAGCCTCTTCAATTGCATAATATTTGCGGCCGCCATGTTTGGATGCATTATTGTGACAATCTGAACCACATTTTCTGGCACTGCATCTCTAATTGCTTTCTGACACTGCATTTCTAATTGTTTTATCAACAAATTGAAAGATATAGTTCGCATCATACTTTTCTGCTAAGCATCTTCTGAATGCAAGAAGGTTGTTTTATAGTGGGCAATGATATTCATCAAGCTCCTATTCTTTCGATCCGACCAAGCGTTGGTCATTAGCGTGCATCCACTAACAATACAACTCTTATTGAATGGCTTGAGACTTTTTTTATGTCTACTCCACCTCTCGTTGCGGAGCTCATAAGGTGGGGAACCCTCCAACATTTCACCAAATCTTTCGATGGCTGTCAACATCTCTGCTAGAACGAGGGAAGGGTAGCGGTATTGAAGGGAATCCCGACTCCATAAAATCATTTTCCAATGTATCAAATTGTGTCTTCTCTTCTCTTTTTCATTTGCTTGAAGTTCATGGTAGTTTGCCTAGTTTTAGTGAACCATGCTGTCAACTCTTTCGAAGTTCGTTTAGTAAACTTATCCGTCGGTCCGTTTGCCTTGATGGAGACGGATTCAAATTTGGTCCTTTGAAATGAACAATCATTCAGATCCTTATTATCATATTCATCATACCCAGTGCTTACGTCGTTAACTAAAGCTTGAAAACTGGCTGCCAGGGGCGAAATCAAGTGTTAGCTGGGCTGGGCTATAGCCCGCCCCACTTTTTCATATATTGCTAGGCCGGGCTACAGCCCGCCCCACTTTTTCATATATCGCTTTAGACCTCCTTCATTTTTCATATATTATCTTAAATCCCCTTCTATTTTGATTTTTTTAGGCAAATTTATTCCCGGTTCTGTCCCTGATTATTGAAAAATATTGTTTTATTCTTTTGGTAAATTCATATATTGTACAAGTATATGTTATAAAAAATTACAGTCCACCCCAAAATTTATTCTTAGTTCCGCCCCTCCTGGCTGCCTTAGCTTGCTTTTTCGCATATGCTCTCTTCAACAGTTCAAACACCTTCACCTTCACATTATCGGGGACTTTCAAACATGGTGCACAAATACTTTGCTGACCCGCAAGATATTATTTCAAACTGCTTATCCCCTGACATAAACTGATTGCAACTTTTGCAATGCTATTGTTGTGTACTAGTACGAATCATGATCGCATGTTTCCAATATGGATTTTTCAATTTAGACCCGCTGATTGTGGGTACATGATTAGATGTTGTGAAAAAAGAAATCTTGATTTGCACTTTCTGAAAATACACCTAGAAGGGGGTTGAATAGGTGTACTAGCTAATCTAATGATGAATGATGCAGAATTAAAAACTACTTATGCAATAAAGCTATTAAGCTAACACACAAAGTATAATATAAGAGTGTAGACGAATTCCCGGTGAAGAGCTCTGAACTATCTCCTCAAGATTCCTTTAGATTAAGAGTTGAGGTGCCACTATGCCTCTCTTGGTTGAGTACAAGTGTGAGCAAACAATCCCAAGCATATATTCAATTGAGCACAATTATATCAAGCATATAAAGAGATAAACAATGTAAGCATGCAAGATATATAAACACAAGTGAAAGAGAGCAATCGCAAACACAGGAGAATTATTTCGAGGTTCGAGCACCCACCCTTGCTCTACGTCCCGCCTTCAACACTATGAAGGATTTCTACTAGAATCGATCCCGCAAGATCACTCGGTGCCACAACCACCTACAACGAGTTCACACTAGAACTCTTGGACTCACAAGTCCCTCTCTTGTTCCCGCAAGAACAAAACACGCAAGCACACTAGCTTGCCGAGATCGCACCTCTACACCGAGCTTCCACAAGAACTCGTCACAACACGAACCTGCAAGTTCGCCTCCTCAAATACAAGATGAACACTTGGTGATTTATATACTTTGATCACCAAAAATAACTCTCATAACAAGTATCCTAGAGGATGAGTATAGCAATGGAAAGTTTAAGTTTGTGTGAGAAAAATAAGATAGTGTTGTGAAAAACTCAAGAAATCTCTTTTGAAAAACACTCTTGAAAATCTATCCTTTTGATATGAAAATATTAGCCCTAAAACAAGTAGAGAAAAACTTTAAGAGAGATGGGGAGATGGGAAAAACTGGCTTTGAAATCCTCCACAATCTTGTCTAAAACTGACCAAGGGAACTCTATTTTATAGGGGATCAAAAAATTAGCCGTTGGGGTCAAACCTGCAGTCAGGATGACCGACCGGTCGACCAGCCAACGGTCATTTTTTTGACCGTTGGGGCCTGCCGATCGACTGCGCCCTGCTATTGACCTGTTGGTCGACCGGCCGGTCGACCGATGAAAGATTCAGAGAGCAAAGCTCTCTGGACGGTCGATCGGGGCCAGATCGGTCGACCCCGGGGCAAAGCTCTCTGGACGTAAGCCCCGGGGCGACCGGCCCTCAAGCCAAAGGCCCGTGCATGTTTCTGTGCACATCGGTCGATCGCCCGGTCGACTGACTTCTGGATCGGTCGACCGTTAGAAGGCCAGGTCTGAAATTTTCAGGATTAAATCTTGGTTTTATATACTCTTATAAAATCCCATAAAATCTACAAAAATAAGTTCATTGAAATACTTTGAAGTATAAATATGTGATAAAAAATTAACACATATTACAGACTTTTTGAACCATTTTTGTGATCTAGAAATTTAGCTTTAAATAAAAACTCGTATTTTTCAAAAATAATCTTCAATTTGAAAAATGATTTTTCCAAAATTTCTTCAAATACAAAAACAAGATATTTTAAACACTTTTGAAGCTTAGTGTGTATGGATATGATCCAATACACATGTAAGATGAAATTTCTATGTTTTTGACAATAAGCTCTAAAATAAGTTTTGATAAATATAAAACTCAAACACATGATATAGAAACATCAAATTAGTTTTTCTAAATATTTGAACCAACAATGTGTATACATGAAATCCAAAATACATATAAACCATATAAACTTGTTTTGATGAACTCTAATCATGAAACGTAAGGATGTATACTTTGGAGCTCAAAATCAAAACGGTATTTTCTAAAACTAAAACTATTTTATGAAAACACATATAAATTTTGTGTGTGTGTATGAACTTGAGCAATTCACAACTAATCTGTCCTTTATATTTTATCTAAACACAAATCTTAACACTTACAAACATGACACAAGTCTTCTTAAAATGTTCTTTTGAAAATCTTCTTCTTTTTGACTTGGTCCAAATCTTAATCCAATGAGCTAGACTCCTCTTGAGTACTTGATGCGATCTTGATGTGCAAGCTCTTGAATCAACACGTGCTAGTTTCAAAACTTGACTTCGAATCTTTTGTTGAAGCTAAACACCTACTAAGATCTTGATTAAATATCTGAAACTAAATAGACACAAGATCATTAGTACTATAACTACATGAGTTAATCATTATCAAAACTAGAGTGATGGGCCTTTGGGCCAACAATCTCCTCCTTTTTGATGATGACAAAAACTCACGGAGTTATATATGCATGAATTAAAGTCAAGCTTCATAGAAGCTCCCCCTTAACTCATGCATAGCAATAAACAATAAGGATATTCAATAAAAGCTCATAAACTAAACAAACATATATGCATAAACAGAGATATAAACGTGCATATATGAACTCTCAAAATTCTTCTCCCTTTTTTTGTCAATTCATCAACAAAGGGGCGAGGACAATCAAACAATAAGGATGTATATGCGATATTTATTCATGAAGAGGAGAGACGTAAAGTTAGCTCCCCTTGCATACATGCATTACATGGAGAAGGGATGACCAGACCCTAACCCACATAAAACATAATATACAATGAATAAGCGGAGATGTTAAGCCCCCTACACACGTGTATCACATAAAGAGGAGAGGTCAAGCTCCTCAATGTGAGATACACTCAACATGAATCATATATAGAGAAGATGTTATGCTTCCCTTGCATATAGGAAAAACATATTAACAAATTTTAAAATCACTTTTTAAAAAAATATTTTTAAATTTTTTGAAGTCAACAAAATGAATTATGATACCAATGAAATCAAATTGTAGTTGACAAAATGTTGGTACCACTTATAGAGAAACAAAAAATTTTTAAGATACCAATAGTAGATTTTGATACCAATTGAAAGTGAAACATGAAGTATATTTTGATACCAAATAAATACCGATTGAAATCAATGCATAAGCTTGTAAAGATACCAATTAACATTTAAAATAAAATCAAGATTAACATAAACATAATTTGTGCTTTAAGAAAAGATATTGTAAAATAAGCACAATCAAATCATATATATGTATATACCAATTGAAATTGATACTAATTGAAATATGAGCATACATATTTAAGAAACACATATGAGTATACAAAAATAAAATTACATGAAGATCATATGTATAACTCATACCACCCTTTTCATGCGCAAGTTTAAAAGATATTCAATAAGGGTATACAAGACATGGTCGCCCAACCATCCGCCCTTTAAGAGTAAAAGTTTTCAAAAATAAGATTTGAAAATAGTTGTAAATTGAAAACACTACCAAATGACGAATAAATAACTAGTTTAAAGTAATTTTTGAAAAAAAACTAGTTAATGATCCTTCAAAATGAAACCAAATCATATGTATGTTATGAAACATTGCTAAGTACACAAAAATTATCAATCAAGATCTATGAGGCTCATATAAAGCTCATGAAAACAAAGTCATTAGTAAACAAATGAAATGTGAGTGCACAATAATTATGTGAATATCATATTCATGAAAATAAACAAACATGAAATTCTTTTATCAAAAACATGAAAATTAGCAAAACTAAAATTTTCATCAAAACTAAACAAGCATCAAGGTATATGTATGTTTTGTTGAAATTAAAGGTATACATACATATCCAAACATAAATGAGTTCACAAAAGTATATTGCATAAAGGTAAGTGGCTCTAGGATATACATGTATATCTATAAGTTTTAGACAAAAACAACATATACATGAAGACAAACATGTACAAAAATAGGAAAAATAAGTATAAATGAAAGAATCATCAAAACTAGGTTATATATATACATGTAATGAGTACGAATGAGCAATGAAGTACAAACATATAATAATCAAGTGTAGCTCACTACTTGTACAAGTATAAATATAAGTTTTAACGAAAACTACATCTAAACAAGTATTCGCCGCATGAAGTACAAAACATGATCACTTAACGTAACGAGCATAAAACCAAAATATGCTAAAATTATCAAATGTAAAAGCATGTAAACTAAAATAGGAGTTAGAGATAGTTATCAAACTCTATGAACTATTCTCTAAGTCTTCAAACCATGGTGGTCCTCCCATCAAACATCCTTGAAGGTGATGCATCCAATATAGTGTCTATTATGCTCAAACGCATCCACCATCAAGGCACCATACCTCACGTCATGTGAGAGCCCGTACTTACATCAAACACAAGAGGTGGGAATTTTGATACCCATTTCTTTTTGGGTCTACGAGGGTTAGTATTATAAGGAACCCAAATATTATTATTTGCAAAATTTATAGAATTTAATCTATCAAAGCAAAATCTTGCAAGATGGGCTTTGCGACCATAATGTATACATGTGTACACTCTAGCATGCATATGAGAATGAGTGTGGTCATGATGTGCATGAGGTGTATGCCGCGTAGGATGTGCATGAACATGTGAAATTTGTTTCTTGCGAAACATGGATTCCGATTTATTATGATTAAATGCACAATTACTCAAATTTGAGCTTAAACAATCAATTCTCTTTTTCAAAACATGAATCTCATTTTTATCAAAAGAGAATGCAATATTATTAACATGGTAAGAATGAGAATCAACTATCCTTTTCTTTTTAGAAATATTTTCTTTTTCTTTTAATACAAATTTTCTTTCTAAAGAGTTATTTTCTTCCAAAATAATCTCTTTTTCTTTTTTCACCAAAATAATTTTATTTTTCAAAAAATTATTTCCTTCACAAATATCATTTAATTTTGATCCTTCACAAATATCATTTAATTTTGAAGGTAAGGAAATATTCTCATTTTTAAAAAATTTATTCTCTTTTGAAACACATTCAAATTTATTTTTAAAAGAATCATTTTCTTTAACAAAGAAGTGTTTTCCTTCTTCAATTTATTATTTTCAATTTTTAATAAATAATATTTTTAAGGAGTTTTTGACAAAAGGATGCAAGCTCATCATAAGACATGTCATTATTTTCTTCTAGCTCGAATTCAGAGTTTACCTCAAGGGGGTCATCCCTTTAGACCATGTAGCATATGTTAGAAGCATCACTTCCATCATTCGAGTCACTACCCATGTAGTATTGCTTTTGTTCACCAAGGGAGACAAGTGTGTTCCATACTACAAAACCGAATCAAAGTTAGAAACCCTAGATAAATATTCATCATTTAGGGCACTCTTTAATGCATGGATGGCTTTTGCACTAGTCTCTAGATGTTTGTCATTTAAACAATATGAATCTTTAATAGTTGCAAAATAAACATGAATTCCTAGCGCTTTTAGGTACATTGACATCTTAACTTTCTAAGTTTGGATGTTAAGAATATCAAACATGGGAGGTGTCATGAAATCCACGTGTGTGTAAACAAATATTGTGATTAGCTAAAATAGGATCTTTAACTCAAGGTTGTTAGATCCAAATCAAGAGCATCAAGCTCTGATACCAATTGAAATACACTCAGAGGGGGGGTGAATAGGGGTACTAGCTAATCTAATGATGAATGATGCGGAATTAAAAACTACTTATGCAAACTAAAGCTATTAAGCTAACACACAAAGTATAACATAAGAGTGTAGCCGAATTCCCGATGAGGGGCTCTAGACTATCTCTTCAAGATTCCTTTAGATTAAGAGTTGAGGTGTCACTATGGCTCTCTTTGTTGAGTACAAGTGTGAGCAAATAATCCCAAACATATATTCAATTGAGCACAAGTATATCAAGCATATAAAGAGATAAGCAATGTAAGCATGCAAGATATATAAACACAAGTGAGAAAGAGAGCAATCGCAAACACGGGAGAATTGTTTCGAGATTCGAGCACCCTTGCTCTATGTCCCCGCCTTCAACACTACTAGAATCGATCCCGCAAGATCATTTTGTGCCGCAACACCTACAACGAGTTCACACTAGAACTCTTAGATTCACAAGTCCCTCTCTTGTTCACACAGAACAACACACGCAAGCACACTGGCTTGTCGAGGCCGCACCTCTACACCGAGCTCCTACAAGAACTCGTCACAACATGAACCCGCAAGTTCGCCTCCTCAAATACAAGATGAACACTTTGTGATCTCTATACTTTGATCTCCAAAAATAACTCTCACAACAAGTATCCTAGAGGATGAGTATAGCAATAGAAAGCTCAAGTTTGTGTGAGAAAAACAAGATAGAGTTGCGGTTGAAAACTCAAGAAATCTCTTTTGAAAAATACTCTTGAAAAACTCTCATTTTGATATTGAAATATTAGCCCTAAAACAAGTGGAGAAATACTCTGAGAGAGATGGGAAAAACTGGCTTTGGAACCCTCTCACAATCTTGTCTAAAACTGGCCAAGGGAACCCTATTTTATAGGGGATCAAAAAACTAGACGTTGGGGTCAAACCTGCAGCTGGATGACCTGTCGGTCCACCGGCGACCAGCCCACGGTCATATTTTTTACCGTTGCGGCCTGCCGGTCGACCGTCCGACCGACTGCGCCCTGCATTGACCTGTCGATCGACCGGCCAGTCGACCGAGGAAAGATCCAGGGCTAGATCGGTCGATCGACCCTCAAGCCAAAGGCCCATGCACTTTTCTGTGCGTATCGGTCGACCGCCCGGTCGATCGACTTCTGGATCGGTCGACCGCAAGAAGGCCAGGTCTGGAATTTTCAGGATTAAATCTTAGTTTTATATACTCTTATAAAATCCCATAAAATCACATAAAATTTACAAAAATAAGTTCATTGAAATACTTTGAAGTACAAATATTCGTGAGCAAAAATCAACACACATTACAAACTTTTTTGAACCATTTTTGTGATCTAGAAATTTAGCTTTAAACAAAAAATCGTATTTTTCAAAAACAATCTTCAATTTGAAAAATAATTTTTTCAATACTTCTTTAAATACAAAAACAAGATATTTTAAACACATTTGAAGCTTAGTGTGTATGGATATGATCCAATACACATATAAGATGAAATATCTATGTTTTGATAATAATCTCTAAAATAATTTTTGATAAATAGAAAACTCAAACACATGATGTAGAATTTTTCTAAATATTTAAACCAATAATGTGCATGGATGAAATCCAAAACACATATAAACTATATAAACTTTTTTTGATGAACTCTAATCATGAAACATAAGAATGTATACTTTGAAGCTTAAAACCAAAACGGTATTTTCTAAAACTAAAACTATTTATGAAAACACAAATTTTTTGTGTGTATGAGCTTGAGCAATTCACAACTAATCTATCTTTTACATTTTATCTAAACACAAATCTTAATACTTACAAACATGACACAAGTCTTCTTGAAAATCTTCTTTGAAAATCTTCTTCTTCTTGACTTGGTCCAAATCTTGATCAAATGAGCTAAACTCCTCTTGAGTACTTGATGCGATCTTGATACGCGAGCTCTTGAATCAACACGTGCTAGCTTCAAAAGTTGACTTCGAATCTTTTGTTGAAGCTAAACACCTACTAAGATCTTGATTAAATATCTGAAATTAAATAGACACAAGATCATTAGTACTATAACTATATGAGTTAATCATCATCATAACTAGAGTGATGGGCCTTTAGGCCAACACTTTCTACCTTAAAATATACACCAAATACAACAAGAAATGAACAATTGGAATGTCTAAAACTTTATTCATAAACACCATAATTTTATTTGAATCAGATCGCTATTGATGTGTACTAGTACCAAACATGATCGCATGTTCCCAACATAGATCTTTCAATTTAGACCCGTAGACTGTGGGTACTTGATTAGATGTTGCGAGAAAAGACATCTTGATTTGCACTTCCTACCTTAAAATAGACACCAAATATAACAAGAAATGAACATTTGGAATGCCTAAAACTTTATTCATAAACAAGACAATAATATTATTTGAATCAGATACTCGGGAAAGTTGTCGGAGGTCAGGGAAATTTTGAAATCTCGGCCGAAATTTAAAACATTGGTTACATACTTCCAAAGAGTAAATTTAAAACATTATTCATGTTGCTCTAAACACAACATACTCAAGCAATTTTCTCTCTAAATTAATATTTTGTTTTCATATTTTCACATACTCAAAGAATTTTCACATAATCAACAGTTCAACATACTCAAGCAATTTTTCACCCAATTTAATTCATCCACAATTAATTCCATCTATAATTTTTGACCCAATTAAATCAATAATGAATAAACAATTAAATCTCATCCACAAAACACTCAATCAATCTCACTGAATTATTATCCTAGCTCACTCTCTCTGCTCTCTCTCGTTGCTCACTCTCTCTCTCGATCTTTCTCTGCTCTCTCCCTCCATCTCTCCCTCTCTGCTCTCTAACTCTCAACAGAGGGAGATCAAGAGAGTTAGAGAGCAGAGAGATGGAGGAGAGAGAGGGGGATAGATGGAGAGATTGAGAAAGTAGAGAGAGGTAAAATTACCTCTGGATCGATGATGAAAGGACGACAACGAGGACGACAAGAACCTTCGAGTGGATGACGACGAGAGTACTGCGAGAGGACAATGATGCTTAGAGACGACGACGGCTAGAACCACCACGAACGATGGAGGTGATGGCGAGGTAGGTCTTCTTTTCTTCTTCTTGGGCGACGACGATGATGATTTCTTTGGAGAGTTGAAAGAGCGATTGGGAGTGAGTGGGACAGATTTGGGGATCTAGGGGTTTTATCCCCTTATCGGGTCGGGTTTCCAAACCAATGACCCAAAAGGCCAAAACAAACCACAAAATCGACCGACAATTGGAACCACAAAATCGGCTGAAGTTTCAAAAATTCGTCGAAATTTTGGCGACGTTAACCCCATTTCAAAATTCGAAAAAGGGTAGCCGATTTCGTGTCGGCCACATGCACTTCCCAAAATTTCAACCGAAATTTAAAACGTTGGTTTTGCGCCATTTCTCCCTTACTCAGTAATAGCCCTATCCAACAGTCAATATCGGTTCTCACCCTGACCGTTAAAGGCCTACACAGAGGCTTGCGTGAAAGACGAAAGTCCTCATGACGGTTACTCCGACAGCTTATGGCAGGTCCTGACCTTGACGACTAAGGTCTACACTGAGGTTCTCCTGAAAGACGGAAGTCTCCTCCTGATGGCTACTCTGACGGCTTGTAGCAGGTCCTCACCCTGATGGCTAAGGCTTAAACAGACTCCTGAAAGATGAAAGTTCTTCTGACGGCTCTCTCCGACAGCCTGTAACGGGTCTTCACCCTGACAGCTAAGGCCTATTTGGAGACTCTCCTGAAAGACGTAAATTCTCTTGATGGCTCTCTCTGACAGCCTTTTGCGGGTCCTCACCCTGAAGGCTAAGGCCTATATAGAGACTCTTGAAAGACGGAAGTTCTCCTGGTAGCTACTTCGAGAGCCTATAGTGGGTCCCACCCTGAAGGCTAAGGCCTGCACAGAGGCTCTCCTGAAAGACAAAAGTTCTTCTGACCGCTCTCTTAGACAACCTATAGTGGGTCATCACCCTAACAAATAAGGCCTACACGGAGGCTCTCTTGAAAGATAGAAGTCCTGACGGCTACTCCTAAAGCCTATAGCGAGTCTTCACCCAGAGGGCTAAGCCCTACACGGAGGCTCTCCTCAAAGATGGAAGTCCTGACGGCTATTCCGAAAGTCTATAGTGGGCTAAAGCCTACACGGAGGCTTTCCTGAAAGACGGAAGTCATCCTGATGGCTACTCCGCAACCTATAGCGGGTCCTCACTGTAACAGTCCCAATTTTTTATCACTATGCATTATCTTAATCATCAGTAATAATCTAAATTACTCTGATGACTCAAATAATCATCACGACTTTATAAAAATTTCTCAAGTATCTCCTCTGTAACATCGAGTCTGTCCTGATACAATATATTAAATTTCAGCAAACATCGGCTTAATCACAATTTCGACTTGACATCGCCTACTTACACAAATACACCAATTGTACTCATTCCAACTCATCAATCCTATAAAATAACCTAAATCAATAAAAAGGATCACCAAAACATTTTTATAAACTTAGATCAAAATAGAAGAAACTATAAACTATGTAACACGGACACTCCTATCATGAAGTCAGTCGTGTTCGAAATGTGTGTATTTTAAAGAATTTGTTATATGTCCGCGTGTCGTGTCCATTTCAATGTTGTCATATCCGTGCAACATAGACTATACATAACTCTTAACATATATCAATGTAGATTTGATCATGTTCTACACCATAACCGCTAAATCTATGCAAAACAAAAATGTTCATACAAGCAAAGGATTCAAATATATCAATCATAACGTTTAGTGTCCATCCAGAGTATTTGACGATCAATCGGTGTTATACTTTTGAAATCCTTCGATTGTATCTTTAATTTGTCTTGACCTGAAAACATTTTGACTGGGAAGGTGAGCTCGACGGCTCAGTGAGTGGAGTTAATTTCATTATTAATTGGAGTATGATATTAGCAATGTATAGCGTACATGATATATGAAAACATAGTGTACGTGATACATGAAATACATGGTACACGAGTGTCTCAATTAGATTATCTATTTACTTTCAATTACTGTTCAATTTATACTTATATGTGTATAAACAATCAATATCGGTGTTTTTATTTCAATTTAATAGATCTCTATTCTGATGTCCATGTTACCATACACGGTAGCACATCTAATACACGCGTAGTTTACACATATACATATATCACATATACACATATCTCACACGTTCACATATAATATCATATATCACCGTCTTTTCCCTTCTACGGCTCCCTTCCGGCCCCTTCATATATATATATATATATATATATATATATATATATATATATATATATATATATATATAAAAGAGAGAGAGAGATGTGTCCTTTCAAAAGGATTTGAGGACGAATCCTTCCCACTTAAATATAAACATCCGACATTCGAATACAAGATTCACTCCGTTGAAGTTGATCTATATTATTTCAAGTATCTATAAACCAAAAATCAAGTGTTTTGAATACTTTTTGCCCATGCATCAAGTAGGAAAAAAAGGACGGCCTAAATAGTGAGTTGGTTAGTTTAACGGTGTAGAACATTTGAAACTTAACAAAAATTGGTTTGTAGGGTTTTTTTTAAATGTTTAGATCATAATGAAATGGTTTGAGAATTTGTATGTTTAAAGACATAAATCTAACCAACTCACTACTTTCGGCTGTCTATTTTGCCGCTTGATGGATGGACAAAAAGTATTCAAAACGCTTAATTTTTGGTTTATAGATATTTGAAATAATATAGATTAACTTCAACGGAGTGGATCTTGTATTCGACTGTCAGAGGGTTGAATTTGAGTGGGAAGGATTCGAGCTCAAATACTTTTAGAAGGACACCGTCTTCTCCCCTCACCGGCTCCCGCGTGGCCCTTTCCCCCATATATATATATATATATATATATATATATATATATATATATATATATATAACAGCGACACCATCTTCCCTTCTTATCGTCCCCTTCCTCTAATATATAAATATATAATAATAACACAGTCTTCTCCCTCCTGCCCGACCCCTTCCTCCAATAATATAAACACATGCACAGACACATTACATAAAAGCACAATATTCATCCAATCAAGATTTCAACAAAAAAATTAACTATAGTACTCAAAGAAGCCATATCATGTTTATTTACTCATATTTATCCACTTTCCTCATTTATATATTACTCGTGAAACATTCATCACTTCTTCCAGAATTATAATATAGTTATCAATACTCGTTCGTAACAGTCGTAATATTTTATCCGAGAAATTTAACTTAGTGTGCACATTCCGTTTTAATCATGATTATATCACTAACCCAATTGGTATTCATAATAATAACTTATAACAACTGGATTCTTAGTAATATAAATTTATTACTTAATTTCTCCTAATGTCTTTGTATACCACAATTCAGAATTCATAATAGATAATTTACTCATTCATCAGAAAATTTTATTTGTAATTATTGTATAGTTAACTCTATTTATCAGAAACCCCACTCACCTCTAGTTTCATTTATCAATACTGGAGATGTGTAGATCTTGTCTCCACCACGATCGCAAAGGCTCGAGATCGTTCGAATCTGACTCCGGATGACCAAGATATTGTCTGGGAATCAAAACCGATAATTATGGTCAGATTTGCAATATTTTAGAATATCCAGGGGCTACTGGTAATTTTCCTGGGTCTCAAAAGTAATTATTTGAATCATAAGTGGGGCTAAGTGAAATTTTACCTTGTAGATTTCGTGTCGGGTTTATATGGGTCGGGTCCGGGTTTGTTCTGCAACCCAAACCTAATATGGGTTTTTCTTTTAACCCATCAACAACCACAGCCTCCCTAATCCCTTCGCGTGTGCTCCGCCTCGATCGTCGCCGCCTCGATCGTCGTCGCTATGGCCGACGTCGCCCCTGCCTGGCACTGGCTTGGCCCCAGACCAGCAAGAGAGAGTGAGATGAGTGAGAGAGGGATGGAAGAAGGTGATGGGGATGATAATAATGGTGATGGTGGTCGTTGCGGTTGCCCCCCGGCCACCGTACACCTCCCTGGGCATCCTGCAGTCTCTGATCCGCCCCTAACTTGCTGCCGTTTCATCAACAGAGGGGGAGAGAGAAAGAAAGTGAATCTCTTTCTCCCAGAGTGGGAGAAAAAGATGAGGGAGGAAAGAGGGGAGGGTGAGCGCCGTTGCTCTGACCGCCCCTCGTTGGCGTCAACAAAAGAGGGGAAGAGAGGAGAGTGAAGTAGTTAGAAGAGACAGAGATGTATAAGTGTAAAATGAGAATTTTTAGCCATTACCCTTTAAATATTTTTGATCCCAATTATCTGCTTACACCACTTAGCTCTTCATTTTCTCTAGTTAAATTCTAGCCCTCCAAGTCCCCTCATGCACACTTACCCCATTCCACTAACATTCACCCACACTTATTTAATGTGATGGTATTAATACATACATGCTATATGGAGCCTCGACACTGATCGAACACCTCATCACATTCTCTCGCCTGGCCCGAAGGTAGTTGAGCAAGGACCCTGGCTCTTCTTCAAGGCCCAGTCGATCCCACCATCCGAGCCATCCGGATCATCCGAGTCATCCGATATGTCGAGGAGCTCCACTAGTCCCGAATCTTGCAGAAGCACCTTTAAATTGCCTATGGCAACTTGAAGGTCCTGTGGGCTCGCCATGGACGACCAAGGTCCAGTTCAGCACAGGGGTGCACGCGCGTTCACGGTTCCGCTAGACTATAATCAATAACCCAATGACAAAAGCATGACAAAAGTGCTCAAGAATAAACAAATAAAAGCAAGTATTTTTATTGATAATCAAAAGATATCTTAGTCTCACTTTTCACTCACAAGTGATCTTGTGGGGTCTCAACATGAGACTCCGGCATGCATCCTTGCCCAGACTTATCTCTCTCGCTTCCAGCCGCCAATCCCGCAGCCACACCAGCGGCATCAGTAGCTTCAGTCTGGACTGGCGGTACCTCGCTTGGCGCTTCGGAGGTCTCCTCAGTCGAGCCACTCCACTGTCTGGAGCATTCTCCTCAATGTCTTGGGCCTTCTCTCCTCCCTCAACCTCCACGTCCTCATCCTCCTCGTACTCTTTACTTCCCACCTCATCCCCGAAAGCAGCCTCCTCCAGAGGATGCTTGGGCTCCTTACCTTGTTCGCGGTCCCTGTAGTCTTGCATATAGTTCACCTTCTTGAAGAGGTATATGTCTCTCTGCTGCCTCCTTCGGTCGTCTATGACCAGTTGCTTGGCCTCCTTTTGGCCGGGCAGTGTCCGCTCCAGGTCATCCTGAAGGAGTTCCTTCTTGCACTGAGAAGTATTCTTCTCATCTTTTAACTCATACAGTAAATCATCAGCCAACTCGCGAGCCGCCTCCTTATCACGAGCACACTGGATGAAGGGTTCTACCTCCTTTTACTTTGCCAGTGCTGCCTCCTTATCTCTAAGAGCGCGCTGGAGGGCGAAGTCTGTCTCCTTCAACCTCTCCTGGGCTAACTTGAGGTCGAAATCTTTCTTCTCTAACTCCCTCCAAATCCAGGGCGGCTCCTCCAACCTAGAATCTTTTCTCAAGCTCCTTCCAAAGTTGATACAATTCGCCTTCATGTTGTCTTAGAGGTCAGAGCTTGGGCAAGTTCTTCATCCATTAACTACCTCTCAGCTGTCAATTTGTCGACCTATTCTCTCAAACTAGCAATGGTCTTGTTCCTCGTCTTTAAGGCAGCCTGCTGGCTACCCACAATTCTATAAGCGTACAACATACCCTACAAAATGAGAGTTCAGTAACAAGCAATACACCCTGGAGAGGGAGAGATCACCATACCTTTGCCATGGACTCTTTCATCTTTCTCCTCTATTCCCTCAGAGGAAGCTTTTCGAGCTCTTTGAGCCCACCGTGAAAGCTCCCTTCACTCAAGATGGCCTCATCACCACCTCTCCTCAGAAACAGTCTCGAGCTGGGAGCCAAGCTTGGACATCCTGATCCGCGTCTTCTTACGAAGACTCCTTCCTTGCAGGCCTTGCGTTGACCTCACCATCAGCCTACTGCACATCATCGCAACTTCCGTCCCAAGTCCGGAGGACAGCACCACACAGGGCGCGACCATGGCAGGGCCTTAGTCGGAGGCATCGCAGCAGAGTCTTCTCCCAGAGACACTCGCGAGACATGGGCTAGGACCTCAGAGAGCCTACCACCATCTTGAGACTCCGAGAAATGTCCAGTCGAAGGCTCCTCTAACTACTCAGAGACACCATAGATCTGTGACTCTTTGCGCACCCGCTGTGTCTCGGAGCCTGGCCTCTTCGAGGCGAAGCTCTTATGTAGCCTATGCCTTTTCCTCATCATCTCCTCGTCGGATCCATAAGAAACAACGAGACCCCTTGCGAATTACGAGTGTGAGTAAAGGAAAATACAGAGAAGTTAGAAGCAGAATTGATGCCTACCTCTTCGAGATCCTACGCCTGGGAAGCCGACTCCGGTCTTTTCCTCTTAAGCGAACCGGTCCAAATGGGAGACTTCTTTCATCTTCCTCTTCTCCAGAGCAACTGCAGCTTGAGGCTAGCCCTCTCCCTCCTCGAGCGGGACCTCATCTTCACCGGTCTCTCCACTGGCGGCATTGGATGTCGACTCCGCTGCATCCCTGATGGAAGATTTATCCCTCGGGACGAGAAGAGGCGTTGTAGGCCTTTTTGGGTCTAGAAGTCAACTTCAGTTACGCTTATCATAGTCGATCTGGTATAACTTCCAGCCCACTTCTTGAACTCCTCTGAGACCAATTCGCTACCACGGGTAGTTGCGCCTGTACTACAAGCTCTCGGGACGCTCCCGCTGTCATTTTCTATAGCGGTTTTTCATGAACCAGAACCCGAATAACGGTGGAGTTCCACCCATTATCGCTATCTGGGAGGTTAACAATTAATTTCAGCCAGTCTTCCCGCAGACTGAAGAAATAAACTCCAGACGGAAGCTTTCGCATCGTGTAGAAGGTTGCGAAATCTTCGAGACTGTCCGCAAAATCTTCGAGACTGTCCACAAAAGCAATGAAATCGATACAAAGGGCTTCAAAACCCAGGAACATCCGCCAAGTGCTTGGCGTCAACAGGGTAGGAGCAACATTATAGAAGGCATGCACTTGGCGAAGAAAATCGGTCAATTGAAGATGCACCTTCAGCGCTAAAACCTGCGGATGAAAATACACACCGCCATTAGGGGGAGGAACCTTGAAATCTGTCCAAGACGACACCACTCGACTTTAATACAGGAGGCAGAGAAGCACAGTGCCTCTCTAAATACTCGATGACCTCTTGGTTGTGGAGGATGGTCGGCGCAGGATCGAATTCTACGCCGCCTCATCCTGAAGGCGGACCTCTTTCTCTTCTCGTCAGCAGCGGTAGTCTTTCTTCGACTCGCCATCTTTCATATTCGATTACGAGAAGGTCGAAGGATTCAATTGAGGATTGGGGACAAAGGAGAAAGAGAAGATTTTGGGGAGTTTGGAAGATAAGGTTTTCAGATGAGAAACCTTTAAATTTCCCCCCAATTTATACACTAGGAAATGGCATCGTTACAATGATAAGCCAAGATTCGAATTGAGGCGTTGCAGCGTCCCCTTGATTCGAATCGAATCGTTGCACGCATCCCAATAGACCCTAGCAGTCTAAGTGATTGTAATCTCTCACTGCACACGTCGATCGGATGCATGATGCGACAGCCAGCCATTCGGTGCGATGGCAGCATTAAATGCTCCGAACTTAAAGCGACACATTAGTTATTTCTCACTGGCCATAAAGCGACAACCCTGGTATTGAATCGAAGAATCAAGTTGGTTACGCTTCCCCACCTTCCCATCGTAGACCGGAAAGGGGGAAAGCATGGGGCATCTGTAGTGGTGGGATTTCAACCCTTGTCAAAATCACGATACATGTCCTGCTGCGTCGGAGGCGTTCCAAGCGGTCAACTGCCCTTCTGCCAGTAAACTCAATATGCCAGCAGCCCAACATGGGCTTGAGGAAAAGCCTCGGGTTCTGCCCCGAGCCCGCATCAATCCGGAGCCATCTATCTGGATCCTCAACTTTCAAGTCCCTCCCTGAGATCACATCATTTCGGAACCATCCATCTAGATCCTCAATTCAGCCGAGCTACTCAGCTATTTGGGGGTATCAGTCTCTACAGCGAAGGTCCTCTCCGAGGAGTTCCGCTTCCACTCCAGTGGCAGATCAGCAACACGATCTCCACAAATCATGGTTCAAAGACTCGGCCGAGTCGGAGACGAGTCGGCCGAGTCGTATCCGTCTCAGCCCGCTCCGAGACGAGTCCGAGTCACGAGTCAGTAGACTCAACTCAGAGGAGACCAACTCAACCGAGAATCGGAGTTGACTCGGTCGACTCGGCATTATGATGATTTTGTACCTCATCGCAATTCAATGTGAAAATAACTACATTATCATGTATTTATGAATGTAGTTTTTACTATATTGTGCATGTATTTTGATATGTTTCTACCAACAACGCGTGTATTTATACTTTCGCTTTATGTTTAGTGTGCTAGGTGATATATTTTGGACATGTAATACATGAATGTGGATATCTACATTTTTTAAGATTTGTCGTGATTTTTTCAAAACTTTTTGAGCTTTCTATGTAGCGTTTTGCGCATATCGTCCGATACCAATCCGAGTCGCCGAGACCGATCCGTCTCAGTGCCCGCCGAGTCGGCGGCCGAGACCGCGACTTGGAACCATGCCACAAATCTTGAAATCGACTGCAAGCCATGATCTCTCCCTATGCTCCAGGCGTTGTACATCTAGGCACTTGTGACAGCACTATAGCTAAGCGGACGACTACAGATAATGACAGATTCCTCAGCATATCAATCCAAACAACCTCGGCGCGATCAAAATTGTTACAAGATATGCAAATATGCAGTTCAAACAGTGGCGGATAATAGTGAATCCCTCTGCATGTCAATTCAACAACCCAGGCGGACGATTGTAGATAGCAGAAAAATCCCTTGCGTGTTTGTCTAAACCAGCCGAGAGCCGAAGCTGTTATAATCCAGAGATCATGCAGCCGAAGCGGTTATGAGATCATGCCGTTACGGGAATCTTAGCTATCTTCATGTTCACCAACAACCCCGACAGGTACATACACACCTTCATCGAGAAGGAGTTTCTGATAATCATCAGAAACACCTCGCACAAGCACTCTTGCTTTCTTTGAACGAGGATTCTCATTCTCATGCCCATGGGTTCTTAGCCGGCACAGCGGTGCTCCTGAACCAAAAAGTGTTTTCTTTTTGTGTTTTTAGCAGATTCAATAGGGGGCGTCCAATGGTCTGTGGCGGAAAATTCCCACCACAACAACAAAAGATGTAAATAACTAAAGATATTTGTGTCATTTGCTTGTAACAAATGGAGGATGCCTAAAAGTTGCACAAATGTTGCAAGCAAACAAAATAATCCTTATAGATAAGTGTTTTCTTCTTCTTTATTAGGAAGCCCCGTGTTGATATTCAATAACAAAGAACCAATATGGTTCACTTAAAATGTTATTTATCTCGGGTGATAGCATCCGAACAAAAAGCCATCATGGTTACATAGGCACCACATTCCAAGTACTTAATCAAAATCCTAAATGAAATAAAAAACAACAACAATTGATACATCCGGATTCTTGGTATAAAATCTTTTTCTCCATTCAACTTTATTAAGAGCCGTCTCTTTTGGTTGAGATGCTCTAACTTATACTCTACATTATAAGGAGATCTAATCAAGTTTAGTGCTGATGTCGACTATGGAAAACTACTCCCTCCATTAAGCACATATGATGTGAAATGTATTTAGCTCTGATATTAAGATGGTGTAAAACATTTAGTGTGTACGGAAGTCAACAATAAAATAACAAAAATTACGTTTTACCAACAAGAAACGAACATTGGTAGGAAAGATTAAAACTACTGATATTAGCTTATGAATGATTTAACATGCATATACCGATATATTGCAAAGCAAAAAGAACTAATTAAAGCTACTTATGTTATGCAGGCAAAGTTCGCAAGCAATAAAGAAAACTACAAGAAAGCAGAATCACACAACTTACTTATTTAGTGGACAATAATCAATATTGATAATAACTCATAGATAATTTATCTGACTGGGAAATAAAAAGTTGGATTGGAAACGTACCTAATAAGGAACCTCAGTGTCCTTATCGGGAGATGTTGTAGTGAGAAGGTGAATAACCTGCAGATTACTGTGCACCGGTGCCTCTGGATGGAATTTGTCTTGTCATAGGTGGATGCCTAAGCGAAGTTCAGTGTCTTAGGCAATAATCGAGGCAATTCGGTTGACATACTCGGCAATAGTTTCTCCAGTGTTGAACTGAAAGTCAAAGAATGGGGAATCAAGACTCAAAAAGCTTCTGTTGTCTTCAATGAACCCTTCATCGAACTCTGGATCTGCCAGTTGATCCGATTGAACCCTGCTTGAAGAGGGATTGCTCAACGAAGAGGTGGAGAAGGCTGTTGATGATGGCGGCAAGGGCTGGGCACGTGCGTGAGGCGCGGTTGGAGGACTTTCTTGTGGGGAGCCCGACAGGGCGGCGACCTGGGCTCAAGACTCGTCCCAGGGCGCGGGTTTGGTTCGCGCTTTGTCGCGGGCCTAGTTTGGGGCGTCGTTGCTGGCACGAGCATTTGAGTTCAAGCGATCGACAGGTGCGGGCGGCTGGGCGTGGGCGCTCGGCTGGTTAAACACGAGGCGCGACGAGAAGGCGAAAGGGAGAGGGATTTGTTGTTGACGATGGGATGGCAAAGGAAGAGAGGGAGATTGTATCTAGGGTTAGGGTTTTGATAAAAGAGGGGATAAATAGGCAACTAGGGTTTCACACTTTTAATTTGGTTCTCTAGGGTTTCACACTCCTAAAGGGATTGGATGAAGGAATTCATCTCATACTCAAATTTGAGGAATTTGGCTAATATTATTGATTGATTCATAATAATAGTACATGGGGGTCTTTTATAGGCAATACAAAACTTGATTCTCAAATTACATTTGATGTGGTACTAAAATAAAAAGAAAACTAAAAGAAATAAAAAATGCAATAAAAAGAAAAATACATCTCTAATACAAATTACTCGAACCAAATAGAAGTTGTGGGCATTCATCTTCGCTGGTACACACGCCATGTCTTAATTGGATGTCTGCATCATTCTCCTTTGATGAAACGAGCTAGAGGTGGAGATACTTTCATACTGCTTCAAAGCATGCAAGTTGCTTTCTTTCCATCAGACTAGATATCTTTGAGTTCCACCATCTCTGGTGGTGATAATTTAATATTAAGACTTTATCAACTTGATCTGTTATATTAAGTAAAATATCTGAGAGTAGGGGAAGGGAGACTTTCAAAAATAGGCTCAAGGGAAGACTCATTAACTAATAGATTGTTAGGGTTAAAATCAGGACCCTTATAATTCAATAAGTCTTCAATATTGAAAGTAAAACTGATGTCAAAATCTTTTAAAAGATCTATAATATAAGCATTATCATTCTATTTCTTCAAGATTTGAAATGGATCAACACTACAAATATGCAACTTTTTAACGTCACAAACATTAAAAATTTTGAATCTTTTCTTATTGTCAGCTCGTAATTTGTAGTTTTGAGCAAACCTATCATTGATTTTCTTGCGTAGTTCGTGCACGTGTGCTGCAAATATAAACTCAAAAACTTTATAGTGATCAGCTACGAAGACAAGGTTTGTGGTTGTTTATGCCTAAAACGATCAATAATCTTATGGGGACTTTTATGTATTGTCCTATTAACAGATGTGTGATAGGTAAATTTAGCACTGGACAACTTAAAATCTACTTATTTTTTGAGCTCTGCATGCTCTGTGGGATTCATTCTAACATGGTTCAAAGTTGCGGTCTCGGCCGCCGACTCGGTGGGCATCGTTCCACATTAATATCGGCGTCGCGGCTCCGACTCGGGCTAGACGCGCGAAACGCTACATAGAGGGCTAAAAAAATACTGAAAAATCACAACAAAATAAAAAAAATCTAGACATCAAAATTGACGTATAACTTATCCAAAACATATCATCTAACACATTAAATATGAAGATAATGCATAAATACATGCATTGTGATATTAAAATATCAAAATAAATGCATAATTTAGTAAATTATATGAAATTAATTAAATTTAAATTAAATTCTTTTTTACAAAAGCAAAGATTAGCTTTACCTTTATAGTAAAAATTTAAATTACATAAAGTTAATAATATGAAATTGTCTTGACGACTCGGCCGAGTCGGGCTCGAGTCAAATAAATTGATGTAAAATGTTGGAACGCGGAACGGTCTCAGAACGGTGCCTGCCGTTCCGGTTCCGACTCGGCCGAGTCAGAACCTAAACGGCCGATTCTTTAATCCATGCTCAGTATTGTGGCAAGTTGAGAAGACTTGCTGTTGGAACTTGACCAATAGCGTGTTTCTTAAGAGTTTTCGGGAGACCAAACACTAAATTCATACTAATATTCTGTCATGGGTAGTGTGGGATCGGTAGTGGGATATTGGTGGACAATAAAGTAAAAGAGAAAAGGGATGGTGTCGATACTAGAGGAAAGGGGTGTTTGCCCGTAGCCAAGGGCAGTACGGGGAAAGGAGCGAGCGACAAGTAGTGGAGGAGAGGGGAGTTGGCAGCAGAGCGAAAGGACGGGCAACATTGCGGCAGCAAGTGGTGGATGGGGAGGTGGAGTCGGCAGCAGAGACAAGGAAGAAAAAGGGCGGGCGATAGTTGTGACATCAGTAGCCGGGGTGGCAGCCACGACAACCGGAGAAACAATACTAAACTCCTTAATTACAGGAGTGATTTCAAGAAGAATAGTGTAATCAGATTCCTCCAAAACTTCTCTAACTGTGAGAGTAATAGATGGATCATCTTTTTTAGCTCTTGGTCGAAGTCCTTCGCATTGATTAGGTTAATTCCATAAGTCTGCTTTGGTGCGGTAGGCGTCTTCTCAGGCTGTCCAACCTCGAGTCGTTAGAGAAGTTTTGGAGGAATCTGATTACACTATTCTTCTTACACTATTCTTCTTGAAATCACTCCTGACCGGAGATGTTGACATGGCAATAAAATAACTATATAAAATAAAATAAATAAAATAGAAAGAAATATTTAAGAGAAGTGGAATTTAGATTAGGACAAAAAGGTTTTTATGAGACTCAAATAGATAAATGTTTTCAATATTTAGATTGTGGGGAGTTTTAAACATGAAAATAAGAAAAATTGAACAATTGTTTTACCTAAAAATCAAGCAATAAAACACTAACAACGATATGGTACTTATGCATCAAAAAAGGGGCAGAGAAAATAAAGGTCTAGCAGATCATTTTTTTGCATCATTTTTTTACATCATTTTACAGTATCTTGCACATCTTATTATTTAAAAAGTAAAAAGAAAAAGAAAGGAAGAAACAGAACTTGTATGCACTCACGTAAAAATATTGGACAACTCCACCTGCTGTATCACTGTTATCATGGCCCTCATCTGTCAAAATCTAATTCAGTCTTGGCAGCACCTATATAGGGCCTGTTTGGTTAAGGGTGGAAGTGAGGAAGTGGTAATAATTCCCTTTGGAACTTGAGAATTGGTTAATAAGTTTTCCAGTGTTTGGATGCTGTTGGGAAGTGTGGTTTGGAAAATGTTTTGTCTTTTCTGGTGTTTGGATGGTAATGTGAAAGTGGAAGTGGAAAAGTTGACCACAAAGTTGACCGTAAAATAATATTAAAATAAAAAATAATTAAGAAAAATAAAAAATGGACTGTAATTAGAATGCATGTGAGATTTACATGATCAAAAAATTAACTGTCTTGTGCTGCAACTTATTACAAATGAGATTTATATGACCACAAAATTAACTGTAGCACTCTGGAAGTGAGGAAATGATTGTGTAAAAGAGAAAAGAGAAAAGGAAAAGGGGTTTTCTTATTTTCCTTTTCCGGTGTTTGGATAGATAGGAAAGTGAGCAATTATACTTCCCTATTTCCTTACTTCCGCCCGCTTCCATGCAACCAAACAGCCCCATAAATGAAAATATACAATTAACCTAAAAACCTCTAGTTAGGAAACAAGAATAAGGAACTGTAAGAAGCACACATCAAATTAATGGTTAGAGATGACACCTTAGCAACCTCTTCTTATTGTTAAAAGAAAGCTAGTTAGATAATAGTGGAGAGGGAAAGGAAGTGAATAAATAGCAACGTTCTAAATATCGGATATCGAAATCGTATCAGATGGGGGTTTTTCATATCGGATATCAAATATCGGGGGAGATACTGGGGATACGCGCGCATATCGGGCATTCATATCGGACACTATATATAATAAAATATTGATAATTAAAAGTTGGTTTAGAGTCATACATATCATCTACCTAATAAAAATAATGTAATATGCTTGCAAAGACAGTTAAAAATAATGTACATTTGCACGCAGTCGTGCAATAAATAAGTTATTTCATATCGGGCGATTTATCGGCTGATATTTCACATATCGGTTGTTTTTTGCTGCAAATGATATGGCGAATGATTTCTCTATATCGTATCGGCAGTAGGTAAAAAAGGAGATATTGGACGATATTTCGGCCGAATCGGCCGATATTTAAAACTGGGATAAATAGATGGGAGGTTAATATCAAGGATTTGAAGGATCGCTAAGTGTTCTGCATTCAGACGTTAATTTTATTAGCTTTTTGAAGGCTTTGGTTGGTGAACGCCAAAGGTTATGAGGGGTAATTCTAGGCTTTGAACTGATAACTACTTAAATGCTTAAAGCCCAAAATTACTTGCATGCGCTGGAGTTCACCCTAGTGTTCTTAGTAACTTATGCCCATCAGTCAGTCATCATCATTGTCTAAACCTTTTCCTATCAAGACTGAGGTTGGCTATGGCATAAGGCTCCACAAGAGATTTAACAGAGTTTTACGACCATCACTCAACCCCCTAATAATTAATGCCAACTTTCTTACCAAGGAAACTATGGACCAGCGAGGGGCTTACCATAATTCTAAAAAGCCAATTTTCATGCGCATCAGTCAGTATGGGATCTAATAAATCATACGAGTTCCAAAGTGATCAAATAAATTTCTATTTAAATTAAATAAGATCTAATGATGTATTGAATGTTAGGCGCTACATACTCTTAAGAAAACAACAAAGATGTTTGGGGCTCATGATTATGAATGTCAAGTGAAGGTGTACTTCATGTATACTTATCAAAAAGAAAGTTTTCTTGTTTTCAGTAAACTACCACCCTATTTTTGTCAAATCCACTATCACAATCACTCTAGTAATATCCATTGTAATGTATTATGAGATAGTGGATAATAAATAATAGAAATGAAACTATAAACGGTGGATGAAAAAGAAGGGTTATGAAGTTCAATTATATTCACTTTAAGGAGCACTAGATATTATGCTAGAACATGGTTATTCTTATTATTAAGGTTATTTAGTATATTATTTTCTGGGTAAGGCGTAGGGATGGATATCTCTGAAGAATTTTACAAGTTCAGAGCAGGAAATATATATAATTGCAACAGTCACAGTGAAAGATCGGCTAAAGCCACTGGGATTTCTTTTTCAGTGCAATTTGCATTAATAATAAAGTTTGTAACAATTGACTTCTTATTTAGTGGTGTTCTAGTTTGTTTGCATTGCTCTGGACATTTTCTTTTGGGTGTATTGTTATTTTCTGTTGAACTTAATAAGTGAATGGAGAATATGTGGACTTTTCTACCTAATCTATTGCTCCATTGTTGTAAAATCTAGGTTTACTATACCTATTTATTGATTATTTTAATTAAACAATTCTTCAAGCTGTTAAATGTGATGTCTACTTTTGTACCTGAGTTTCATGTGAAATTGTCACTGGATCTTCACGACAGTATGGCTGGGAAGGATGGAAGGAGAAATTCAATGACAGCTTCTGTTCACATAACTGATATAGAGCAAGTAATGTCATAAAGAAAGTTATATTAAACTGCTGAAAAGAAACTTAAATAGGATTTCATGATTTGCAGGTTAGCTCTCAAGGCATTCACCAACCAGAAGAGGCAGTTTTTTCCTCATCTTGAAGACGAACCAGTTGGTCAAGCTTGTGAAGAGGAGACTAGTGTGGCCAAGAAGCTTTGTAGTTATCAGGGCTGGACCATAGGTGACAAGCTTGGGGAAGGAAGGACATTGTCTGACACTCTCACAAATTTGGAGCATGAGGTACCCGATGTGAAGGTTTACACATATCAGCGCCTAGATTGGTTGAAAAGAGCATCTTCATTGTCATCTTTGTCAATTGATAGCTCAAGTGATTTACCCAAAGAACAGAGCCTCCGCTGTTCAAACAAACTAAGATCAGGTTCAGGGAATTCTCCTGTGGAGCAAGTAGCCGTCATTGAGTTAATAGTGCCTTCTGTTTTTAGAGCTGTGGTATCATTGCATCCAGCAGGTTCTATAAGCCCAGACGCAGTGGCGTTCTTCTCTCCTGATGAGGTGATCTTACTCAAAGAACTTACTACTGATCGTGAAGGCAACTATTTTGACTGTTTTGGAGATCAATTTCAGATATACTTATTTCATTACAATATTATATTTGTATCTTTTTCACAATTTTTTGATTTTTTATCTGTTTACTTAATTGATTAATTACTTAATTTCATTACAAAGGTTTGTTACCTGTACATTAAAACTGTTTCAAACTTTATTTTTGGTCTCTTTTACAGAAAATTACTAAAAGAGTAAATTGCAGAAAAATACCACAGCCTTTCAGTACCTTTCTAGTTAAATACTACAACTTGCAAAACTTTACACTTTAATATCTGGTTACCATTACTTTGCACTTTAATACCATCTGTAACCTTGGTGTCCAACTTGGCAATCACCTTGCTAGCCTATGACTGTTAAGGTTTTATTTTCTTACCATACCCTAACTTAATAGACTAGCCCTTTCAATTGATTAATAGCTTAGCGACTTTGTTTTCATTCGACCCCTTCCAAACTGTCTTCTTCCTATTTTCATTTTTTTTTTTTTGGGAGAAATGCAACACCAACCCAATTGACTTTGAAAAATATACCCCTGAAAGAAACTTTGATTTTAGGTTCTACTTCAGCTAGGATTCCTCTAAAAGAGCAGTGTTTTGTTTTTTTTTGCTTTTTTGCTGCAAACTTCATAAGAGAGCTTCAAGCAAAAAGATTAATGTAGGCACCTCCGAAGATTTAGGGTAAAGGCTTACTGAAGAGAAGGGTTGATCCTTTTTCTTTTCTGTTTGGTAGTATAGTGAAAAATATCAGTTAATTCCAATTGAATGATTTGGGAGATGTGGGGTATCAGGGTTAGTACATATTCTCTGTTAACAACCGTATGATATGTAAATAGTTGTTTCGATAGGTAAATAGTTGTTTCAGAATGTAAATAGTTGTATGTTTGTGGTATTATAGTGAAAAGAGAAGTGGCACATTATTTCTTTTTCCCCCTTCTGCATTTCAGATTATATATACAATGTGAATATCACCAAATGTTGATTTTGCTTATGATATAGGATTTACCTTTTCCCTTTTTCTTGAATACCACATTGTATTAGTAAATCACATAGAATGATTGTCATATGCCTAACAACTAGTTATAAAAAGTAGGAGTTAGAGAGTTTTAATTTGTATTTTCCAAAATATATTCAACATTTTATCCTTTTACTAGTTTCTAACTGCAGCATCTCAAATGCTTTACCAGGGTGGAAACTATATTCATGCACAAGGTTTGTCAGTTTATCATGTATTTAGGCACATCACGGTAATTTCTGCACTCGTAGCCTCTCTCTCCCTTTGTGATTGATATCTTAATTTGAATTATTTAACCTGTTTTTTATTTTCCTCTTGTTTGCAGGAACATGCTGGCAAGGCATTGCAGTATTTCCTAAGCATGGATACTGAGATTGCACTTTCCCTACTTTTGGTATTCTCTCCTCATCAGCTATTTGCAAAATTTCTCGTTTTTTAGATGCAGTGTGTTATATGAGAAACAAAATGTTTGCTTGACGGGTTCCTCATACATGAGGAATAATAATTACTTTCTAAACATTAATAGCTGATTGGAAGAAGAGGGTTTATGTATCTGACCCAAAATTTTGGGATAAAGGCTTTGCTGTTGTCATTGGGTTTTGTTTCAAGATTTCCTCTAAGTATAGTAAGATTTTAACAAACTCTTGGTGAATAATTGGGCTAAGGCTTCCTAATGATGAATCTGATTTTCCAGCAGTGCATGTTATTCATATTTTCTTGACATCTTTTTGCAGCATTGGGTCTGCACCTATCAAACATTATTTACAAAGGTTTGCAGGTAAGATTATTGCCTTTCCAAGGATTGTAAATTATACAATACTCATTTTATTGGTTCAAAAAACTTAGATTATACTTTTGCTGCAGTAAATGCAAACGGCTTCTGATGATGGATAAGGCTTTAGCAATACTCTTGCCTCCTGTTCAACGTCCCTATCAGCAAACTCTGGCAACCAAGTTTACTTCAAACCAATCGTCTTCTTCAGCCAAGGGCCTAGGCCCAGATCAGACACTTGCACATCATATTGGTTGTTCTTTTGATGAAGCCTACTGATGCACGGAAGCTTATCAACTAGTTTACTGAATTACTTCCATGATTGATCAGTTTTGTTTTTCTTATCGGACAATGTATCTTCTTAGTGGGAAGCACCTTCCTTCCCTTGGCATTCTTTGTTAGCTTGAGAAATGTATTTTGCATAGTTATGTATATTTATGCATGACTTCTACCTAATTGTACAATATGAGTTTGATAGTCGTAGATTACTAAGCTGAAGTAGGTTGCTATTTCTTTTCATCATATGCATTTTTCTTTGACTCATCTAAATTGCATTCCCTATCAGCAAAATATTAATATATATTACTTTTGGACCATGCAAGAACCCTTGTTTCCTGTTTGTTATTTCTGAAGTATGTGTGATACATGAAACCCAGGACCCAGTGAAACTGATGAAACCAAGATTACAAGTTTTCATGAAACACATGAAACATCATGATACCATTGTTTATTGATTGGAATTTTCATCTCGCAAGCTTTAGGATCCCTGGGTGAAACTTACACACAAAAAAAAAAAAAAAAAAAAAAAAAAAAATTTCAGGACTGTTCGAGGATACCATGTTTGCTTGCTCTCGTTCTCATAAAAAAAATAATTTTCTATTATTTAATTGAAGTTAATGGGTTTCACTTCAAAAGTTTGAACCCAAACCATGAAAATTGCTTTGCATCATGCATTCTTTTGAAACCTATGAAACCTAGGTTGCAAACAACCAAAAATCAAAATCCTCAAAATGGAACTAGTGTTTCATGGAGCCAAACACACCTGTGGTCTGGTCTCCTACTCGCCATCAGTATTGCTGGCTTTCATATTGTGGTGTAGATTTTCTGACTCATTGGTTGAGCAGTCAATTTCGCACCATGAGGATTAAAGATATCTTGATTTTCAGGTGACAACAGAGATTTTCACATAGTGAACAAACAAAAATACTAGATTTTTTATATGGAAACCTAATTGGGAAAAAGAAATCACGGGGAAGAGAGAGAATTCACTAGTTTGAAAAAGTTACAATGAATTTTATAGTCTCTAGGAGTCGTTCCTTTAGCTTGATGGAGATCCAAGTGTAAATATCCTGCACGTTGTAACTCTATAATTGCATAATTCACACATTGAGATTTCTTCATAACTGCCCAGATCACGCCCTTGATTTTAGAAATGATATCTGCTACTATTCATAACCCTCCGCGGCTAGAGTATGGATATTTTAACGTTCAAAATATGAGATGACCTAGCGGCGCAAGTGACTGTGAATCGGGGGGGGGGGGGGGGGGGGGGGGTCCTGTTACTGAGTTGTATCCTATTGGAGGTGGAAAACCTCGCAGACGAATTGTGTTGTGTGTGTGTGTGTGTGTGTGTTGGGGGGGAGGGGAGGGGCCTCCGACTCACAAAATGCCTTTGCCCAAGTCATATAGGGTAAATGACTCGGGCTGAAGTGGTCCTCAGGGAAGTGCTTGAACTTGCCATCGGGCATAGCTAAAGTGATCCTCGGGAAGATGCTCGGACTTCTCCACCGGCCTAGCTGAAGTAGTCCTCGGGAAGGTTATCGGACTTCTCCGCGGGCCTAGCTGAAGTGGTCCTCGATAAGGTGCTCGGACTTCTCCTTGGGCCTAGCTGAAGAGATCTGTTAGTGTGCCTTGTTGTCTGCTTGGGGCGATCCTGATGAGGTGTGACATGTGTTACGATTCTGATATAGATTAAAAATCTGACCACTATAGATGCCCCCTCTGTCGCCTCCTTCTCTGAGTCTCATAGAAAGAAGGAGGGGAGCAGACTGATCTGTTCTCTGGCTTGAGAAGTTGTGGAGTTTTTCGTACTCCAAAGGAGAGCAGTTGGGGAGAACTCGAAGGAGAGAGAGATTGAGGTGCCTTTCCTTATTTTGAGCTTTTCTGAAAGTTGATGTAGGTAAGGATCTGGTTCAGTCCTTGGGTTGATGTTTAGAGTCTTTCCTTCTTGATGCCATGTTGAGGCAGGAGTGGGGGCTGAATGGGTGAAGGTGGTGGTGACTTCGATTCTATTGCCATGTTTCATGTTTGATCATCTTCATTCAAATCGGAAGTTGTTGTCTCGTTGTCGAGGAACCTTCTCTTGCAGCGAGAAACAAGAGGGGAGTATGGGGTATTCCTCGGCATCTATGCCGATGGAGCACTCCCTCTTCTAGAGCTCTGACATCATTCTCGAAGCAAAGGTCAGAGGTACTACTTGTGGCTTGGATGTCTTCTTGAGAGTTCTTAATAACATCCTTCGGAGGATTAGCTGGAGAAAGTGGGGATGGCTTGTTCGAGAATCGCTTCTTGGATGCTGTCATGGACATTTGCTTCTGAAAAGGCTTTCCGATGTGGACTTTTGGGTGAAAGGTGTATTTGTATTTCTTCTCAAAAACTCACAGAAAATGGTGTAATATTGTATTGCTTGTTGGATGAAATCGCATAACATTGAAAGGACTTGTAATGAAAATATTCAGAATAAAATTTGTGCATGGATGGAAGTGAGAATAATTGTATTGATCTTGTCTGCGTTGTTTGATTGCTGATTTGTTTGGGATTTGCTATCTCTGCGGAGTACTGACCATTTTTCCTGATGTTCTCAGGAGCGGGTTGGTAAGAGTGTAGCACGGTCTCCGAGTGGGAGAAATCCCATCTGTGGTACCCGCATATATCCCTCTGAGTGAGGAAAGTCTCAGTGTGGAGTTGGGTTTGTATTTGCTTTCGAGCGGTAAAATTCCATCAACGGAGCTGCGAAGTCGGGACCCTGAGAGAGGAAAATCCCTGCAACAGAGTCCAGTCTCTGAGTGGAGAAAATCTCACAGTAGAGTTTGTTGGATGGTCGTAGGGGAGCCTGCGTTTCCATCTCCGAGTGGGAAAAATTCTGTTCCGAAGTGTGCAGACTAAGGATTGGATGTTGTAATTAAGCTGAAGATCTCATCCTCCTGGAGGTGATCAGACTATGACTATACGAGATTAGTATGTCAAAGGGTAATCCAGACAAGAAAACTCTCATAAATATAGCTCGTATCACTTGTGATCATAGTCTCGTTGGACCTGCAAAAAATGTTCTGAAGTGGGATGTCACCCAACAACAGATTGGATGCGTCTACTCTGAGTTGGGGCCCTAAATAAATTGAAGTGATAATCCAATATCTCGAGTGGGAGTAAACCCAGCAATAGAGTTAACCTCCGTGTGGGGAAAATCCTACAACGGAGCTATCTTGTGAGGAGCAGGGTGGTATTCCCTGCATCGCAATATGGATGGAAGAACCCCGAGAGAGAAAAACTACTGGGGGTTCGTCTGCTCGTAGGCTTAGATGAGGGGAGCCCGTAAGCTACTGTTTGTGCTCCAAGTGGGGAGAAATTCCATCATGAAACATCAAACGGGGGCTTTGAGAGGGAAAATTCCTGCAACATAATGGGGGACTCCGAGTGGGGAATCTCACAATGGAGGGTCTCGACTCCCGTAGGACGGCCGAGAAAGAGCTTGGAGGCATGTTGCGTTAATGCTTCCGAGTGGGGAAAATCCAATCAACGTGGCATGTGAATGGATGGATGTATTCACTGTCTCCGAGTGAGGAAAATCCCAACAACGGAGGAATCTTGTAGTTGCCTCTGAGTGAAGGAAATCCCATCAGCAGAGGAATCCTCTAGCCACCTCCGAGTGGGGGAAATTTCATTAGCGGGGCGTGTTTATAGATGGATGTAGTGCAAAAATTAAGAGCATAGACTAATATTTTATTCAAAAATGCAATACATATTATCTGGGATGGAAGGAAGTACACCCTGAATGTCAGGGACCTGGATAGTGAATCATTTGCCTTATACTTGACGATCAAGTGTTGTTCGTGAGAAGGTTGAGTATTTAGCTGTCTGAAAATTATTTCGGAAGTGAGAATGTACTGTTGAGGAAGCCTTGTTGGATGAACTCTTCCAAGTACCTTTGGAGGTCCAATAATGAACGATTTGGTGCCTTTTGCAGTCGTGGTAGGAGCAGCATTCTTCCGACCTGGGAAGCAAGAGATTGTGTTGGATTGGGCTCGGGTGTCTGACTCATGGCTGGTCTTTGACGGTATTGAAAGTCTCGTTGACCGGATTGTGCTGGATTAGGAAAGCAGCATGAGGGAGATGCTCTGCAAACTGACTTATTTCCATGGCAATTATTTTCTTACAGGTGCGAATTCATACTAAAACAAATCATCCCAGTTCCTCCTTTAAATGCATATTAGTTGGAGACTCCTTGGAATTAAATTCAAATTTGTCTCAGCTTCATTAAAATCAATGACTTCTATACCCATCCAGGTGGAAGCAATTTGATGGTACAGCTGCAGTTATGAGGTTCTGTAGGTGATGTAAACCTATCAGTCAGAACAGGTGTGCTGTTACCACATGTACTGAATATTTATTCACAGCTGATGAATTATTTTTGATAATAAATGAATGAGTTTGAAGCCTGACCTCAGTGAAGATCATCTATTAGAACATCTTATGGAATGAGTGTTCTGTTAATTATAACTAATGAGTGTGATTCGTGATGCAGCCATACAAGTGTTTAGATTTTTGTCACCTCTATATTTTGATTGCAAGAGGATGTCTGAGAATCCGCTACTCATCATTTTGTTTTATATCCTGTCCTTACTTCCCTCATCATCTTTTCTATATTTTGCCGACAATGTTTACTGTTAAATGCCTTTGTTTCTATGCTTTGGTTCATTCAAAACGTCCATCATTACTGATACTTCTCCCTTGAACTGGTTGCAGTTAGCCTCGAAATAATTCTATCTAATATAAGTATAGAAAGACAGTGAATCATTGTTTGGTTACCGCAAACTCTCATCATTGTTTCTAATGAGTTGTTTATTTAGACTTAAAACATCACACTCCATCAGATGATCTAACATGCTTGTTTGTATCCATTTAGTTAAATGGGCATTGCCATGTTGATAGTCCTAGTGATCTTCAGGTCCAAGCACTGTCCCACAACCTTGAATTGCACGAAGAGTAGTGTGCTTGTTGAGATTTCCGAAAATTTCTCTTTTCTTAATAGAAATGCGATGATCAGGACTAGAATCACTGACTCCTCCATCAATGTCTTCATTGTCGTCATCTTTGTTGCTGTTTCAAAGTCCTACATTTGGATTTTGTTCCTCCTTGCTCTATGAAACTTGCGAGACTACGCTGCACTGATGTCTTGCCACTCTAGCTTTGTGGTTGGCATCAACGCATCTAGCATTGTCATTGCTGATGTCTTGCCACTCTAGCTTTGTGGTTGGCATCAACGAATCTAGCATTGTCATTGACATTGTTTTCCTTTCATGATCGTTGGAAGGGTTCATGCATTATTTCAGTCTTAATCCTAATGGGGCGCCGCATTCGTAATTAAAAAACTAAGCATCCATTGTGATAGGGACTCCTTTGCAATGCAAAGTGACCCCACTATAACCTACTCCGATCATTAATTCTTGTGAAGCTTGGGCAACTATGCCAAGGGATGATAACTACAAGAAGTGTTCCCTTTCCCTTTCCTCTTGTTTTTAACTAATATGATAGAGGTGTCCAGCAACTGACTATCTTTATAAAGAACAAATCCAACATCGACATACTTTGATGGTTCAATTCTTGAAGTTGTTTGTTTATAATAAGGAGATAGATAGTTGTGAACCACCTAATCTTGGTTATAGTTTTTAATTAATAACAAGAAGAAGACCATTCAACTAACATTATTCATGGATAACTCCTTTTCTTGGGCTATATAAGTGTGTGCTACTTCCATGGCATAAAATACCAAAAGCAGCCATATTATTTTAAGGGGCTAGATGGGGGAGTCATCGAAGTTCCTCTAGTCTTTTTGTGGGTGCTGGAAGGGGCATTAAGCATAAACTAACAAGACAATGCCAAATTTTGCTCGACACTTGGATGGTTTGAGTTGGAAGCAAGAACATAACTAACTATGCTTGATGTATCCTAGCTCTTGTTTTGTTTATATTTGTGTAGGGCTGAGCTGACACATAATTGTTTTTCTAATGATGACAAACCTCTTTTTAAGTCAACATTTGCTGCGCTTTTAACAGGATTACTGACCTGTGGCTAAGAGATAAAGAGAGGCTAATCTCTTTAGCTAATGATTCTAGGGTTTTTGAGGGCATTACACCACGTGGCTTGCATGGATGCTTATAGAGCGTGACCATGATGGTGACTCTGTTTCTGTCCTTTTCTTCTTTCTTGTTAATTGTGAAGCAACTAATCCAAATCAAGAGGAAAGGGATAAACTATTGGGTATTTTGGCATGAGAATTACTAGTTCTAGATAACTATGCGATCCCTTCTGTGGGTTAACACATGCCTTTAGATGCTGTTTGAACTTGTTAGCAGTGAAAAGTTTATTCTCGCTAAAGGTTCTGAACTGTCTAATCCTAGTGCCATTCAAACATGTAACAAAACCAAAATGAGGGGATGATTTTTGTCTGCCATATATGAACGTATACTTGAAAAGGACTACCGCTAGTTTTGAAGTTGGCTTTTTCTTTCCTTTTCCAGATGTAGTTATTGTCACAACTGGGGTGGTTTACTGTGTTACCATTTTGATCTTTTCTGGTTTAAGTTCACATTCAATTCATCAGTCTGTTGCAGCTTAATATTATGGGGCATCTGTTTAAATGAATGGAGGGTCCTTTTCCCCCTCAATAGAATAATGCTCTAGCCTTTAAATATGTGGGGAAAGTAGCATGGAAGAGTGCCAAATGCAGTTTCTTGTTGAATTTCTTTCAGGTAGGGCTGAAAGAAGTACTACAAGTGGGGACAGATCTTAAGACACCGGACTCATAAATTGACAGGCCATCATGCTCATCTACACTAAATGATAGATTCGCCATTGATTTTCTTTCATAATTTGGATTTATGTGAGCTCAGTTGCTTACCATGACTGCAAAAGGTACTACTTTTAATCTGAATTTGAACTGCCAGGAATTTGCAAAGATATGCCTGTTGGGTGTTTAGCTTGAAGGAGCCCAGTTAACTGTGTTATGCAGATAGTTTAAACCCTTGACTGCTAATTTGTTTTAACTTTCAATTCCTAACTGTATGAAAGGTTTTCTTTTAAGTTGTGTGTAAGGAAGCAAACTTAGCTGTTTCAATTGAGGCAACTGCCAATGAATTGTTAGTATTAGAGGGTCATAACCTTATCTGATGGTTCAACCTTACAATTTTTATTTTCCAAAGAACTTGCTTTTAGAAAACACTCATATTTATCTTGATGACTTGGACTGTGAAGACAATTCAAACAGTAAACGTTCAGTTGTTTGTGCCAACCACTTTCTGTATCTGGTGACTCAGGCTTTAATTATATCAGTGTGAAGCAGTAAAGCAACATAGCAGCTATATGCATATCGACCAGCTGATCGATCCATCACAAACTAGTAAGATATATGTCTTGCTCTGAATCAACTGAGAAGCTGAGGACTAATTCTGAATCCAAACCCTATGATGGATTCAGACTTGATTTCCGGATCAGAAATTAATATGAATTCTCTGTTCATGTATATAAAACTTGCTTCTAATATGTTTATCAAACTGAACAAGTCTGAACACTGACAGAATGATCAAAAGGAATTGGTTGGCATGGATGTGGCCAAGTTATCCCATTATATACATTATCGAGCTTGGATCTTTAATCTGATCAATACTTAGCATCCGTTCTTTATTCGATCATGCAGCAGGTATGAAACAAGTTGCCTGTTTTATGTGTGCATAAACGTTCTTTCAAATATTTTCACCACATTTGGATCTTCTCTACGGTCTCTAGGCAGTGGAGAGTTCACTTATTAAATCACAACCGCGTGTCAGTTGATAGAATACCCGCGATTAATTGGAGGTTATTGAGTTCAGATGAAGGTAAATATGTGGAGACACTTTGTTGGAGCAGGTACAGTTGCATAACATGCAGCAGTGGAGAAATCCATTTGAGAACAAACTCGTGGATTTGGACCCGCCTTTAATTGATTCCACTGGAGCATTCCTTTAACAGTCATGGCATCATGTTTGTTACATCCTCAACAAACATGTAAATGCAACATCTTCATGCAAACCCACATTGAAATCTGAAAGGAAAAATTGAAAACAAATCTACATGTATTCTTTAAAGTTCTGCTATATATTGAAATCAGTAGAAAGCTCTTTGATTCTATTAAACTCAATAAAAAACACTATGCGTGTTTTCTGACATTAGATAGTAAAGCTCTTTGTTTTACTGGATGCGGCGGAGACGCACTTGTGCTTCCAAAATTCACAGGAAATCTCTCTGTGTTATTTTAGATATGACTAAAAATCAAGTCGTTTGGGATAGTATAAGGTGCTTTTCTTTTGAATTCATTTAAACAAATTCTTGTTGATTTAAGAGGGTTCTATTGCCAGTTTTGATAATATAGCTCAACTTTTGGGTTGCCTGCAAGTAAATGCCTCCTTTATCTTAACCTTCACCCTCCTTGAACAAAAACAAAATCGTTACGAATTCATTACGACTTTGTGTGAGAAATAAAAAGCAGAGAGCTTTATCTTCTCTATTCTCTCCTCTCTTGTTCAACAAAAAAACGTTTTTGTCTCCCTTTGGTCTTGTCCCTCAAACACGCAGCTGCGTCGCATCGGGTCACCCCCTCACGTGAACCCCCGAAAACGGTTTCCACACCCGCCCACCTCTTTCTCCCTCAAAACAAGCCCAGAAAAAAGCTTACCTATAGACACACACACGCTCACACAGATGCTTTTGTTTTCCTCTGCAAATGCATCTCACGTGCAGCAGTGTGTTCAGGCTCAGGGCTCCAGCTGTGGGAAACAAACAAGTCGTGAGATCTCGTAATGAGCACCAAATCTCTCTTCTTTAAATTACCTTGCCTTTGCTTGCTTGTATTTATGATGGGGGTTGCTTGCTTCTCCTGTCTTTTCTGTCACCTGTAAATAAAACTGATAAAAAAGCATTATAAATGGGGTGGTTTTTTAGTTTGAGGGCACTTTCAAACACACCCCATTCTTGACAGTAGGGTCAAACAAGTAGCCGTCATGATCTCATTGGGGGTGTTTATTATGCTTTAGTAGGGCAAAAGACTGCTGCTGCTGCCCTGCACCCTGCTCCCAAAACAGACTGTTATCATTATTTATATTTTGCCCTTACGTTCTGAAGTTTACAACTGTTGTAAATGTGCAGATCTTCAAGAGGATGTGGGTCTTACACCCGTTAATTGTAGATCTTAATGCTTGGAGCAAATGGCAGCTGCTGAGCCCCTACTCTAGGCTGGCTGCTTTCAAACATGTTGAATTGAACACCGAGTTGAACAAACAGAGTTTTTGTTGTTTCAGAATAAATTAGAATAAATGATGGGTGGTCCTACGTGAATCTTTAACAAAACCTCCCAAAAGACAAAAATAAAAAAACAAAAAAAGGGAGGGGTGGAGGGATGTGATAGGTAAAATAACTGGCAACAGAGACGAGAGCCTTCCTCCCATCTAAAATATGAATTTGGATAAACAGATTGTGGAGATCATCAAAAGATCTATACCGAGGTGTAATCCTCGCAGTCGTCATTATCATCTCTGGAGCAATTGACGTGGCGCTGAGGAAGAAGAAAGAGAGAGAGAGAGGGGAGTGTGAATGGGAGTACTATTCAACTCCCTCTCTCCCTCTCTCTCATCTCTATGAGCACTACGTCAATGCTCCCGAAGTAACGGATACCATCTCCTTTGTGATCACTGAGGAGACTACGGTCTCTTCTAATAAAACAAATTAGCTAGAGTAGAGATAAAAAGAACTATTATCCTACAGAGTTGAATAAATAAGTTTCACCAACTCCACAAGGTTCTAGGTTAGATACCACTAATCGTCGCCTAATCACCCATTGTCAATCTGCATCTGACATGGATTCTCCACTGATGACAGTTAGTGGAGTAATCCTCTAATTATAATCATTAACCATCTATTAGTATATGACTAACTATGATTGTTCGAATGAATCTGATACTCAGATCATTTGTGTATCACACTCGTCTCGAAGTGAATAACAATCATTTATATGTACACATACGGTATTCAATATCAGCAAACCAATTGTTGAATTTTGTCATTGGAGAAGCTCTGCATCCGCACCTAAATCCTAATCCAATCTGAATTTTCAGATAGGTTACTCTGGATATGGAAATTATATGGGTCTTGGTGTATATTTGTTTTCTTGATTGAATTTAAAAATTGATACTTGATAATTCAAAGGAAGTAACCTGATGTGTGTGTGTGTGTCAAGTGCACCTAGTAGGTCTTCTTATATTACAATCTAAGGAGACGGCTTAAAACGTCAATATCTCGATTTTATTTTCACGATCTGACCTCACATTATCATATTCATGTTATAAGATGTACACATATAAAAAATCACGTGATTTGAAGTTCATTTACTCATTGATCTAATCGTTCTATTTTGTTCTACTATTTAAACACCGTTAATGTTTGAACACAAAGAGAATAGAGTAAATAAACTTCAAATCACGTGATTTTTTATATGCATACATCTTATAACATGAATATGATAATGTGCGGTCGGATCGTGAAAAAAAATCGGGATGTTAGAGTTTTAGGCTGTCTCCTTAGATTACAATTTAAGGAGACCTACTAGGAACACTTTTCCCCATATATGTATATGTGTGTGTGTGTATATATATACATGTATGTATATATATATGTATATGTATGTATATGAGGTTGTTGTACTTCAGCCGACAGCTGAGAGAGTTTCTCAGCCGGCATGACGTGGCTTCATATTAGCCGCAGAGAAGTCAAAATTTAGGAGGTAAAAGAAGACCCTCAGCCACTTTTCGTTGCCCAATGACTAAAATACTCTTAGTTTCACTTTTAACCTGGCTATAACTGTTTCTCTACTAAAAAAATTACAGCTCTGAAAATTTTGAGTTTTTTCGAAAAAAAATTACAGATCTTGATTACTAAATTTTAGAAAAATAAATTATTTTAAAAGAATGCAACCATGGTCGAATAATGTTCAAGTTTTTTTTTGAAAGATGTTTTAATCACAATAAAAATCTATTACTGCGACTTGAAACCGTTTATTTTATTTTTTTGTTTTCTGAAACTGCAATTGAAGTCGCAGTTTCTGAAAAGAAAAAATTTGAATTTAAATTTTTTAATATCATTTTCACTTTTTAGATTTATTTTTATTTTACATTGTGACCTTTGGTCGCAGTGTTACAGCCTTTTTTTTTTTTCGATTAGGGTCGCAGTATTTTTTCGACCTTGCAAGGCTAAATAAGATACTGCGACCGTGGTCGCAGTCTTATGAAATAAGAGTCGTAGTCAATTGAAGCAGTGACAATAATCTCGTAAGTTCCTTGCAAAGCTAAATAGGATACTGCGACCGTGGTCGCAGTCTTATGAAATAAGAGTCGCAGTCAATTGAAGTAGTGACAATAATCTCGTAAGTTAATTAATTAAGATGATTAGAAGATTGCGACTTCAGTCGCAGTCTTATGTAAAAACAGTCTCTTTCAGAATATTTTGTTTGATAATAATGCGACCTTAGTCATAATATTTTTTATTAAATAATCTAAATAGAATACTGCGACCATGGTCGCATTCTTATGAAACAAGAGACATAGTTATTTGAAGCAGTGAACAAAGTCTCAAAAGTTAAGTAATTAAGATAGTTAGAAGACTGCGACCGAAAACTGCGACATTAGTCGCACCTTATGTAATAGCAGTCTTTTTGAAAAGTTTTGTTTGTTAACACTGCGACCTTGGTCGCAGTATTTTATAACTTATTTTTCATTTTTGTGACCAAGGTTGCAGTCTTTTTATTAATAAATTTTATTTAGACTGCTTTGAAGATGAAATTTTATTCTGCGACTATGATCACAAAATTCAATTTTATCTGACAATTTATATTATGAATGCGACCAAAGTCGCAGTCCTGATGAAAAGGATAGCTTTTAAAATAATTTTTTCCTGCGACTTTAGTAGCATCTCTGATAGTTGGTTATATATTTATGTGTATTTTATTTTGTCTTTCAAATTTTAAATATTGAAGCTGACATCCGAGGGAAAATGAACCTGTCAAAATAGCTGCTGGAGATCTAGGTCTGCAACTAAAAATTAATATCTGATCCCGCTCTTGCTTTTTTAGAACGACACGCTCTACAAGTCAAAAATTTAGATCTGACAGCGTGAGGAGACACAGAGAGATATACATATAAAAGGGGAGAAAAAATAATAAAGAATATAAAACTAATACATCATTACAAGAAAAGACAAACGATAGGGACTTTTAGTAATTTCAATTATTTTCAAAAGTGGGACGTCATTTTAGATTGTCAAATTATGTGGCTCGTAATGTGCCACGTCACCGCAGGCTGAGAGGGACTCTCAGCTGTCGGCTGATATACATATTTCTGTATATATATATATTTCTGTATATTATATATATATATACAGAAATATGTATATCAGCTGACAGCTGAGAGTCCCTCTCAGCCTGCGGGACGTGGCATAATATTTACCACACCACTAAGTTGCGGCCTGCTTATTGAAATAAGTTAAATTATTAAATGCCCATCGGTAAAAGGTACTTGTCCCGTAATTATTTATTATTATTTTTTCTATTTCTTTTACCGCTCTTTGTCAGATTTAGGGTTTCATTTTCCTGCCATAAAGTTATTTCTGAAAATAGCGATTTCCGGATCAGGTTTTTCTCCTTTTTATTTAATGTCGACGTCGGAGCAGTCCACTTCCCCTGCCAATTCTGGTCGCAGTCGTAAGCGATCTCTATCTCCCGGTCTAAATATGAACCATATATCATTTGGTTCAACTTTCTCTCAGAATATTGAAAGTATTGAAGGGTTGAGATTTTGCATGCTGATCAAGAGGTATTTATTTTATCAATTTTCCCCACAATTTCTTAAATATAGAAGATTTTTGTGTAGCGTATATGGAACTGCGATCTAGATTTCATTTTACAGAATAATATAATCACTTGTTCTAAAGTATTTTTTCAGAAAGAATTTCACATTTTTGTTAAATACGATCTCAGTCGCACCTATTTAATTTAATACACTAAAATTTATGAACTGTGATCGCTAATTTAACTAAATTTTACTAACTGCGACCACGATCGCAGTTTGTATTAAAAACATTTTCCTACTGTAAAAGCTATTTTTATAACTGCGACCTTAGTCGCAGTCCTTTTTTTATAATTCTTACACGTGTCCATGTCAATTATATCTATTTTATACACTAAATTTAAGAACTGTGACTTAAGGTCGCAGCATATACTAATGAGTGAGTTGCACAGTTGTTATTCACGTTGTTAAAAAATCTGGACATACGGAAAACTGCGACTACAATCGCAGTCTTTTATTTAGAAGTTATAGATTTCTTTACATCTGTGACCTTGGTCGCAATTTTAGTAATTACAGTTCAGACGTGTCATATTCAATTATTTGTTTTTATTTAGTTCAGCGATTTGTTTTATAGGATCTGAATTCACATGAAAAAATGTCTGGAAGCTCAAATCTTTTTGTAGGGAAACAGTTTATCACGGATGAGGAAGCATACAACTTACAGAGGTTTTGACGTGAGAAGAAAAGGAATAGATAAGTCACGGAGGTCTCCTCATGAACAGAGGTTTCTTCTTCTTCTCCTCCTCCTCCTCCTTCAACAGGAAGGCCAATCATATTTCTTTTATCATTTGAAATGTTTGTCATTCGACGAAAAATCTGAAATAAAAAAAATAAACTGAGATATTATACAAATCTTATAGTTGTATCGCAGATGAATGAAACATTTATTAGAATAGCTATCAAGGAACTGCGACCTAGGTCGCAGTCATAAGCATTAAATCAGACAAGTAAATTCATACTGCGACTATGGTCGCAGCACATATCAATGAAATAAATATAACTGCGACCATGGTCGCAGTTTGTTTACAACGAGTTATCAAGGAAATGCGACCATGGTCGCACACCATTGTACTGCACACAGTTGAACTGCGATCGTGGTCGCACTCCATTTTAATGTATATAATTATAATCAACAGTATATGGTCGCTAACATTTAAAAAACTTACGATATTTGCGTCAAAATCATTTAGATTAATTTCAGCCAGAGCTCTGCTAATATTTTGGAGGTCCCATCTTACTGCCCACGGGGTTTTGTCCTCCAAATCAGACCTCGGCTCACAGATAGCATATCTGTAATACTGCAAAATGTATAATTACATTAGTTTACATAAACATGGACAATATATAAGGAAATTTCAACAATGTTTGTCAAATATAATATTTATACTTACAATAATTTGCACGGAGCATCCTTGCAGCTCATATGTGGTGTGCCTGAAGATATCCATTGACTCAATCAGGAATTGTCAAACAGCTTTAGCCAGCATATTGTCTTCATCAGCTGCATATTAACAATCTGTTCCACAATATACCACGGCACTGTACATTTACTGTCTGAAAAGAATAAAGTGGCCGACATATATAGGATGATTATTGTCGTAAAGTCTTGAGCTGCAAGCCTTTGTCTGTCTCTTATAATTTTATTTAAAGTCACTTGCTGCTCAAGCTGTTCATCCTTGGTCACATCTAATTCAGTCCTCTTTCTTTTCTTGACCAGAAGATCATCCAAAGCTTCTTCAATGGATACTTTCGTGATCTTCTTTATATTAGGAAAATAATATTTTATAACCCCTCTGTCCTTCATTATACAGGTCTTATTCATAATAAAATCCGCCCCATTGATAGATAGACTAAAAGTTAGGGCAATATCCTCCACTGTTATCTCAATTTTTTTGCCCTCAATTCTAAATGTCCTTGTATCCCTATCATATTGGTCTACAATTTTCAGCACACTGATGTTTGATTTCAGACCTTTTTTAGCTCCAAACTCCTCATTGTAGAAGGCCATGAAGATTGGGCCAAACGGGGTCTCCTTCATCGCATCTACGAAATGGCTGAATGTGCTTTTTGAATTGTCTAATGAATTTGCACATAGGCTTTAGGCTCGATCTCATAGGATGAACCTTCACTTCTTGTTTACTTATAGATGCAGAAACATTAAAAATATTAGTATAAAATACGGGTCGCAGTAGAAATAAAAGAAAATAAGACTGCGACCTTGGTCGCAACAGACTTTAATAAATTATAATACACTACGACCAAGATCGCGATGATATTTTACACTGCGACTTCGGTCGCAATTTTCTAATTAAATAAAATAATTCACAAATTATATCCTTTGCTTATTTATACAGCGACCAAGGTCGTAGTGTAATAATCAGTGTCCAGTTAATCCAATTTAGTAGAATATAATACATTGCGACTAAGGTCGCACTGCAATTTTGTAATTAACCAAAATAATTTACCATGAAGGGACCTTTGTATCATCATACTGCGACCAGGGTCGCAATTTTCAATGACGCTAACTTAGGTACCAGACTGCGACTATACCCCTAAAAAGGAGAGAACGAACGACAACACTGCGACATCAGTCGTAGAGTTTTAGTAAAAAAAACCTTAAAAAATGAAAGTGAATAATTTTTAAAACAAATAATTTTTAAATGTCTGCGACCAAGGTTGCATAGACCTAAATCGCTAATTCCGATAACTGCGACCCAAGTCGACATAAAAGGGAATGAAAAAAAAATATTTGACCTTGGTCGCTATGTTACAAAATTTAAAAATTTAAAAAGCGATTCATGATCGCAAGTTTGCGATCTCTCTCTCTATTTGTGACCAATGTCGCAAGTTTTAAAAAAATTATTTAACTATTTTTTTAAAAAACCAAAAAACTGGAAAATTTAAAAAAACCAAAAAAATTTAGTAAGAATACAGTTAATCAGACACTTTTAATTTAAGTTAAGTTAAAATAGGAATATTTCTAAAAAAAGTAAAAATGGAATCGAATCTGAAAAAAATATAACTACTAAAATTTACAAACCCTAAAAAAAAAAATTTCTGGGTTTCCCTATTACCTTTTTCCGCGGATGATTTCTTTAGAGCCATCTTTAGCAGATATTTTTTTTACAAAAACTAAGAAATATTGGAAAACAATGGCACGAATTTTTTTGGATTAATCAATTAAAAATTTAGATCTGTAAAATTTTTTGAAAGGAAAGGTTTTACATATAGTAAAAAGTTGTGAGGGAGGGTATTTTCGTCAAAGCGATTGTTAAAGTGACTGATACTAACTCGGGCGGAAATTTTTTGATTTTTGTCCACCAAAATTAATGTCAAATCGTGGCTATTATGTTGCCGCGTTCCGCCGGCTGAGAAACTCTCTCAGCCTGCAGGCTGAGGTACAGTGACCCCATATATATATATATATATATATTATATATATATATATAATATATATATTATATATATATATATATGGGGTCACTGTACCTCAGCCTGCAGGCTGAGAGAGTTTCTCAGCCGGCGGGACGTGGCTGAATATGCCACACATCGGCCGTAGTGTGTTGGCGCCAAAAAAATTAAAAAAATCCCGCCTAAACAATCGTGAAACAAATTAACAAAAATACCCCTTTTTTAATTCTAAACTGGAATAAAGTCATGAACAAACAAAATTTCAGTTGAATATATCTACAGTTATAAATTTCGTAATTTAAATACTTCAAAAAATATAATTAAAAAAAATTGGATCAATATAATGTAAAATAAGTAGAAGCATTGAAAATTTAAAAAACATGCCATGGTCGCAGACTTAATACAATATAACAACTGCGACACAGTCGCAGTCACTAGTCGCACTCATAGTATAACAAAACATTTTATGTGACCTGATACAATATAATTTCAATTTTATATGACAATTGCGACACAGTCGCAATCACTAGTCGCAGTCATTGTATAACAAAACTTCTTTATATAACATCTGCGACCCTAGTCGCATTCTATTGTACAACAATGCGACCTCCTTCAGTAGTGCGACCAAATCTTCTTTCCCATGCCTTATGTAAAAGATTTTTAATATGCGACTAGGGTGGATTAGCCATGCGACCCTGAGATCAATTCGCGTATATCAAATGTTATAAAAATACTATATTAATTACACTGAATTAAATGAAGTAATTAATATTCTTTCTACCGTGATACAACAACAGTCTAGAAAAAAGAGATGCACTAATGTTAATCTCGAGAAAGAAAGATGTGCACCATACGTAATCTAAAGATATAGCAAACAATTCTATAAAAAGTTAATTTGTACTTCATGTATTAAACCTCTGAAAAAAAAAGAACTCTTCGGATTCTCCCGCAATAAATCTTCAATTAAATATTTAATTTTTTTTACCACTTCTTACCATACTCAACCATCACCTGTAACAATTATTATTACTATTCATGTTCTTCCATAATATTGACCTTTATATAATGCTTGTTACTAATATATTATCTCATACCTAAAAACTATATTTTTGCTCTTCCTTTTCAATTTGATTTCAAAAACTTCCAAAAAAAATTCATTCTTGAATCATGTCTTCCCCATCTTCTTCCTCTGAACACTTAGATTTCAACTTCAATCGTTCCCCCACCGGTCCTTTGTCTTCAGGATATTCTAGTGAATCTGATACCAGTCTGGACTTCACTCCTTTTGACTATCTCACTACATCAAATAATGTATTAACTGATCCTCCTATTCATGATGATAATGAAGTTTTCATGTGGGTTAGTGAAGAAGTCATTATTCCTCTGCCACTTGACGGAGACATGCTTGATGAAAGCATGTCCTCTGATGACGTAGACTCGCTTCCTAGCAACGGGTCAGACGAAGAGCTTGATAGAGACGATCCATTCTGGGAGTTCATCGGTGAAACAAAAAAATCTCAAAAACAGGAAGATGATGAGGAAATAAGTGATGAAGAGGAAGAGCAAAAGAATGAAGACGATGAATCTGCTTATGATGGTGATAATGACGAGGATTAGGATTTCCTGATCTTCTGATATTCAATATATTTTGTCTTCTTTTAAAAGCTTTTAATTCTATTTTTTGTAAGGTCTCTTTCTCACTATATTAACTTATAAGCTCTTTTAATTACATATCCAAACTGCGACTGCTGCTCTTAAACACTGCGACCATAGTCGCAGTCCTACTACGGATGCAATAATTAAAAATAATTCATACGTTATAGGCGGCTGAGACAAAAGATACGGTGAACTGCGATTATAGAATCAGTCCTTATTCAGACAACAGTCAAAAATAAAGAACAAAAAGAATATAAAATAATACGTAAACTGTGATTATACTATCGCTCTCGTTAAATACTGCGACCATAGTTGCTGTACTGCGATCATAGTCGCAGTCCATGGTCGCATAATATATGTAAAAACCAATTTAATTGTTCATAGGAGGATCGGACAAACATTCAGAAATTATACGAAGGACAGTATTTGATGACTAACGGTTGACAATTTATGGTCGCAGTTACTTAATCATTTATCAGTTCCCAATGCGACTATGGTCGCAATAATGTACTGTTTTAAAGTTCAAAGTAATTTAAAGTTATAGTGTATTAACTTTTAAACTGTTTTGGATAACTGAACAGTCACCTAGGAAGTATACAATTTTGGGAAAAGGTAGAAAATAAGTTTGGGAGATATTCACGTGGTTGAGAGCTTAAACCCTTTGGAATTCCGGGATTAAAAATTTATAAAGGGTCATCAGCAAAGGATTAAAAACATACTAAATTATTTTTGCTCAAACTCGTTACTCTCACTGTTCGGAAAATAGATTCAAAAAATGTCTTTTCCACCGTCTTCACCAGAAAGAAGCCAATCATCTAATGATGATTGGATGTATAATTCTGAAGATATGCCTCGCTACGGGTCAGAGGATGAGCTTGATACAGACGACCCGTTCTGGGAGTTCATTGATGAACCAAAATACAAACATGAAGAGGAAGAAAGCGAAGAGGAGATTGTCGTTGAAGAGGAGGAAGGGACGGAAAGCGATACGGAAGACGAAAGCAGTCATACTCTTGACGACGAATCTGATTACGATGGTGATGACGAGGATTAGAAGTTTAAAAATTGTATTTTGTTTTTTTAAATATATATGAATCTGTTTTCTAAGGTTAATTTTAAAATGAAGGTTGCGACTTTGATCGCAGTTGTTGGCCGAGTCTTAATAAAATACACTGCGACCTTGGTCGCAGTTGCTGGTCTTTAGTATTAATCAACAACAACACTGCGACCTTGGTCGCTATGCGTGTTAACATAAAGGAAACACCTACCTAACGTACTGCGACCTAAGTCGCAGTCATTGTACTGCGACCCTAGATTGCAGATGATGGCCCTCTTTATCAATAACAACATTGCGACCTTGGTCGCAATTAACCATGTACACTGCGACCAAAGTCTCTGTCTACATTATATACACAAAAAAATAAACTATATAGGAGAACCTAGATCTGACAAAGAGAGGTAAGGAAATAGGGGGAAAAATAATTTATAATCAATAACCTAAATCATATAAAGAGCGGCAAAAAGAAAGGGGAAAAAAATAATAATAAACAAGTCTGACAACGTGCGCTCCAGAAATTGCCTTTTGGGCAAAAAAATAATAAACAATAAGGAAAGTTAAAGAAAAACTAGCTTTTCATAAGGGGTATTTGGTAATTTAACTTCTTCCTATAAGCGGGCCGCAAGTTAGTGAGGTGACAAATTGAGCCACGTCACCGCAGGCTGAGAGAGTACTCTCAGCCCGCGGGCTGATATACATTTCTCTCTCTCTCTCTCTCTTATATATATATATATATATATATATATATATATATATAGAGAGAGAGAGATCTATTGAGAAACTTTCTCAAAACAAGCTTCGTGAGAAAACTATATAGGAGTGATTCGGTAAATGATCCAAACCGTTCATCTTTATGTACATACTCTAATTAGGCTATCAATAAAAAATCATGTCATTCCGAACTTTTTTACGCATGCATCAAATGACATCTTTATTCTACGGCGAATATAACATTTGCTTTGTAACCACTTGTTGCATGGGTGAAAAGGCTCAGAATCGCATGATTTTTTATTGGTAACCTAAATAAAATATGTAAATCAAGATGAACGGTTCAGATCATCCATATGATCGCTCCTATATGATTTTCTCACGGACTTCGTGTGAGAAAGTTTCTTACACGAAGATCTTTCTCTCTCTCTATATCTTCAAATGAGAAACTTTCTCAAAATAAGCTTCGTGAGAAAATCTTATAGAAGTGATTTGTGGATGATTCGAACAGTTCATCTTGATCTACATACTCTAATTAGGTTATCAATAAAAAGTCACGCGATTTCGAACCTTTTTACCAATATATCAAATGACATTGTTATTCTACGGCGAATATAACGTATGTTTTGTAACCACTTGCTGCATGGGTATAAAAGCTCGAAATCAAGTGATTTATTATTGGCAACCTAAATAAATTATGCAGATCAAGATGAATGGTTCAGATCATTCACATGATCGCTCCTATATGACTTTCTCATAGTCTTTGTGTGAGAAAGTTTCTCACATGAAGACCTCTCTCTCTATATATAGAGAGAGAGGGGCTTGTGTCATTCCGTAAGAATTCGAAGCCAAATCCTTCCCACTCAAATACAACTCAATGACATTCAAATGCAAGATCCATTCTGTTAAAGTTGATCAACATTATTTCAAGTAACTAAAAATAAAAAATTATTTATTTTGAATATTTTTTTACCTATCCATCAAGTAGGTGCAAAATGACTGCTGAAATTAACATATTGTCTATATCTACGTCTTTAGACATACAAATTCTCGATCCGACCATTTCATCATGATTTAAACACATAAAAACCCTCACGTAATTTTTTTTTAGATTTCAAATATTCTACGCCGCTAAACTAACCAACTCACTATTTCGGCCGTCCATTTTGTGCCTACTTGATAGATGGGGAAAAAAGTATTCAAAATACATGATTTTTTATTTTTAGCTACTTGAAATAATGTAGATCAACTTCAACAGAGTGGATCTTGCATTCGAATATAGTAGGGTTGTATTTGAGTGGGAAGGATTCGGTGATGAGGAATTAAATGGTTCAGATTTAGCAGGAATTAGGAGTTCTATTTGAATTTAGATTTAGTAAATTTGGTCAAGATTTAGGAGTTATTTGAATCTAGATTTTGTTAAGTTTGATGTTATTAATAATTGCACGTATGGTGAACATATTGTGGGCTATATATAGCTATGTAGTAGATTTTGAAATTCAACAATGATGATTTGAGTTAAATTTATGAAGCTATTTGCTTTTGGTATTAATTTTAATTTCACAGATTGAATCATAAACGGTGAAGCCAAGATCCAGGTTCTGAACTGTGATCATATCTTTCCTTTCTTCTATTGTTCTTTCCCACTTCCACAAAATCCCCACCATAAATTCTAAATCCCCCTTTGTCTAATATCATTGGGTTCAAAGCCAAAGTTCCTATAAAAAAAAAATGCTCACTGTCCCGTGAGCAGTAACAGATTGTTATTGTTCATCTTCCTCGTCTTCGCATCCAGAGGAGCCCATCCACCATCCCTCGCCTTCAACCTACTGCGCCACTACCATCGCCTTCGCTGGGTGCCGCCGATTCTAGCGAAGGCCTTGATCGGTCGCTGATATTGCACATTCATTGTCACATTCTCATACTTATTATATAATAAACTCTGCTTCTAATCCTAATTATTGTCTAATTATATGCATGCCCATTGCTAAAAGAAAGGAAAGATAAATGAGCCCAAAAGCCCATCAAAATTCTGATTTAATTCAGAATTAATTCGAAACTAGAAAATTAGGGCAGATCATGACAAATCAGAGAAGTTAAAAATTGATTAAAACAAATCTTCCAAAATCAATTGGTTAAAGCCAAAGATTAAAGGCCGTTTCGTCAAATCAAGGAGCTGAAACGGAAAATCTAGAACCAGATAAAGGAATATCGCTGACTGAGAAGCTGTATGCCCCCGGGTGTGGCCACCTGACCACACCCAGGCCACGAAAACGCGGCCAAAGCCGCGTTTCCGTGGCCTTGTTAGGGAGTTGGGGGAGCATTTGCTCCCCCTATCTTCGTGCGCTTCTCCCCGTTGGGTTTTGCCGATAAATATTGGGTTTTTCAGAGCGTACAGAGAGGGACCATGCAGAGATAGATTCTAGGCCAGTTTTCATTCTTTTTAGTGTAGATTTTTATTATTCTTTTATATAATTTTCAGTTTTCATTTATGTAATTCAGAGGAGATCAGAGTTTCATACGAGAATGAGAGTGAAGCTTGTACTGAGAGTGACACCGGTGTAAGTTGTTCTTCTTTTCTTATTGTTACAACATTGAATATATAGTTACATTTTTGTGTTCTTCTTCTTTTCTACTCTTCTTTTGGTACCAATTGCTATCTAAATGAGTCTTATAGTATCGAAAAAGCCTTGCCTTTGTTAGTGCCACCGATAACTTATCACGATGGATTTTAGTCTCAGTTTGTATCATTTCATACTTATATTGTCTTGATGATGTAATATAGAAGAGATGAAAATCAACTCTTATGGGCTATGCGCTGATTGCATCTACTTCAAGGTAACATCGTTGCCACAGATTCAAGGTAAGTATTTGGCCAGAGGATGTAAATATTTCTTTTAGGTTTAACTTTCTTTCTTTTAATTTTTAGTTTAGATCACCAACACCACCAACTCTCAACTTTTTATCACTCTTTTCAATTTCTTTGTATATATCCATTTTTTATTTTCTCCACCTTCTCAATCTACCGCTTTCTTCTTAACTTAACTTTAACCTATTTTTCTTTTTCTTTTAAAAAACTAAAAGAAGATATTTAATCATTGATTGAACTTAAAAGAGAACTTGCTAAAAAAGCTTCCATCGCTAGTCCTTCCTTGTGGATCATGACCACATAGCCACTCGCTATAGCGGTAGTATTGAGTACTTGCATTGCTGTTATAAATTTTTGAAATTCTGTATTCTTGTGTGCAAGTTCCAACTCAATCAGGCCTCTGATGCCCTCGTTGTCAACAGCCTCATCTCTAGTGACACCATCGCCCTCTCCACCTTTCCGCTGCACCTTCCACCAAATTTGTCTTCTTCACTGCGCCTCGCCATCGCCTCTGACGTTGACAATGTCACCGTCTCCTCCTCTTATCCATCGCCGCAATTTTCTCCCTCGCCTCCTCGATCTATCACCACCACCTTCGTCTTCAACCCTTGGCAAACAATTACCAATGCTGCAACTCCAGCGATCTCACCTCCATGTCACTGCCGTTGCGACATCATCACCCTCGCTTTTGACCGACGACAGTGGCCTCAACAATTAGTTTCAACGACGATGTAATTTTCTTTACCACTGTGTGCCACCCTCACTACCGCCCATGCTCCGCTGCCACCGTTAGGACCTGTAAGCCCTAGCGTGATCGTTTGGGAGAGGAGAATATATTAGTAGGTACTTCAATCCACCTACATTGAGTTGTTGGATCAGATCGGGTTGGATCGGTCGGGTTGGATCCTGTCAACTCGATCTGACCGGACCCTGATTCATTTTCTCTAAAATTAATCAGACCTGGTCTATTGAAGCTAATTCGCTTCACTTTAGCCACTTTGCGTGATTCAGACTGAGCCCCGGAGCCACTGAGAAAATATCACAGCTTTTGAGCAACATATTAGACCTGTTTGGTGTTAGTATTGTCCTTGTCGTAAAAGATCAACGTTCTAGGCCTTGTTTCCAGTCCGATTTTAGCCCAGTTCGAGCTGTTGAGATTATTAGGTAACTTCTGAACCTTATGCAAGGAATTTTATTCATGAAATTTTACTTTTGTGAAAGATACATAAATAGTGGTGCTGATGACAAAGAGGTTGAATGGAACATGTATGTGACTATCCCGTATTTTAGTAGTACTAACGATCATATTGGGTATGAGAAGTGAAAAAATAAACTTAAAGAATTTCTTAGTTATTTTATTCTGACATCCGAGTAGAAGTACCATTATTCCTTAATAAAATTGCTTGAACAGGCTTATTGGTGGTGGAAAGATAACCATGTCGACGATCAGTGTTGGTTTGTCTTACAACATCATCTTCATAGACTGTATACTTCACACTTCCTTATGCATTTAAAGCAGACTGAAATTATCCTAATGTTGAGCAAGAGCCTGAGCCCGAGAGCCGATCATTCGCCGATACCTTACTAAGCTCCTAGATGAGATTCAAAAACTTATAATAACACAGACTGCTAAGCTTGATGTAGATCTAGAGCCAGATGTTGTTGATAAATAAGAGCCAGAGCCGGAGCAAGAGGTAGTTGCTGAGCCCGATCTAAAATCAAAAGTGAAAGATCCTCTTATTGAGACTCATGTAGTCTTTCAGCGGAGCCTACCATGAAGCTATCTTCATCAATGATGAGGGCTCTCTTATCTTTGAGATTGCCTGATGTATATAATTCTTTGCAGATCTTTCTAGAGGCGACAGATTGACGGAGGTCGGTTTCTTATGATATAGAGTAAAATCGGTCCGGTCTTCAGCAGGGAGGATCAGCCTCAGCATGCTGCAAGTATCTTATTCGAGGTACTATCGGCTGCAACCGGTTGGTCACGAAAATCAATTCCACTCCACCACCTTGGTTCAGTCATGACGCATCGGTGTTGATTTTTCGACCATCACCTTGGTCTAATTGAGGATTCATGATGTGGTTTGATCTAATTGTACTTACCTTCTACCTAACACAATATTCATCAGGGATGAATATTTTAAAGTTGGAGAGAATGATGAGGAAATGAATGGTACAGATTTGGCAGGATTTAGAATTTTTATTTGAATTTAGATTTAGTAGATTGGTCAAGATTTAGGAGTGATTTGATCTAGATTTGCTTAGATTTGATGTTATCAATAATTACACGTATGGTGCACGTATTGTATGCTATATATAACCATGTAGTAGATTTTGAGATTTAATAATGATGATTTGAATTAAATTTATGAAGCTATTTGCTTCTGGTATTAATTTTTTAATCCCATGGATTGAATCATAAGCAATAAAGTTAAGATTCGGATTGCGATTTGAGTTGCGATCATCTTTCTTTCTTCTTTTTTGTTCTTCTCCAATTCTACAAAATCTCTACCATAAATCCTAAATCCCCTGTCCCACATCATTCGCCTCGAATCCTTCATGAGTGATACAAGTCTCTCTCTTTCTCTTTATGTGTGTGTGTGTGTAGAGAGAGAGAGAGAATTGTGTCCCTCCAAAAGGATTTGAGCCCAAATCCTTCCCACTCAAATTCAAACTCTGACATTTGAATACGAGATCCGCTCCGTTGAAGTTGATCTATATTATTTCAAGTTTCTATAAACAAGAATCAAGTATTTTTAATATTTTTGCCCCATTAGCGACGCAGAATGGATGGCCGAAAGTTGTGAGTTGGTTCGATCTATATCTTTTGGACAAACAAATTCTCGATCCGGCCATTTCATTATGATCTAAAATTTAAAAACCATACAAACCAATTTTTGTTTGTTTCAAATGTTTTACACCGTTAAACTAACACAACTTACTATTTAGGCCATCCGTTTTTTCCTACTTGATGGATGGGCAAAAAGTATCATAACAATTAATTTTTGATTTATAGATATTTGAAATAATATAAATCAACTTCAATGGAGTGAATCTTGTATTCGAATGTCGGAGGGTTGAATTTGAGTGGGAAGGATTCGGGCTCAAATCCTTTTAGAAGGAGACCAGTCTCTCTTTCTCTCTTTCTCTCTCTCTCTCTCTCTCTCTGTATATATATATATATATATATATATATATATATATATATATATATATATATATATATATATATATATATATATATATATATATAATATATATATATATATATATATATATATATAAACGTACTTCAGCCGCCAGCTGAGAGACTCTCTCAACTGGCAACGACGTGGCTGAATCTTAACAACAGATCCTGATCGCAGCGCTACAATGATCGCAATGTTTTTGTGAGAACTACTACCATTGTCATAGTGATTTGTAAGGAATGCTATCATGATCGCAGTGCTAATTAGATTGAGAATATCTGAAATTTTTTAGGACTGCGACCAGGGTCACAGTGGACTACGATCAGAGTCGTAGTGCCAGCTGAGAAAGTCTCTCATCTGGAGGCTGAGGTACAGATGACTCACACACACGCACACACACGAGAAAAATTATTAACTTCTTATTGACTATCAATATCCAGAATTTATAGCAAAAGCATATTCAAATCCATATTCCCATCCTCATCCAATCATATCCACACTTGTATCAAATGGATATAGATGACCGAATACACATGCAAAATGTGATTAGATATAGATCTATGTGCACCCGTTACATGCAGAGTCACTCGAAAAAAAAAAAAGTTGACTCCTCTCTTTCACATATATTTGTTCGGGAATATTTTCTCATAGACATGTCTAACTATCAAATTAATATGAAAGAGAGCTAATGTGGTCTCATCAGTTTTCTCTTTGTTTCTTAACAAAAGTTGGCATATTATTATGAACAAAATCGGCTGGTAATTAAAGCCGAAGTTAGATAAATGGTTGGTGTTGTTTGAATTCGGGTAGATCTTGGTTTGCATATCCAACGGTTAATTAATTCATGAGTGCATCTTGTGAGTTCCAGCATAAATCTGAGCGTTCTGCCTTTCCAATAGCGATCAAGTTCTTAATTCGCTTAGGAAGCTTCAAACTCAACTTGAGATGCGCTCAGTAAAATCTTGTTTAGGCTCAAATGAGCGAAATTTGAACAAAAGTCTGAAAGTGCTAAAATGAGCGTGGCCCCTAATGCAGAAAAAATCCTTTGACTCGATTAGTAGCCCTGCAACTAGAGTTAGTAACTGTGTCAACCTTCATGTGGCCCGTCGAGAGGCCGTTGAGTTTGCTCCCAATGGGTACCGGTTTGAATCCTATGAAGGGTGTTATTTTCTTTACGGGGTTATGTCACATAATTTTTCATCACAGTTGAGGGAGTCAGACTGTGTGTGCAGGGAATTAGTTTAGGGGTTGATTGTAAGCCCTACGAGATACTCCTGTGTTAACAAAAAAAAAAAGGTAATTATAGAATGCAAAGTAAATTGATTTGCAAACACAGGCGACTACCCAGTACTTTAAAAATCCAAAACTAGAGGTGTGCATGTGTAAAAAACTCATTTGCATTCATTTTTGTTGTTATTACTCGTGTTGTGGGGGAACGGATATTGCCACCCCTGAGAATGAGGAAGACACCTCATAGATTAGGACACCCCTAAATTTGATAAAAGCCTTCTCAAAAATTAAAAAAAATAGCGAAAACATTCTTTTCTTTTTCTCCTCCTCTTCTCTCTCCCCTCCCTCCACCGACCACCCCTCCCCGGCAAACTCCCTCCGGCCCCCAAAACACCATACACACACCAATCTGTTCGATCGGACTTGACCGAACAGATCGGGGGGCGGGGTGGAGCGTCGGAGGGGGGGAGGGGCAAGCGAGAGGTAGGGGGGTTGGAGGGGGAAGACCGGGCACACGGAGGGGGAGGAGGAGGGGAGCACCAGAGAGGCAGAGGGGGAGCACCGGAGTGGCAGAGGGGGAGAAAGGGGAAGGAGATGGAGGAAAGACGGGGGAGAAAGAAGTGTTGCGACTATGACAACAATCTGATGAGAAACCCTTGAATCTCCCAAGCACGAAGAACAATCTCAAAAACCGCACAAATACTAAACACCAGAGAAAGCACACGAAAACAACGATTTAACGAGGTTCGGCCTCAATGCCTACGTCCTCGGGGCACTGAAAGGGGGAGGGTCTTATTGATTTCAACCAATCAATACAACTTACAGCAATGGGGATCGGGAGAGTTCTGCCTCTGCTCTACTCTCCTCCCTGATTGCACACAAAACCCTTCTCAAAGATACTAACCCTAGAAAAATACAACAGCCCTTTAAATAGGGTTCAAAATAACCCCCCGAAAAACAGTAGACCCGACTGTCGGTCGACCGACCCCATGCGCCGATCGACTGGGCAGTCGACCCGGCGCCCAACAGAGAGTTGGTTCACTTCAGTCGGTCGACCGCTCCCTTCCTACGGTCGACCGCTCCCTTCCTACGGTCGACCGGTCCGGTCGACCGCCATCCCTCTGTGCACGTTGTGCACGTTTGTGCACCACGGTCGACTGGGCCGGTCGACCGTGCGCCTGCTTCTGCCGACGATCGACCGCCCGGTCGACCGTGCTCCTGCTGGAAGTACTGTTCTGCTGCTGTTTTGCTGCTGCTGAATTCTGGATTTTCCTTCTTCAGTCGACTTCCTCGACTTCTCTTCTTCGTCGACTCTTCGACGACCTCCTCCCCCAACATTCTCCACCTCGGTGAAGTTTTTCAAAATCTGAGCCGATCTCCAACATACCCCAGTCTATCACCTGGCGAAATCGACACACGATCTCGGCTTGCGCGCACCGGGCGAAATCGACACACGATCTCGGCGAAATCGACACACGATCTCGGCTTGGAATCTTTAGCTCAGCTATCCACTGGAAAGCACCACACATGTCTTTCTTACACTTCACCTTAGGAGAACTTCCATACATGCCGATCACCAACATGGCTTCTACTCCGTAACTTCACGACCTCATGAAGACTTCCTCACGAGCCAACACTGACTCTCCAACTGACTAGCTCTATCTAGTCTACCTGTCTTCCACTGACGTCCACCAAGTCTATGTAGAGCACACCAAACATCATCGGCTTCAACTGGATGCACATCACTCCTTATGCAAGCTTAACATCTTCTCACCGGAAGATCAACCTGTTCATCGAGATCACAACACCTCACCACCACGTGAAGGTCAACTGGCCACAATGCTTCACCTCTTCGTGAAACCTCTCCACCTCTACGTGAAGTTCCATCGGCCACAACTCTTCACTTCTACGTGAAGTTCCAACTGACCACAACGCTTCACCTCTACGTGAAACCTCTCCACCTTTACATGAAGTTCCATCAGCCACAACTCTTCACCTCTACGTGAAGATTCAAACAGCTTCTCGAGAACCCAAAATAGCTTCATAAGAGTTGCATCACCAAATGGCTGGGCCTTTACGGCTGCCTACGTACCTTTGCCCAAAAGGATCAAGCCAACCGTAGTTCTTTGAAAATGAGCTTCATCAAGCTCGAACACTGGTACCTGTATTTGCAACAGTGGACCTGTCAGACTGAGTCATATGAACCTTCTCACGACCATCATGGAGAACAACGGCCTTCAACTTCAGCTTGTCATGATCACAAGCTTGAGATTCATACTTCTTTACCAACAAGCGTGGTTTTACCTTGGTTCCAATGGCTACAAACAACTCGACATCCTCAGCAATGTCTTCAACCTGTTCAGCATCAACCCTGACTTCATGATCTCCATCCGGTGTCACATCCGGTGAAGTCTCCTCCAATGCCGAACCAACTGGAGATGATGGAGTAGCATCAACCTCCACCCGCTGCGATCCAACCTTGGTCTTCGTCCTCTCCACCTGCTGAGAGACGGTGGACTTCAACGCTGAAGTCTCTTCAAAAGTGACATTCCTACTCATCACGATCTTATTGTCTTCGGGGTCCCACAACCTATAGCTGTTTCTCTTGACGCCCAAATAGACAAATTTCTTTGCTGCGGATTCACTTGTCATTCTTGGCACTGAAGTAGGCCGGACTTCCAAACTCCCGCAGCACACTATGATCTTAAGCAGCTTTCCAGACCAAATTTCCAATGGAGCTTTACCTCCTATCGTAGTCGATCTGTTCATGAGATGGCTAGCATACTCAATCGCCTCAGTCCAAAATGACCTGTCTAATCTTGCATTAGACAACAACCGCCGAACCTCCTCCAGCAAGGAACGGACTACATCTTTAGCCAACCCATCTGTACCTGTTGTGAAGTGAGTAGCAATACCTGTGTTCTGGCCAAATCGTAGGAATTGGTTCATTCTTTTCCAACATTACCAATCTTTAGCTCCTTGATCTTCCTACCTATCTGCCTCTCCATTCTTCCTCTCCGCTTCACCAACACATCTAGGGCTTCACCCCTTTGTCTATGGGATATATCCAAACCTGCCTAGATGAACCATCAACAAAAGAGACAAAGTACCTGTGACCTCCAAGCGATGCCCTCTTAGCAGGTTCCCATACGTTCATGTGAACACAATCAAGAAGACCTTCATTGCAGTGAGTACTGGTGCTGAATCTCACCTTCTTCTTGTTCAGAACGCTGTGTCCACCTTCCAACTTGCAGGTAGTAGCACCTTTCAGCGTTTCCATCTTTGCAGGAGCTCGCAAAGACTTTTCTTCTTCCTGTCCGACTTTCCCTGCCAGACCTCCGGGCCACCATCATCTGAGGAACTCGAAGTCTCCACCTGATCTGTAATCGTACTACCCTTCAAGTAGTAGAGATTGCCTCGGCGGACGCCCTTCATCACCACCATCGAGCCCTTGATCATCCTGAGTTCGCCATCTCGAACAGATATCACCATGCCCGATGCTTCCAAAATTCCCACGGAGATTAGATTTCTCTTCAACTGAGGTACTTACCTCACTCCCTTCAGCTCCCTTACTATCCCATCAAACATCCTGATTCGGATTGTACCTACACCCTCCATGCTACATGAGTGATCATCGCCCATAACGACCGAACACCTCTCCAGCTTCTCAAAGCTAGAAAACCAACCCCGATTAGGGCATGCATGGTATGTTGTACCTGTATCCAAAATCCACTCATCTTTCCATGAGTTACTAATGATGGAGAACTGACTGAAAACGAGAAACCTGACGAGGCCGAATCTGATCCATCTGCTTGTGAACTGCTTCTCTGAGTATTCGTCACTTTTGCAAGATTTGTTTCAGCCTTCGACTCCTTCTTCTTTCCCTTGAACTTTGGACAGTCCACTTTCCAGTGCCCTATCTCTCTACAGAAGGCACACTGATTCTTTTGAGATCTCTGAAACCCGGCTTGGACTTTGATCTTCCTTACCCTTCCTCGATGAACCCCTGCCTCTTACTTCCAGTGCCTCCGCCGATGAGCTTGGCTGAGAAGGATATCTCTCCTTTCCCTCATCTCATAACTTGTCAGTGCAGACAACACCTCATGGTAGTCCAGAGTCCGCCTACCATTGATAAAGGTCAGTGTGAATGTCTCATACTCCTCCTCCGGGAGTGAGTTCAGGAAGATGATCGCCTTGTCCTCCTCTTCTACAATGACATCCACGTTCACCAAGTCTGTAAGAAGCTTCGTGTATCGGTTGATGTGCTCATTCACTGTGCTCCCCTTCTTCATCTGAAATCTGTACAGCTTACTCTTAAGCTGCAACCTTGACTCAACACTCTTCGTCAGGTATTTCTTCTCAAGGGTTTCTCACAGATGCTTAGCCGACGTCTCATGTTGTGCAAGATATTTTATGTCTTGCGATAAACATGAACGAATCAACCCACACGCTGACCTGTTCATCTTTGCCCACTGTTCATCAGTGGTCGTGCTCCTCTTCTTCTCCAGAAGGAGAGTATCCTCGAGGTTTAATGCATTCAGGGCATCCATAACCTCACATCTCCACATCTCGAAATTATTTGTGCCATTAAACTTCACCACGTCAATCCTCGGATGAGGATTCATGGTCTTAACTGAAGCAATTTCTTCTGCCATCTAGATTACTTGATCCTCTATTTATGCAAAAAATCAATCAATTGGAAATAGATCACTACTTCGATAAAAATTCGATTTTTACCTTTTCCTTGAAACCCTAGATTGAGTTTCTCACCGGATCTACTCCACCACAGATTCCACGAGCCCTCCTTGCGTCCTTCTAAGATCGACACACGATCCCACGAACACGAATACCTCTGATCTGAGATCGACACACGATCTCCACCGAATCAGATCCCGAGCCCTCCGAATCTCCAGACAAATCCCAAGCGAAACCTGGGAAGCTCTGATACCACTTGTTGCGACTACGACAACAACCTGATGAGGAATCCTTGAATCTCCCAAGCACGAAGAACAATCACAAAACTACACAAATACCAAACACCAGAGAAAGCACACGAAAACAACGATTTAACGAGGTTCGGCCTCAATGCCTACGTCCTCAGGGCAATGAAAGGGGAATGGTTTTTATTGATTTCAACCAATCAATACAACTTACGGCAATGGGGACCGGGAGAGTTCTGCCTCTGCTCTACTCTCCTCCCTGATTGCACACAAAACCCTTCTCAAAGATACTAACCCTAGAAAAATACAACAGCCCTTTAAATAGGGTTCAAAATAACCCTTCCCGAAAAACAGCAGACCCGACTGTCGGTCGACCGACCCCATGCACCGGTCGACTGGGCAGTCGACCGGGCGCCCAACAGAGAGTTGGGTCACTTCAGTCGGTCGACCGCTCGGTCGACCGCTCCCTTCCTACAGTCGACCGGTCCGGTCGACCGCCATCCCTCTGTGCACGTTGTGAACGTTTGTGCACCACGGTCGACTGGGCCGGTCGACCGTGCGCCTGCTTCTGCCGACGGTCGACCTCCCGGTCGACCGTGCTCCTGCTGGAAGTACTGTTCTGCTGCTGTTTGCTGCTGCTGTTTTGCTGCTGCTGAATTTTAGATTTTTTCTTCTTCAGTCGACTTCCTCGACTTCTCTTCTTCGTCGACTCTTCGACGACCTCCTCCCCCAACAAGAAGAATGAGTATTTTAGACTAATTGCACACTTGTACATTTTTTTGGAGGGCTTTTCTCACTCTTGGTGTGGCGGTATCGGTTCCCCTGCTGTGGGGTTCTGGCAGGGCAGCGTCCCTTCCACCAGTCCAGCTATCTCCTATCTTTTCATTTCTCAGGCATATAACCTTATTACTAGAAGGAATTGCCGGGCGTGGGGGGGTTGGGGGGGGGGGGGGGGGGGGGGGGGGGGTGGTGGTGGGTGGATTTTGAGTGTTTGGTGCTGGGGGTTGGGGGAGTCAGTTTCAGTACGCTGAGCAAACAGTAGAGCTCTTCAAACAAAACAAAACAAACCCCTCTTGCTTGTCCAAACCCATCCTTTTCTTCTTCCATGCTCATGTATAGCAACTTGAATCATGACGATTTTGTGGACACATCACCTACCTATCGCCCCACACCCATGGATCTCGACGTGTGTAGATTCAATAATCAGCTAGCTTGTTTTTCATTTAACAAGCTCTGTTTTTAGGCCCTCATTTGGGTTGGTTTTGTTCTTCTTTAACACTTCCAGAGAGTTCAAGAACTACATCAAGCAATTGAATCTTTTTTCTACAAAAAAAAAAATGTAAAATTAATAGAAGGGTCAGAGAGGCTGTTGGTGGCTTGGTGGTGGTGAGACCACACCATCTGTTTTGATGCCTTGTTGAAAAGTTGTCCTTCGTCTAAAACAAGGTTTTTCAATCAAGCCAAGGGTTAATTCAAAAGCTTATCATTCAGATTTCAGAGCCATGTGCTACAATTCTGAGGAATGATAGCTCTTTTTATCTCTTTTCTTGTGAGTGGAATCCAAACAGGAGGAGGGATGAGGCAGGGTGCTGAAATGTATGAACCCTATGTTGTTTTCATGTGACCCAATCTAATGTTATTTCATTTCATTCTGACACAAGTCAAACTTTTGGGCAAGTAGTAAGGTGGCACTCACATTTTTCTTGTAAGTATGTAATATATAATTATATATTATATAACCAAGGCAGGTCTTAGGAAGCAGAAGGATTTTATAGATTTTTTTTAGGAGAGGGTGTGGGGAAAAACTCGAGTTAAATCCCTTGTTCTCTCAAGCGAGGAAGCTAAATTTTCCTCCACAAACATCCATGGACCGATGAGATTCAGGACTCTTCTAGTCACTGTAGAGGGTCCACATTAATTTAACCATTTCCTTAGAATTTACAAGATTTAGTGTCCAAGACAAACTTGAAAGGGACATGCAAGAGAAAGTTAATGTTTCTGAAAAATCCTGAAGTGACTTTGGCCTCCAAAAGCAACCACAAGCATATAATTGATCATGTGCCATTGGAAATTAACCCAAACTCACATTCTCAAGTTCATTACTAGAACAAATAATTGGAAATCACTGCCAGAAAAATCTTTCCTAGATTGGTTATCAGTCGCAATACACCATAAAGAGGTGGAGATTTGACTCCCTACAGGAGACAGCACAGTTTTTCATTAGTAATGGAAACTATTAGCAAAAAATTTAACAAGATTAGTTCTCTAGCACAGTTAAATAGCAAAACATGTAACTCAAAGTTTTTTTTTTTTTTTTTTTTTGCCCCCATTAACACTACTCTCATTGCTCTTTTTGTAATCTTACTTTACTTCCTTTATTCCTCCCCTATCTATAGAGCCTCTGTACATAATTAATTAAAAATTCCTTTATGTTGCTCCAACACCCAGGAAATCAATGAAAGGCAGGCTGATCTTCTCCCTCTCATAATCTTGCTCACCATGGAAGAAGACATTGTGCCTGTTGTTGTTGGCCACTGATTCAGCTGCTGAAGCCTCATAGTTTGAATCGGAGTAGCCTGCAGACTGATCAGCACCTGGGACCATCATCACCATTGGAGCAACATAATCACTATTTCTTGCAGCAACCAGCTTTTCTTGAGCACCTGGAGAACAAATCAAAATCCATGATGATGACAACTCCAAAAAATTAAATAAAAGTTACAAATTTAGAGAATAGGAACATACCCATGAAGTCAGTTACAAATTTTGAGCAGAGGGAGAGATCTGTGGATGTAGCAGACATAAACTTATCTCTGGTGCTGGTGATCGTGGACTCAGCACTGCATGCGTTGTTGTTGCTGGTGTTGAGCTGCACACACTTTGGGAACAGGGTCCTAGAGTTGGAAGCAGAGGAGATAGTGGTACTTGATGGTGGTGAAAAGGGCCTCCTCCTCCTGTAAGCGGTTGACTGCTCTCTCTGCTTCCTTGCCATGATCACATGCCAATGGTTCTTCACTGCATTATCTGTTCTTCCGGGAAAAAGCCTTGCAATCAGTGCCCATTTGTTCCCATAGGCTCTGTGAGCAGCCAGCAGCCTCTCCTCTTCTTCTTCACTGAAAGCTCTCCTGTTGATCCTCGGGTCCAGTTGGTTGAACCATCTCAGCCTGCAGCTCTTCCCTGTTTCAACATCAAAAAGACCCAAATAATGATGAGATCATTAGAACAAAGCTAGAAAGAAAATAATAAAAAGACCCAACTTTTCTTTTCTCTCAACCTGATCTTCCTTCAAGCTTCTCAGAAATGAGATTCCAGTTCTGGGGACCATGCTGAGAGACAAGCTCTCTGAGCTTGGCATCCTCAGCTGGCCTCCAATGGCCTCTGGCACACAGCTTTGACTGCAGACCACTCTCATGATCTCTACTGCTCTCTTGGTCCTCACTACTACCATTCCTCTCACCCCCATAATGGCCTTGTTCTCCCTTCAACCCCTCCATTGGGGAGCTCAAGTCTCCAGAGAACGGAGGAGGTGGTGGAGAGAGAGGGAAGAATCCCATCAGACAAAAAAAAAAGGACCAAATACCCACAAATAAACTACACCCAAAGATTATGAATCTAAGAAGAAAACTTTAAAAGACAGATTTTTGGGTCCTTTCCTTTTGTGGGTTTGTGCTGAAAACCTTGATCCAAATGCCTCAGGTGAAGAAAGCAAGGGTTTTGGATGTGGGTTTTTGTTCTCTCTCAAGAACAGAGCATTCAAGAACAGAGGAGAAGGCTCGTGTGTTTGTTTGCTTATCTTGAGAGTGATTGCTTGGTGGAGGCTGAAAGCATTGGAGAATGCATGGCACAAGTTGGAAAAGGGAGCAACTAGGAGTAGAGAAGCACAAAGAAGCACACTGTGGATTTGGGAATCCACACCAAATTAAAAAAAAAGAGGCACAATCACCCCCTCTCTCCTCCCATCTTCCTCCTTATATTTAGAGGGAGGGCTGCTCCCTGTCTCTCCCCTCCTTGACATTACCACCAGCACTCTGTTGTCTTTTTCCACACCAAAAAAGAAGCCCTTTTTTCACTTTTTATCTGGGATTTTAGTTGGGATGTAACTGAAAAAAGGACTTGAATTTTAGACAAGATAATGGGGAAAATGGAAGGTTGATTTTGTAAATGTTCAGAACTGGAGGAGTTATGTGTAAAATGTACAGGAGTTTTGTTGTTTCTTTATCCTCGTTATTTTGCTTTTGCATCTGCTAATGCTAGCAAACAGAGACCCAGATTGCCTCTTGTGTCATGTTTTGGGAGCATACTTTGAGAATTCATGCTTCATGGATGATTTTTCTCACATGGGGGATTCTTTGTTCTAAACGAGTGCTGAATCTGTGAACTGATACTAATGATTAAGAAAAATTTTAGTTTTTAGCTACTTATAATTTGTTTCACCTTTCCAAAAGTATGATTAAATAAAAGAATACTATTTTTTTGAGCAATTTGGATTTTATGTTCAAATATTTATTAGTTCGTTAAAAAAGAGGAAATTGTGTAGATTGTTAAGAGTGCCTATTTGTTATCACAAGTTTTTGCATAACAGACATAAAAGGAATTTCACCTTATAAGTTTGAAACTTTTTCTGAATCCATCTTTATCCTGGCTAATTGTTCCTGAACAATTGAAATCCTCACATTCGATTTTCCCATGGCTTTTCTTGCATAGAATTGAACTCATAAATTCTATCCTCTGAGACTTAGTTCTATGATGCAATCCATTTGGTCTTATGCCCAATGCTAAAATTTGGAAGAGTTATGTACCAACAGTGTGGAGTTCCAGTAATTTTCCCACTGAAATATAAGTTTTTTGTAATATTGTATTTGCCCACAGAGCACACAGGTTACTTGTACCCAAATTTTGAAGCTTATAGTCTCACCTCACCTGGGGTTCCACCTCCAGATGAATTTCATTGTACCTGAACTATGAAGCATAGCCTTAATGTTGAACTGTCTCTCTTTATTACCCATATCTATGATTATTTCTTCTTCTGCATTTTGTACAGTAACAAACAGACTTATAGTTTATTTCTGGTTATGATGATCCTCTGTTTATTAAACTCATTTCCCATGAATGCAATGGGCCACGCCAGTGTAAATGTAATGAAATGTATGTTTACGTTTAGGTTAGGTGGATCCCTTCATCTATTGCTTTTAAGTATTTCTAGTACCTATAGTATACATGATAGCTCCATTTAGAGTGTCATTTGTTATGCAATGATTTTGGTCTGAAGTTATGATTTGCAGTTTTTGAGTTTAGGAGTTCCTTGTTCATTGTGGTGATTATGACTTGAGACTAAGAACAACTATGATGGTTAGATGGTTTAGCAACTTATATCCAACTTATCATGGTCACAACTATTGTCTTGCCAGATCTCTCATTGTCGGTGGAAATCAGAGCTTGAGACACTATCATAGAAATGAGATTCCACGGCGGTTAAAAACCGCCATTAAAAGCAACGATGGCGGTTCAAAACCGCCGTCTATGAGGGTGACTTGAAATTTTTACAACAGTTTTTGACCGTCATCAAATAATTCCTTTCACGGTGGTTCACTGATTGGGAGAAAATCGAGCACGAAAAGTGTATATTTTGAAATCAAAAATTAAAATGTGCGTGCTTTGCCTTCCTCGATACTTCCGTTATAGCATAAAGACTAAAAAGAGTCGAATTCACAGGGATGGAGGCGATAGAAGCTTTACCGGTTGATTTACGTGTGTGTTAAAAGTTCTTCAATGTTTGAAAGAATGAAAAGAAAAGAAAATAAAGAATGAAAATAGAAGTACGGTGAAACACAAAAAAGTGAGAAACATAGAAAAGAATATATTTGTAGTTTTTGATAGTATTTCTAAAGCAAAGTGAAAAAGTAAGAAACCCATGGCTGCTAACTACTAATAGCTCTACTAACCATGCTAACCTCTTAGTGATAGTTGCCTCACATGTATCCTTGGCCATCACTAGTCCTTGATTCAAGAGCGTTTCAAAGCATGACGTATGCGATAACTTTCACATGTAAACTTAACACAACAAGTGCAAGCTACACTTAAACCATCAAAACTAAATAAGAGTAAGCATGGAATAAAGTAATGTTAACTTGTTAGAGAGTTAGGATGTTAGAGTGTTAGAATCGATCATCATGAGCCATCAATGGCTCTTGTAAGAGTAAGGCCAAGTAAAGGCTATTAGATTCATGTGGATTATCAAATAAGAGTTAGCAAGTTAATGGGTAGTGGTTAATTGCCATGAGAGAAAATTAGCTAAACATGTAAAAGAAGTTAGAGAGAAAACAAAGAGAGGTAAAGAAAGAACCTTTCATAACTTTTCACCTTTTATTACAAGCACTCTTACTTTCCAATCATGTATCACTCTCTCTCCCATTACAAGATCTAAAAGAAATGAAAAATACAAAGAGGAGGAAGAAGAAAAACTAAACTAAACTACTATAACTACAACTTAGAAAGAAAACTACACTACTCTCTGGATATCTCCATCTGAAGAACCCCATGGGGTATTTATAGGCACTAGGGGAAAGGGGGTCAAGGGGACAAACCCTGGCCCAAAGCATTGGCGCAGCCGCGCCAATACGGCTGCAGAAACGTGGCCAGAGCCACGTTTTCACAGCTGTACTAGCGCTGCGCGCACAGCGCCACTTGCTGCGCGCTGTCGCGTTGGTCCCCTATCGGCTGCATGTCCTGATTTCTAGTTTTGGGCCTCTGATTTTGATAGAATCACCCTCCTAGGTCAATGGCTATCTTTATAGGCCTTTAATCACCAATTAAATGGTGATTTTGGGTCTTTTTTCTTCATTTCATACAAGGGACCAAGAAACATACAAGAGATGTATTATTAGCAAATTTAATATTAAATAAATGTGAAGATGTGGTATGAAATATGCAATTTTAGAGACTAATCCTTCACGGAATAATCGCTGTTAATACAGATTTTTCACGACGGTTTTCTGTAGAGAAACGTCATGAAAAGTTAACATTTAATGGTAGTTATATATTATGTGCCATTAAATGTCTATGGAAATTTAACCTTTCACGATGTTCTTTGATAGAACCGCCGTGAAAAGTCCTGCTTTTTTTTTTAAAAAAAAACTTTCACGACGGTTTACTAAAAAACTGTCATGAAAAGTCATGCTTTTTTTAAAAATTAACCTTTCATTGTAATTTATTAAAAAACTGCCGTGAAAAGTCCTACCTTTTGTTTAAAAAAAACATTTACACTGTTCTTTAAATAACCATCGTGAAAGGAAATTTTTAATGGCGGTTATTTAAAGAATACTGTGAATAGTCTATTTTTTTTAAAATTTAAAATAATAAATTACAAGTTTACGAAAACATTCAATATACAATAACAGAATCAAAATTTTATATGTACAACACATAAGATTTTCCTATAACATAAACATGTTTGCAAATATTGGATTCACAAAGACAAAAACACATATAAACAAACATTGGAACTGATATAACATTCTCATTAAACAAAATTTCATCATAAGCTCTCACCAAAACCAATTAATAAAACAAGAGTCTCATGTACTGAAAATTACATAAATTATTATTTAAGAAACAAATTATAGTTATTGCTATCTGCTGCAAGATCATAGCCTTTATGAATCTGCATTACACAAAACAAAATTTCAAGATTGTAGAAGTTTGTAAATAATTTGCACCATAATTTTGAAACTAAATCAATTTTTTTACCAACTTTCTTTTTAGCATAGATAGTGAGTAGTAACCCTCTACTTTTATATGTGTATGTGTACATGTATAAACTCTCTCTCTCTCTCTCTCTCTCTCCCCCCCCCCCCCCTCTCTCTCTCCCTCCCCCTTCCTCCCTCTCCCCCCCTCTTTCTGTGTGTGTACATGTTTATAAATGTTGAATAGTAACCACTTGTTTGTGTGTACATATATATATGTGTGTGTGTACATATATATATATATTTATATGTTTCTGTATACTTGTATTTTTATATGTGTCTAGTGTGTGTACATGCACCAAAAAGAAATATGAAAAGAAAATAGAAAACATGTACCAAAATGAAAACATGCACAAACGTAGACAAGAAAAAAATGAGTTTAAACATAATACCCTATCTATGGAATATATATTTCACAACATATCCCATGCACTCTTCTCGAACTTCATCCAAATTTTCATCTGAATATTTTCTTTGTTACGAAAGTATAAACATATTGACTTATTTATTTTAGTTTTAATATATACTAATAAAATGCATAAATTAACTTTAAGGTAGAGGATTATACCTTTATAAGAATAGGATTCATTTGATTTGTGCAGATCTCACACATAAACCAACTGACATAATACCCACACACGACATTATCTAGTTGGTTTAGGACACTCAAGAATTAAAATTGTGTTAAGCAAAATTTAAAAGTTAAAGTGTTATTGTCAGTTTTTGAAATAATTATCAGAATCCTCTTCCATAAAGTTTTTTGCTTTTTTTTTTCTAATTGATTTGTGTAGCAATCATAGAGATGGCCATTTTCATAAAAATAAACAAAAATATTAATAATATTCTTAGATAGAGTAAATAAAAAAATACATATAAGTATTAAACATTCACATATTAATTATTTAACAGATAGGTTCTCGTACATCGAGTCAAAGGGGATCAATCCAATATACCATATGTTTGTAAGGGTCGATCATGCATAAAGTCCAATGTGAACTAAAAGAGAAAATCATATGAGAAATTAAATTAAATTTACAGTTGAATTTTAATCTAAAAGATTAATACTTACCTCGTATTATATGGTGCAAGATACAACCAACTCTTGTCATTTAATACATCATTTCTATGATATATTGGGCCTTGTCGGCTGTTTCATCTTCTTTGGTTCTCAAATGTGTGATTCATTATAGACAAATAAAACTATATCATTCAGTAAAGCTCATGTTCTCACACCAATCATATAAAAAACCTAAAATTATCAGAAATTACCAAAAAATTATCAAATATAAAAACTTTTTAATTTTATTCCTAAAAAATGAATATACATTAATGACTCAGTTTATATACACAGCAACAGATGTTGCGCTTATCTTCTTTTAGTTTATGAAGTCCATAAAGTCCCTCTTTTTAAGTATTATCGATCCAACTTTGTACTCAAATACATCGATAAGCAAGGTACGTGGATGAGGCTACTATTGTCAATCATCATAACGTGTGCCGTCACTACCTTAAATGATTTGTTCTTACTATCATCTATAGAAGGCAGCGATGTGATCGAAAGTTTTGTAGGAAAGCTCCCTGCAGTCTCAAGATGTGAAATCTCCTTCCTTTTATCCTTTGAATGTCACAATAAAATTACAATTAATCATATATAAAAATAAGATTGTGCTTTAATTTTGACAACATACCCGTTTATCCCGAGTAATAAAGGTCTTTGGCCATGCCATTAAAGCACCAACTGCTTCACCGACGATTGTCATCTCACCATGTAAAATTAACTGAGGTGCATTTTCATCCAGTAGATCAATGTGTCTCACCCTAACACAATCGGATCTAATTGGCACGGTGTGATTGACCTAACTAGAATCATCTGTGTTATGCGATTTTTCGTATGCCACAACATGATTTTCGTTATTAATGGACAAAGAAAGTGCAAGATTATCATCCTATGACAGCTAAATAATAATCAATGCATTAACAAAAGACACATAGTGCTCAAAACTCAATATATTATAAAAATTAGATAAGATTATTTTTAGAATATTAAATAAATGTGTTGAAACTTTAAAATTGCTGTAGCCACTATATGGTGTAGTAGAAGGGCATATTGCAACATCCTGGCGAGAGGGCAGTGTACTAGCTTGTAAGAACTCTTGCCAGTTCTTCTTTGAACTGGGCATATCCCTTACGACTTGGGCAGTGCTTATACTTGACCTCTTTTCCTAATTGTCTTTATTTTTATTACTCAGACCTATTAGAAACACGATTATTAAAACAAAATTACTATTTCAAATATGTAATTTAATTACTATACAATTTGTACTTATGTTATACTAACACGAAACTCTGCAGTAGAACACTAAACTATGAAGTTTTCCTAAACTTCTTATCAATAAAATCATAAGCATGCGGAAAATCTTCTGTTAAACATTTGCTGATGAATTTTGTTATCAAATAACCTTTGACTCGCCATCTTCTTATATCATCCTTTGCCCCTTACTTGAATGAATACATGCTGTAATAAATAACAGAAATATTGATTGAAAAGTGAAAATAATGAGAATTACGTCTAGCTTTGAGCTAACAGGTCGTGTCCGCGAGGAGGAATGCGATAGAAGCTTTTCGATGAATTGTTAAATAACAAAGAATGGTGTTGGTGTTTTCTTTTTCTTTTTTTTATATTGAAAAAGAGAATGGAGAGTAAGGAAATGGTTAAAAGAAAAATTAAAACTTAGAGAAGGCTTTGAAAAAGGTGATCTTTAAAAAGTGTTGAAGATTGTTTGGTTGTTTTTAATATAGGAAAAAGATCTGGGTTCACTAGTTTCTACTCCACTACTTACTTATCTCAAGAACATTTTGGTGCATCACTTTTATCATAAGCAAAAACCTTTAGTTTCTTGTAATGTTCAAGTAAAACAAATAAGATGGTTTTGGTTTAAATCTTAAGGCCTTTCTTTATACATCATTAAAAATAGAATGTTAAACCATCAACTGCGAAGAAGCAAGTATGAAATAAAAACAATTTAAAATGTGCTTTGAAAGTCTTAAGTTTAAAAGAAAAACATCCTCATGTGCTTTCAAAAATAAAGTTTAACTCAGGCATTATTATGATTCAAGAGAGTTGCTTTCATAAAAATCAATCAAGAGAAAAGAGGTAGAAGAAATGATTAGTGATCTCAGAAGATGATTTAGTTACTCATGATAAAAAGAAAACAAATAAGAGAAGGAAAATAAAACATAGACATACCGAATTGAGTCGAGTTGAATAAGCAAGTTGAATCTCCTTTGATTGTCACTTCAAGGATGAATTACACACTCAATTTCACTCTTCTCTCTTTACTTGGCTAAACTAAAAAGTAAAGATGAGATACAGCTTCTCAAAACTATCTAACAGTACTCCTAAAACACTAAAAATGAATAAGAATTCTAATCCTAGTCTTCACTATCTTTTTCTCTCAAAAATGTAGTATTTATAGGGAAAAACCAAACGGGGAGGGCGTACGAAGATAGAGGGAGCAAATGCTTCCCCAACAACCTCAACCAAGCCACAAAAATGCGGCTTTGGCTGCGTTTCTACGGCCATGGTGTGGCTAGTGGCCACACCTGGTTGGTGGTACTCCCTGGTTTACTGATATGCCTTTATCTCCTGCTGGTTTTCCATTTCAGCTCTAGGATTTGACGAAATGGCCTTTGATATTTGGTTTTAACCAATTGATTTGGGAAGATTTATTTTAACTGATTTTCAACCTCTCTGATTTGCCATGATCTGCCCTGATTTTCTGATTTCGAATTAATTCTGAATTAAATCAGAATTTGATGGGTTTTTGGGCTCGTTTCTCTTCCCCTTCCTTTAGGGGCTTGCACTTTATAAAGAAAAATAAGACTTATTAATAGGATTTATAGATAATAAACATGCTAATGTGACAATATATATGCAATATATGTGACCGATCACGTCCATACACTTATTTTTTGCTCGCACTCAAGCAAAACATCAAAACTAATCTTAATCAATTATTATACCACTTTCGCAGGTCACTCGATTGCACTGAGCATGTGCAACAAGCCGTTAAACCTCTAAGTTTTTCTCAGAGGACGAGTTTTGTCTCTGAGAGTTTTCAGTGGATTACACCCACAAAATTCATAAAGAAAGAGAAAAATGTTAGTATTTTTGAAAAGTATTTTTTGAAAAAATAGAAAATATTTGAAGTATTGTTGTAAGAGTTAAAGTAATCTATAAGTTATAAAAATTCAAAATTTTCATTCATAAACTTAGTCTTTATTCAAAAATATATCATCAATCAAAAGTAAGGAGTCAATTGTATTTCTCATCTAGTCTGTTATTTTACCCTAAGTCATATGCACCTTTGAGACCGTGAAGTTTTGACTGAGTTCTTTAACTTTAACTCTTATGCTTATTTATTATTGGTGGTATTTATTCCTCAATTCCATTAGGCTTTCTAATCCGCCCATGTAACGAGCCTTTAGTCGGTGACACCCAAACTGGACAGTCTTAGGGCACCATGTGAGAAAACACCCCTAAGGACTTAAGCACTCGAGTAAATAAGGCTACGAAACTAAGGATTTTTATTTATAAAATGTACCCCTTTTAGGCTTGAATACTTATGCTTCATGCAGCACAAATATCCAACTTAATCAAAGGATATATATATATATATATATATATATATATATATATATATATATATATATATATATATATATATATATATATATATATATATATAGAGTAGTCTTCGTGTGAGAAACTTTCTCACACGAAGACCGTGAGAAAACTATATAGGGGCGATCATGTGGATGATCCAAACTGTTCATCTTGATCTATATACTTTATTTAGGCTCCCATTAAAAAATCACGTGAGTTTAAGTTTTTTACCCATGCAACAAGTGGTTACAAAACAAACGTTTATTCGTCGTAGAATAAACATGTCACTTGATGCATGAGTAAAAAGACTTGGAATCGCGTGATTTTTATTAGTACACTAATTAGAGTATGTAGATCAAGATGAACGGTTCGGATCATCCATAAAATCTCTCTTATATGGTTTCTCACGAAGCTTATTTTGAGAAAGTTTCTCATTTGAAAATTTTCCTATATATATATATATATATATATATATATATATATATATATTTCAAACTTATCTAATTATCTTTGCATAAATATGAAGGCTTTCTTAGGCCAAAGCACCTAGCTAATCAATAATTGGATTTTTTATTTTTCATAAATATATGTATATATATTTTTTATAAGACATAAGAATCTTTGTTTTTTAACCCTAAGTGTGTAAATGTATAAAATGTGCATATTTCTTCAAGGTAAAGATAAAGACTAAATTTCTTTTCATCAATTTTTTCCTAACTCTAAAAATCAAATAAGTCATCTTATTTTGATCAAGTATAAGAAATCCTAATAATGATTTTCCTATTCCTTAAAATTAACTAATTTTTTTACAAAAAATATATCAAAATATTATTCTTTTCTTTCAAAAACTTTTTTTATATATATATTATTTTTCTTCTTTTTTTTAGTTATATTGTTATGTTAGAGTCTTCCCCCACACTTATGTAATGTATTGTCCCCAATGTATGAAAAAAATGTATAGATGCATGAAATGGAATATAAAAGAGGTGCATAAAAATTTATTTTATATATATATATATAGTATACAAAAATATGTACAACATTATGTCTCTCTCACACCTAGATCTTTTTAGGTCTCATCCCTCTAGCTCTCTTCCCATCATTCCAATGAGTTCTCTTTATAGGGCATAGTGGGGAGGCCAATATTTTTGTCATTTTAGTTCTTTTCCTCCCCAGTCTCACCTTCTTTAAGCTTTTCTTCCTCATATTTCTACATCCATTATTCAAAAATTGATCAGCAACACACTTCTAAGTTAAAACTTCCTCACTATGAATGCCTAGAAATTCTAACTCAGTTTCATACATCTCCTCAAAACATAGGTCAACACTTTCCCCTGGAGGTGTGTAATTAACCAAAATATACCTAGTCGGTTCATCTAAACACATGAGTTCTTTTTCGAAGAGGTTTTCAAAAAGTAGGTCAATCGGAGGTTCTTGAATTATATCCTCATGCGATATATCATTGATTGGCTCATCAAAAGTGAAGATATTAAAATCAAAAATTTTTCTTTTTAAAGGGGACTCTGAAATTAGGATTTCCGACATATGTCTTCTCATTAATATAATCGCATTCATTCATGAATAATTCATTAAGAAACAGACTCTCATTCTCTTTACCTTCACTTTCTTCATCACAATTATTTCAACAAAGTTTACCTCAAACGTTTGGTCTCTTATTTTATGAAGTTATTTTCTAGGTTGAAGACATTGATTTCTCTAGTCATGTCCCTAAAGGTTAACCTCATAGACCCATTCCTACAATTGATAACAACATTGGCAGTAGTAAGGAATGGGCGCCCTAGGATATCAGGAGTTTGAACCCTAAGATTGGATACAGGTTGTCTCAAGAACTATGAAATCAACTGGATAAATAAACTCCCCGACCCAGATAAGGATATCATTAATTTTTTCCTTTGAAACTTTCACAGAATTGTCAGCCAGTTAGATTATTGCTCGAGTTGGACTAAGATCGTCCAACCCGAATAGTTGATAAACTGAGAATGGAAGCAGGTTGATACTTGCCCCTAAGTCAAGAAGTGCACAACTAATCTCGGCTTGTCCTATAGCGCAGGCAATGGTGAGACAATCCAGATTCTTGTACTTGACAGGAATCAGACCTAACAGTAGCTCACTAATGTTAGTGGTTAAGAAGACTTTCTTGGGTACATTAGTCTTTCTCTTCTTAGTGCACATGTCCTTAAGAAATTTTGCATAGGATGGGACTTGTTGGATGGCATCAAGAAGTGGCATATTTATCTTTACTTGGTTAAAGATCTCAATTATCTTATCCATGTGTGGATTCTTCTTGTTGTTCTTCAGCCTATTAGAAAATGGTACTATAGGCTTGTACACCTAACTGGTTGACTTATCTGTTTTAGATTCGTCAGACTTGGAAGGATTGGGACTAGATTAGTTGGATGCTTGAGTGTGATTGTGCTGAATGGGATTGGATGATGTTGACATTTGATTATCAGCTTTCTTTCCTAACCTCAATGTATGAAGAGCATTACATTGATCCAATGATTGATTCTCAGCTTAATGAGCTTGTTGAGGGCTCATAGGATTCATTATTGGCTGACTGGACAAGGTTCCCTTTTGTCTCTCATTCTGTGAATTGGCTGATTGACTCATTTGAATCTCTAGCCTCTGTATTGTTTGCATGAGGGAATCTTGATTTTTCATCTACCTTTCCATATTTCTCTCAAAATCAGTCATTCTCCTTTCAAATGAGGATTCTAGAAGGAAGATGGTGGAGCTTGATTGGAAAAGTTTTGTTTATAATTTGAAAAATTGTGGGGAAAGTTGTGAGGGTAATTTAGAAAGTTGGGTGATGATTAGAAGAATTATTGGAATGATGAAAGTGGTTTGCATGGTTTGATCGTGGGTGATCATTATTGTGTTGGCACCACGAGAAATTTAGGTGATTTCTCCAGCTAGGATTGTACGTTGGTGTGTAAGGATCATTGTTTGGCCTTGAAAAGGCCGCATTTATCGGTTCTGGAAAGTATTTTTGAGCCTGAAACACAGGACACTCCTCAAACACATGATTCATGGCTTGACAATAAGTACATCCCAGAGTTGAAAATTAGTTTGGGCTGACTTGATTGACTGGACTTGGTTTGTTAGTTTCAAAAGCTTCCAATCTTCTCGCTATGTTAGCTAACTTAGCCTCGTTAGTTATGAATGATTTAATTGAATGGAGACCTCATTTTGAAGAGATGGAGTTTGAATTCCTAGAGTTTCACTAGTTGGTTCCCATTGGATGGTCTTTTCAGCTAGATCCACATATAAATCCCTTCCTTCATTCTCACCGTTCTGTAAGAATCCCCCTTGGCACATGGTTTCTAAGAGGGTCTTAGTAGAATAGTCTAAACCATCATAAAGAATTTAGCATTTTCGCCATTTATCTAATCCATGATGAGGATATTGGACAAGGAGGTCTTTGAAGTGTTCAAAGTACCTCCAAAATGGTTCAGTAGGTTCTTACTTGAACTGCATGATGTTTTTCTTAATGAGAGCGGTCTTATGAATTGGATAGAATTTCTTCAGGAAGACCTTAATGAAACCATCCCAGGATGTGATAAAGCCGACTGTTAAGCTCTAGAGCCATTTTTGGCTAAGTTCTTAAGAGCAAATGGGACAAATTTAAACCTAATAGCATCATCTATAAGGTGTGGGATTTTTATCATTAAGCATACTTCCTCAAATTCTCTTATGAAAAAAATAAGCATCTTCGGACTCTAAGTCATGGAACTTAGGACGTGTGTTGATGAACTGTGACTTAAGATCAAAGTTGTGTTCACCAACCGATGGTAGTTGGATGCAAGATGGAAGTGAGGTTCTAATGGGGATGAACCTATACTGCAAAGATGTCGGTTGAGCCATAACCAAATCTGGTCTTGGTTCGAACCTAGGAGGTGATGTGTTTCTAGTTAACCTAGATGAATTAGGGTCTCTTGATCACACTTGCATACATAAACACTATCACAAATAAGTTCACCAATAGTCAACAATAGAAAACAATCAAGTCTAGTCTAAGGTAACCTTGACCTAGACAACTCTTAACTAGTTGATGATCCACAGAGGTATAATAAAGACTTTGATCATAAGCTAATCAGTCAGGTCAGGGCAAGATTGGTGGGAGGTATCCGCGCAAAAAACGATGGGCCTAATTAAGCCAAACCACCAGCCTTGGGGTTTCGCCCCTCAATTCCTGTCCTTAGATAGTGATTTGGCAAGAGTCAAATTCTAACACCTTTCTCCTTAGGATAATCTCCTAATGAGTTTGAGATTTCCTTAAGGCCAACGTCTATCAGATTTTAAATTAGGCTTAGGTTGTGCGTGCTTGGAGATGTTTCTGGCTAAGAAAGGGTAATGACTTTCCCACCTTATCTTGATTTGGGTTTTGCCTTTAAAATTGATTGTGCAAAGTGTGCAAGATATAGAAAAGTAACATTCATAAGCAAAATCACGCAAGAATATTTTCTAAACTATATGCTATGCATACGTACCTTATCTCCAGCTATCTTCAACAGTAATCGTAAAAGATACGTAATTAGACAAATACCTAAAATACAAGTTTAAACGTTTTTTAAGCAATTAGCAATCAATCAGATTACTGTTGGATTAAAAACTGGGAGTGTGAATATCAGATATAAGAGAATAACACACAAAAACTGTATTTTTGCAAAGCAATATGTCCTACAAAAAAAGTTTTTAGTAGTCCAAAAATTTCAAGCTTTTGCGCTGCCATTTCTTGGAATTCTGGTTCCTACTTTCGAGAGTAGGGGCACAAAATAGCAAGTCTTCTTCTACAAAGTTTGAGTGCTAAATCTGATTCCTTAACGTCCCTGAAATAAGAAATCAAACTTGTTAGAAAATAATTACACCGTTCCCTCTCTGGCAACGACACCAAAAATTGATTGCAAAGTGAAAGAAGTGAGAATTACCGTCTAGCTATGGGTTAACGGGTCGTGTCCACGAGGAGGAATGCGATAGATGCTTTTCAATGAATTATTAAATAACAAAGAATGGTGTTGGTGTTTTTCTTTTTTTTATATTGAAAAAGAGAATGGAGAGTAAGGAAATGATTAAAAGAAAAATTGAAAACTTAAAGAAGGCTTTGGAAAAGATTATCTTTAAAAAGTGTTGAAGATTCTTTGATTGTTTTTAATATAGGAAAAAGATCTAGGCTCATTAATTTTCTACTCAACTACTTACTTATCTCAAGAAGATTTTGGTGCATCACTTTTTATCATAGGCAAAAGCCTTTATTTTCTTTAATATTCAAGTAAAACAAATAAGATGGTTTGGTTTAAATCTTAAGGCATTTCTTAACACATCATTAAAAATAGAATGTTAAACCATCAAGTGCGAAGAAGCAAGTATGGAATAAAAATAACTTAAAGATATTTGTGCTTTGAAACTCCAAGTTTAAAAGAAAAAACCTCATGTGCTTGCAAGAACAAAATTTAACTCAGACATTATTATGATTCAAGAGAGTTGCTTTCATAAAAATCAGTCAAGAGTAAGGAGGTAGAAGAGATTGATTAGTGAGCCCAGAAGATGGTTTAGTTACTCATGATAAAAAAACAAATAAAAGAATGAAAATAAAACATAGACATACCGAATTGAGTCGAGTTGAATGAGCAAGTTGAATCTCCTTTGATTGTCACTTTAAGGATGAATTACACATTCAATTCCACTCTTCTCTCTTTGCTGGTTTAAAATAAAAAGTAAAGATGAGATACAGCTTCTCAGAACTATCTAACAATACTCCTAAAATCCTAAAAATGAACAAGAATTCTAATTCTAGTTCTCGCTACCTTTTTTCCTCAAAAATGCAGTATTTATAAGGAAAAACCCAATAGGAGAGGGCATATGAAGATAGGGGGAGCAAACGCTCCCCCAACAACCTCAACCAAGCCGCAAAAATACGGATTTGGCCGCGTTTTCGCGGCCAACGTGGCCATGGTGTGGCCAGGTGGCCACACCTGGTTGGTGGTACTCCCTGGTTTTCTGATATATCTTTATCTCCTGCTGGTTTTCCCGTTTCAGCTTCAGGATTTGACCAATCAGCCTTTGATCTTTGACTTTAACCAATTGATTTGGAAAGATTCATTTTAACTGGTTTTTAACCTCTCTGATGTGCCATGACTGCCTTGATTTTCTAATTTCGAATTAATTCTGAATTAAATTAGAATTTGATGGGCTTTTGGGCTCGTTTCTCTTCCCTTTCCTTTAGCAATGGGCCTACACTTTATAAAGAAAAATAAGACTTATTAATAGGATTTATAGATAATAAACATGGTAATGTGACAATATATATGCAATATATGTGACCGATCACACCCCCAACTTATCTTTTTCTCACCCTTGAGTAACTAATCCTAATCAATTATTATACCACTTTTGTAGGTCACTCGATTGCACTGAGCATATGCAACAAGCTGTTAAGCCTCTAGGTTTTCCCTAGAGGACGAGTTCTGTCTTGTGAGGATTTTATTGGATTACACCTACAAAATCCATAAAGAAAGAGAAAAAATGTTAGTATTTTTGAAAAGCATTTTTTTTTGAAAAATAGAAAATATTTGAAGTATTATTGTAAGAGTTCAAATAATCTATAAATTATAGGAAAAAAGAACTTTTCATTCCTAAACTTGGTCTCTATCAAAAACATGTCATCGATCAAAATAAGGAGTCAAATTGTATTTCTCATCTAGTTTATTACTAACCCTAAGTCATATGCACCTTCGTGACCGTAAAGTTTTGACTAAAGGTTCTTTAACTTTAACTCTTATGCCTTATTTATTTTTGGTGGTATTTATTCCTCAATTCTATTAGGCTTTCTAATCTGCCCATGTAACAAGCCTTTAGTCAGTGACACCCAAACCGGATAGTCTTAGGGCACCAGGTGAGAAAACACCCCTAAGGACTTAAACACTCAAACAAATAAGGCCACGAAACTAAGAATTTTTATTTATAAAATGTACCCCTTTTAGGCTTGAATAAGAGGCATAAATACCCAGCTTAATCGAAGGATTTATATATATATTTCAAACTTATCTAGTTATCTTTTGCATAAATACCAAGGCTTTCTTAGGCCAAAGCACCTAACTAATCAATAATTAGATTAGTTTATTTTTCATAAATATTCATATATATTTTTTATAAGGCATAAGAATCTTTGTTTTTGAAGCCTAAATGTGTAAGTGTATAAAATGTGCATATTTCTTCAAGGTAAAGATCAAGACTAAATTAATTTCATCAATTTTCTTCCTAACCCTGAAAATCAAACAAGTCATCTTATTTTACCAAGTATAAGAAATCCTAATTATGATTTTCCTATTCCTTAAAATTAACTTAATTTCTTACAAAAAATATAGCAAAATATTATTCTTTTCTTTCAAAAAGTTTTTTTAATATATATATTATTTTTTCTTTCTTTTTTTTTTAGTTATATTAGTTATGTTAGAGTCTTCCCCCACACTTATCTCATGCATTATCCTTAATGTATGAAAGAAATGTATAGATGGATGAAATGGAATGTAAAAAAGGTGCATAAAAAATTATGCACACACACACAACATTATTTTCTCCCACACCTAGATCTTTTAGGTCTCATCCCTCTAGTTTTCTTCCCATCAATCCAATGGGTTCTCTTTATAGGGCATAGTGGGAAAGCAAATCTTTTTGTCATTTTAGTTCTCTTCCTCCCAATCTCACCTTCTTTAAGCTTTTCTTCCTCATATTTCTACATCCATTATTCAAAAATTGATTATCATTATACTTCTCAGTTGGAACTTCCTCACTATGAATGTCTAGGAATTTCTAACTCAGTTTCATACATCTCCTCAAAACTTAGATCAATATTTTTCCTGGAGGTGTGTAATTAACCAAAATATACCTAGTCGGTTCATCTAAACACATGAGTTCTTCTTCGAAGAGGTTTTCAAAGAGTAGGTCAATCGGAGATTCTTGAATTATATTCTCTTGCAATAGATCATTGATTGGCTCGTCGAAAGTGAAGATATTCAAATCAAATTTCTCTATTTTAAAGGGAACTCTAAAATTAGGATCTCCGACATATATCTTCTCATTAATATAATCACATTCATTCTTAAATAATTCATCAAGAAAGAGAGACTCATTCTCTATACCTTCACTTTCTTCATCACAATTATTTTCAACAAAGTTTACCTCAAATGTTTGGTCTCTTATCTTATGAGGTTATTTTTCTAGGTTGAAGACATTGACTTTTCTAGTCATGTCCCCAAAGGTTAACCTCATAGACCCATTCCTACAATTGATAATAGTATTAGCAGTAGTAAGGAATGGACGCCCTAGGATAACAGGAGTTTGAGCCCTAGGATTGGACACAGGTTGTGTCTAAGAACTATGAAATTAACTGGATAAATAAACTCCCCGACCTGAATAAGGGCATCATTAATTTCCCCCTTTGGAACTTTCACAAAACTGTCAGTCAGTTGGATTGTTACTCGAGTTGGACTAAGATCATCCAACTCGAATAGTTAATAAACTGAGAATGAAAGTAGGTTAATAGTTGCCCCTAAGTCAAGAAGTGCTCAACTAATCTCGGCTTGTCCTATAGTGCAGGCAATGGTGGGACAACCCGAATCCTTGTACTTGACAGGGATTGGACCCGATAGTAGCTCACTAATGTTAGTGGCTAAGAAGACTTTCTTAGGTACATTAGTCTTTCTCTTCTTGGTGCACATGTCCTTAAGAAATTTTGCATAGGATGGGACTTGTTGGATGGTATCAAGAAGTGGCATATTTATCTTCACTTTATTGAAGATTTCAATTATCTTATCTATATGTGGATTCTGCTTGTTGTTCTTCAGCCTATTAGGAGATGGTACTGTAGGCTTGTGCACTTAACTGGTTAACTTATCTGTTTTAGATTCATCAGACTTAGAAGGATTGGGACTAGATGAGTTGGATGCTTGACTGTGATTGTGCTGAATGTGATTGGATGATGTTAACACTTGATTATCAACTTTCTTTCATGACCTTAATGTATGAACAACATTACATTGATTCAATGATTGATTTTCTGCTAAATGAGTTTGTTGAGAATTCTTAGGATTCTTTATTGGCTGACTGGGCAAGGTTCCCTTTTGTCTCTCATTCTATGGATTGGCTGATTTGCTCATTTGAACCTCTAGTCTCTGTATTGTTTGCATGAAGGAATCTTAATTTTCATGTATCTTTCCATATTTCTCTCAAATCAGTCATTCTCCTTTCAAGTTGAGGATTCTGGAAGGAAAATGGTGGAGCTTGGTTGGGAAAGTTTTGTTGATAATTTGAAAAATTGTTGGGAAAATTGTGAGAATAATTTGGAAAGTTGGGTTGATGACTGGAAGAATTATTAGAATGATGGAGGCTTGCATGGTTTGACCGTGGGTGATCATTATTATGTTGGCTCCATGAGAAATTTGGTTGATTTCTCAAGCCAGGATTATACATTGGTGCGTAAGGATCATTGTTTGGCCTTTAAAAGGCTGCATTTATCAGTTCTGGAAAGTATTGTTGAGCTTGAAACACAGAACACTCCTCAAACACATGATTTATGGCTTGACAGTAAGTACATCCCGGAGTTGAAATTGGTTTGGGTTCACTTGATTGACTGGACTTGGTTCGTTAGTTTCTAAAACTTTCAGTCTTTTCGCTAGGTTAGCTAACTTAGCCTCGTTAGGTATAGATGATTCAATTGAATGGAGACCTCCTTTTGAAGAGATAGAGTTCGAATTCCAAGAGTTTTCACTAGTTGGTTCCCATTGGATGGTCTTTTCAGCTAGATCCTCATATAAATCCCATCCTTCATTCTCATCCTTCTGTAAGAACCCCCTTGGTACATGATTTCTAAGTGGGTCTTAGTAGAGTATTCTAAACCGTCATAAAAAATTTGGCATTGTCGCCATTTCTCTATTCCATGATGAGGACATTGGACAAGGAGGTCTTTGAAGCGTTTAAAGTACCTCCAAAATAGTTCATTAGGTTCTTACTTGAACTGCATGATATTTTTCTAATGAGAGCGGTCTTATGAGTTAGATAGAATTTCTTCAAGAAGACCTTGATGAAACCATCCCAAGATGTTATAGAGCCGGCCGCTATGCTGTAGAGTCATTTCTTGGCTAAGTCCTTAAAAGCAAATGGGACAAATCTCAACCTAATAGCATCACCTACAAGGTGTGAGATTTTCATCATTAAGCATTCTTTCTCAAATTCTCTTATGAAGAAATAAGCATCTTTGGACTCTAAACCATGAAACTTAGGGAGTGTGTTGATGAACTATATAACTTACGCTTAAAGTTATGTTCACCAACCGATGGTAGTTGGATGCAAGATGGAAGTGATGTTCTAATGTGATAGAACCTATCCTGCAAAGATGTCGGTTGAGCCATAACCAAATCTGGTCTTAGTTCGAACTTAGGAGGTGATGTGTTTCTAGTTAACCTAGATGAATTATGTTCTCTTGACCACACTTGCATACACAAACACTATCACAAATAAATTCACCAATAGTCAATAATAGAAAACAATCAAGCCTAGTCTAAGGTAACCTTGACCTAGACAATTCCTCACTGGTTGATTGTTCACAGGAGATATAATGCAGACTTTGACCACAAGCTAATCAACTAGGTCAGGGCAAGATTGGTGGGAGGTATCCGCATAAAAGCGATGGGCCTAATTAAGTTAAACTACTAGCCTTCGGGTTTCACCCCTCAATCCCTGTCCTTAGATATTGATTTGGTAAGAGTCAAATTCTAACACCTTCCCTCTTCGGATAACCTCCTAATGAGTCTGAGATGTACCTAAGGCCAACGTCTATCAGATTTTAATTAGGCTTAGGCTTTGCGTGCTTGGAGATGATTTGTAGGTTAAGAAAAGGTAATGACTTTCACCTTATCTTGATTTGGGTTCTGCCCTTAAAATTGATTGTGCAAAGTGTGCAAGATATAGAAAGGTAACATTCATAAGCAAATATCACCCAAGAATGTATTCTAAACTATATGCTATGTATACATACCTTGTCTCCAGCTATCTTCAGCGGTAATCGTAAAAGAAACGTAATTAAACAAATGCCTAAAATGCAAGTCTAAACGTTTTTTTAAGCAATTATCAATCAATCAGATTATTGTTAGATTAAAAATAAGGAGTGTGAATATCAGATATAGCAGAAAACACACAAAAACTATATTTTTGCAAAGCAATATGTCCTGCAAAAAAAAGTTTTTAGTAGTTCAAAAAAATTCAAGCTTTTGTGCTGCAATTTCTTGAAATTCTGTTTCCTACTTTCGAGAGTAGGGGCACAGAATAACAAGTCTTCTTCTGCAAAGTTTGAGTGCTAAATCTGATTTCTTAACGTCCCTAAAATAAGACACCAAACTTGTTAGAAAATAATTAAACAATTCCCTTCCCGACAACGGCGCCAAAAAAATTGATTGCAAAGTGAATGCAGTGAGAATTACCATCTAGCTTGAGTTAACGGGTCATGTCCATGAGGAGGAATGCGATGAAGCTTTTCGATCAATTGTTAAATAACAAAGAATGGTGTTGGTGTTTTCTTTTTTTTAACATTGAAAAAGAGAATGAAGAGTAAGAAAATGATTAAAAGAAAAATTGAAAACATAGAGAAAGGCTTTAGAAAAGGTGATCTTAAAAAGTGTTGATTGTTTGGTTGTTTTTAATATAGAAAAAAGATCTGGGCTCACTAATTTTCTACACAACTGCTTACTTATCTCAAAAATATTTTGGTGCATCACTTTTATCATAGGCAAAAACCTTTAGTTTCTTTTAATGTTCAAGTAAAACAAATAAGATGGTTTTGGTTTTAATCTTAAGGCCTATCTTAACATATCATTAAAAATATAATGTTAAACCATCAAGCGCAAAGAAGCAAATATGGAATAAAAATAATTTAAAAATATTTGTGCTTTGAAAGTCCAAGTTTAAAAGAAAAACATCCTCATGTACTTTCAAGAACAAAGTTTAACTCAGGCATTATTATGATTCAAGAGAGTTGCTTTTATAAAATTCAGTCAAGAGAAAGGAGAAAGAAGAGATTGATTAGTGAGCTCAGAAGATGGTTTAGTTACTCATGATAAAAATGAAATAAATAAGAGAAGGAAAATAAAATATAGACATACCGAATTGAGTCGAGTTGAATAAGCAAGTTGAATCTCCTTTGATTGTCACTTAAAGGATGAATTACACACTCGATTCCATTCTTCTCTATTTGCTAGTCTAAACTAAAAAGTAAAGATGAGATACAATTTCTCAGAATTATCTAACAATACTCCTAAAATCTTAAAAATGAACAAGAATTCTAATCCTTATCTTCGCTACCTTTTTCTCTCAAAAATGCAGTATTTATAGGGAAAAACCAAACAGGGGAGGGCCTACAAAGATAGGGGGAGCAAACGCTCCCCCAACAACCTCAACCAAAATGCAAAAATGCGGCTTTGGCCGCATTTTCGCAGCCATGGTATGACCAGGTGGCCACACCTGGTTAGTAGTACTCCCTGGTTTATGCCCTTATCTCCTACTGGTTTTCGCGTTTCAGCTCTAGGATTTGACTAAATGACCTTTGATCTTTGATTTTAACCAATTAATTTGAAAAGATTCATTTTAACTGATTTTCAGCCTCTCTGATTTGCCATGATCTGCCCTGATTTTCTGATTTTGAATTAATTTTAAATTAAATCAGAATTTGATGGGCTTTTGGGCTCGTTTCTCTTCCCTTTCCTTTAGCAATGGGCCTGCACTTTATAAAAAAAAGTAAGACTTATTAATAGGATTTATAGATAATAAATATGATAATGTGACAATATATATGCAATATATGTGACCAATTAAATATTAGTGCACTATGATGCAGACAAGAAAGCAAATGACTTTGGCTAGATCTCGTTCTACTACTAACGAACCCTGAAAGGATCTTTCAGGCAGGGAACATACTTGAATCTACGAGCACAACACTTGAATCCATGAGCAGTTTACTCGAATCCACGAGCAATTGGAGAGATAAACTCAATTTTTATTAATCAAAAGTTAAATAACAGTTGAATACAAAACAAAGATATAATGGCCTTATATAGGCAAATAAAAAGAAATGCAATTCAAAGTAGAAAACTATAATCTATTTCTAAAAGAAAAAATAATTGAAACAGTCTTAATTCATTTTGGAAAACTAATTCTAATTATAAGAGGATAAACTAAAAATAAACTTAATTCTTTTAGGTTTTCTAATTAAAAAAGTCTTAAAAAATCCTTGTCTCTTTAGGAATCCAACTAGAAGTCAATCTGAAAATCTAATTCTCCAGATGCGCTAAAACATGAGCGTCAGTCGAAGGCCAGTCGACCCCTCTACGCTTATGTCGGTCGACCAGGCAGTCGATCGAGTATAAAATCCAACTCTCTGTTGTTTGGTCGGTAGATTGTTAACAATTTTGTAGCCCTCTGTATCTGGCCAGTCAACCGAGTGGTCGACCACTGTCAAAACTTGATCTTTTGTTAATCGATCGAGAACTTTATTTGATCTTTTGTTGATGGTCTGTTTTTGAACCTTGATTTCCTACTACTGCTGCTTGACTTCCTACATCAGTCACTCTCTCTTCAAAAGAACTCATCCTCGAGTTTCAATCAATCAAACAATGAACGATGTCATCTTTAGCAAAGTTGGCTTGAGGGAAAGCGATTGGTTGATGTTCCTCCATTATCCATCCATACACATACACCATGCTCTCATACTTTATAGGTTTTCCTCCATGAAGAAGATCTTCCAAAGTGCGACTAGAGATGGAACTTGGCATACCGTGCTGAACACGTTGTACTCACGTGCTAATGTAGGTGATATGAACTTGAAGAATTTAAAGCTTTCATCTCTAGCACTCTCCTTTCGCATGAAAGGATCTTTAAAACCATGAAGAATAGATGCACTATGATACTGAATATCTCTCATGGGGGGTAATATTTCCAAAAAGTTGTCATGAACAACTCTTTTGTACTCTTTCAATGATGGCCCTATCTTCTCGCAAAGTTCAGGGGTTGAAGAAACTTCTTCTAAAATAAGGCTTTGCTTATTTTCTTTGATTCCACAAAGAACTCGCTTCTATTGCATATGGATATAAATTTTGGCTTCTCTTCTTTTGAACTAGGAATAGGTGGACTAGGCTTCATAACCAAATTTTTGTCATCAAAGGATTTTACTTGGCTGACAGCCACTTGAGGTTTCTAACAAAAGTATTATCAGTATTAATACTCGATTAATTATCTGATTGTTAGTTTCAGGCATGTCAGTCGATAATGAGTCTCTCTTGGTTGACTGCTCTTCAATAGGTGGTTGCGAATGTTGATCCACTGTCTCATTCGACCGATAAGATCTCATGAAAGGTGGGGACCAAATCTTCATTTTTTCTACCTCCAAAGGATAGTTATGAGCTTCACCAAGGGAGAACACGTTGTGTGGAAGCACGTGTTTTTGAATTGAATATATGAGCCCTCTAGTATACTTTGCTGCTAGTTGTTCTTCGGTCATAGATAATTTATAGCGAGAGAAAAGCCAATAAAACTCTTTGGTATTGGTGGTAACAGTTTTATATCCTTAGGAACAACTATCAAATTATTTGATCAATAATTGATGATAATCTGGCGGGAGTTATTTACCTTGTAAAAGTCATCTCATCTGCCTCCAAGTTCTTATGGGTGGTTTTCTTGTTGCATACGAATATTTTGCAATTGATTCTACCATGTCATTGCGTTTCCATTAAGTTTATAAGCCACAAACTTTATAAGATTCTCTATGGGAATATACAACATGGCAAACAACTTATCAACTTCATCAATTTAAAGTAAGGATGATTCAATATCAAGATTTTCATCAAAAGAAGGGATCCCAAACTCATCAGGTTTGAGTATCCTCCTTCTTTGTCATGAGTAGAATTAGAAAACTTGCCTCTCCTATTAGGGTTTAGAAATTCGTCTCTTCTATTAGGGTTAGGATTAATGAATCTTTTTCCTCTTTCATAGACCATCCCTTCATCTTAATAATCATCTTTAAAATAATTGTATTGATAGATAGAATTTTGCAATTTCTCTTCATAGAAAATTCAATAAATTGAGGAAGTTGTGGAAGATACCTTGGTGGTGATGATAATGTGGTGGTGGTCGGCGGTGGTGGTCGATGTGGTGGTCGTTGATTCGATTGACAATAATGTCCGCTTTGGTACATACCATTGGCTAGACTTCGATAATCAATATTAAGGGACATTCTTTCAATCGCTTGGTCCATACGATTCAAGGTAGATTTGATGGTATTGTTCCTTCTTGTAGCAGTACCCATCATTTTGGTAAGGCCTTGTAATTCATCGTCATCTCCTGTCATCGTCGGAAAGTTGCTGAAGTTTTGATACCACTTGACACAGGCAAGAAAGCGAACGATTCCGACTAGATCTCATTCTAATGCCAACAAACCTAAAAGGATTTTTAGGGTAGGGAACATACTCGAATCCACAAGCACAACACTTGAATCCACAAACAAAGAGTAGTAATTCGAATCCACGAGCAATTGGAGAGATAAACTCAATTTTTATTAATCAAAAGCTGAATAAAAAATTGAATGCATAAGCAAAGATATAATGGTCTTATATAGGCAAATAAAAAGAAATACTACTATAACGAGGGAACTATAATCTTCCTAAAAGAAAACGAAAAAATTAAAAGAGTCATAATCTATTTAGGAAACTAATTTTAATCCTAAGAGAATAAAGTAAAATAAATTTAAAGAATTTTTTTAGCTTTCCTGATTAAAGAAGTCTTCAGAAATCCTTGTTCCTTCAGGAATCTAGTTGAAAGTCGATCTGGAAATCCAATTCAACAGATATGCCAAAACACGAGCATCGGGCAAAGGCCAGTCGACCACTCTTCACTTATATCGGTCGATGGGGTAGTCGGTTGACTGTAAAATCTAACTCTCTATTGTTTTGATGGTCGATCAGGCAATTAATTGTTAACAGTTATGTAGCCCTCTATAGTTGGTCGATCGATTGGGCGGTCGATCGCAGTCAAACTTGATCTTTTGTCAGTCGACCGAGAGCTGTATCTAGTCTATTGTTGAACCTTGATCTTCTACTACTGCTTTCTTGGCTTCCTACGTCAACTTATAAAAGAATAAATCTCGTATACATAGACAATTAAATTATTCTGAATTTGCTTACAAAAATATTATCCCAGATCTTATCCTTCAACTTTGTAGAAATCGCAGGCCAAATCCTAATGTCAATAGGGACATAATGACGAGCAACACATCAAATGTAGATGCTCAATTCCGCCTTCGCTATCAAAGCTATGTATTATTCTCATTTAACCCACATTAAGTTTTCTATTCTGATTTCTCATTAAAATCGAGCCTTGAGAGTGGGGCCTCGAGCCTTCTTCTTTAAGGCATGTTGACTGCCCTGTAGTGGATCTATATGCTTATTGAGAAATATAAACACTAAAAAATAAAACTTCATCAATAATATACGAAAGAAAGAAGCAGTAAATTTCATAACTAAATAACTAATATAACATATGAATAGATTATATTTATTTTTTGCAATTTTTGTACAACTTTTCTCAACCAATATTTCTTCAAAATGATCATCTCATATGTAAAACTCATTGTCCTCGACATTATTGTTCCCATCATTGCCATCAGTATTATCTCCTCTTGTTAATTCCAGAGAAAAGATGAAACCTCATTAATATTTTCCCTTGTATCATTCTGATCATTATAATCAATTGTAATTTTTGGCTTCATCGAGAGAAAAATAGATCACTTTTTATCAGCAGAATTTGGGATGTAAAATATATATTTTGCTTGTGATGCTAATATAAATGTATCTTCTTTATGACACTCTTTGTTAAGATTCACTATAATGAATCCTAATTCATCGATCTTGATGCCATTATTATTCTCCACTTACTTACATTAGAACACAAGAACATAAAACATGATATAATCTAACTCCTATATGTTCTCGCTCACCCCATAGTATGATATGTTTTGAATAATGGTTTATTATCTTTGGTACTTGAAATATACATTGACTGAGCCACTAAGGTCACGACAATATTTTGTACAGTACATATGTCATCTGTACTTTAGTGTAAAAATAATAACCATTTGTAGGATACCCACATGTTGAGTCCTGCCCCTACATATTCATCAGATGATTACATATCCATTGGTTTTGATGATAACAAACATATGTTTATTTATATATACTTGTGTATATTATATTTCAATATGTATTTTGTACTCACATATGTCTTGCAGCACGAGAGGAGATATTTTGATGGAGACATAGCGCATACATGATGATCAAGGAGTACAAGATCTTAAAAGGCTTTTAATATTTTTTGTAATTTTTTCTAGATTATCAGAAAATATATTAAAAGCCTTGAATACACTAGTTTTTCACTTTCTAGTAGACTAATCCCTATCCCTAGTCGATTGAGTTAAGTCTAATATTTTAACTCTGTCAATTTATATACCTGTTAGTCAACTAACTCAATACCCTAGTCAGTTTATAGAGTTTTACAAGGAATAAACTATTAACAGTCTAGACATTGTAGTCGACTAATAAGTGACTGATACTCAGACCTAGTCGACAACCCAATATACCTAATCGACTATAACTAATTCTATAAAGACATAAAATCTATTTCTGTTTCAATATAGTCAACTACCCGAAATCATTAGTCGACTGATATAGGTAAATTGTGATACCTACTTAACTAACTTCTATTCGTAGTCAACTACATAATCGGTTTCTAACTGTTGGATAGTTGTGTAAGTTTTTAATTTTCTAATTTCTTTTCCACTTTTTATTATTCAAATTCAAATCAAATAACCATCCCAACTACCTGAATTCTTCAACTATAAATAGGGGTTGATTTTTTTGATTTTTACACAACTTTTTATAGATAAAATTCTGAATAAAAATTCTATTTTTTTAGAAAAACTTTCTCTTTGATTCTTTCTTCAACCAATTCAATTCATAATGAAGAAATTCGGAGAGTCGCATTATAAGATGTTTTTGTAACTTTCATACAAAAATCAAGCTTACAGGACAATTGTACTCATTACAATAAAGGTCTTCTTAGTGTAGAGAAGAGATGTACAGATTTGGCGAAGGAGTTTGTCAAGTAGTGTATTATTTTTGATTTTAAGAGTTCTCAAAATCAGGTTAAAAAAACTCAAGCGGGTTACTTGGGGACTTGATGTTGGTCAAGAGGATCGAATAAAGATAAAATCTCTTGTGTATGCGTATTTATTTCTGAGTTTGGCTCTGTGCATATTTATTTTTCTTGCAAGTTATTTATATTTCTTGTTTAGAATTTTTAAAACACTATTCATTCTCTTTTGTACTGCCATAGTTTTAGATCCTATATTTGATATCAGAGCATGAAACAAAGATGGCTTCATCTCAATTCAGGAAATGGCATTCCACACAATGACCACCACTGTTCGATGGTTCAAAAAAGTGTAAAATGAAGATCCATTTACAGTCAATCAACTACAAACTTTGGAATATTATGGAAGCGGCATATAAGAAACCACATACAAATTATGACCATTGGTTCGAGGATCAGAAGAAATCAGTTAAACTTGATGCAAAATCGATGAACACACTCTTTTGTGTCTTGAATAAAGAAAAATTCAATCATGTGTCAACACCTACATTAATGCATCAAATATGACAAATACTATAAGTGACACAAGAAAGTACAAACAAAATAAAAGAATGTAAACTTTCTATTCTTGTCCACAGGTTCGAACTATTTAAGATGAAAGAGACTGAAATTATTATGGAAATGATTACAAGGTTCACTGATATCACAAACTCTTTAGTAGCCCTGGGAAAGGAGTACACACAAATGGAGAAAGTTAGAAAAGTTCTTCATGCAGTCACGTTTGATTGGAAAAAAAAGACCACTGTCATAGAAGAAGCCAACGATTTATCAACGCTAACATTAGAGAACCTCATTGGAAACTTGATGGCATATGAAGTCCAAATTATAGAAAGATGTATAACAATATCAATCAAAGAAGAATGTTTTCGCCTTCCAAGCATCTTCAGACACGGAAGATTCAGATGATGAAGAAGAGGAAATTGTCATGATTTTAAGAAAAATTTATAAAGTTCTTGAAATAAAGTATGTTAAAAAGAATAAGGATACTAATGACAATCCTCTTTATTCTAAATATAATAAACTAGGCCATATGAAGAAGGATTGTCCATTGTTCAAATTGAAAGGCAACATCAAAAGTTTCAATAAATTCAAGAAGACAAAGAAAGCCTTTCAAACTACATCAGATGACAATGATTTGTCTTCCTTTGATGAAGAAGAGATCACAGAATCAAAAAATATTTGTGTTATGACTTAGAGGATATAAGGTAATGGAATTCGTAGATAATGATGATTGCTTGATGCTTTTAATGAATTATTTCTTGAATTTAAAAATGTCAGTGCTAAATACAAAGATTTAAAAAAAGAAAATGAGATTTTATTGGAACAAAATAATGAAAATAAGAAATTAAAAAGGGAAAATGAGATTTTGATACAAGAAAATATTTTGCTTAAAAATGAAACAACTTCTTTGAATTCACGGATTTCTATTTTGGATATTTCATGTTTTAAGAATAAGTGTGAAGTAATTTTGAAAAATGTGACAAAATTCAATAAAGGAAAGGAGAATTTGAATAATTTATTATCTTTTCAAAAGATTTCCAATAATCATTTTAATCTTAGATTTTCTTTAAATAAACATGAAAACAATTAGCATGTTTATATGAACAATAATCATATTACTTATAGTTCTTTTATTAATAAGAATTACAATGTCTCTACAAATAGACCAAAGTATAATATATCTGGATTGCTAAGAATTTAAATTCTTTTGATAAAAATGCCTAACTTGCATCATATGTGAATCATGTTTGCAATTCTAGTAATTATGTTTATATAATAAATGAAAACCAAATTTCAATTGGGCTTGGGTTCCCAAAAGCTAATCTGTTTTAGACCCTATCATAATGAGTACCATATAAAATATTTTATCTTATAGATACCTTGTAAAGATAAATGGATATTTGATAGCGGTTGTTTAAAATTACATGATCGGCCAAATTAAATGATTTTTTCTGTTCAAAAGCAAGAAAGGAGGAACAATAATATTTGAAGATAATATCAAAGAAAAGGTTATTGGCATGACATGGTTGCTAATACATTAAAGTCTCTTATTTAAAATGTTCTTTTGGTAAGAAGTTTAAAATGTTGGTCCAAAGGCCCATCACTCTAGTTTTGATGATGATTAACTCATGTAGTTATAGTACTAATGATCTTATATTTATTAAATTTCAGATATTTATCAAGATTTTAGTCGGTGTTTAGCTTCAATAAAAGATTCGAAGTCAAGTTTTGAAGCAAACACATATTAATTCAAGAGTTCGCGCTTCAAGAACGCATCAAGTACTCAAAGCGGAGTCTACTTCATGGATCAAGGTTTGGACCAAGTCAAGATGGAAGACAAGATTTTCAAGAGAAGATTTTGAAGACTTGTGTCATGTTCGTAAGTTTAAGATTTGTGTTTTTAGATAAAATATTAAGGATAGATTAGTTGTGGATTGCTTAAGCTTATATATACACACACAAAATTTCTATAGCATTTTCATAAGAAAAAGTTTTAGTTTCGGTTTTGGTTTTGAGCTTCAAAGAAGTTTTTATGTTTCATGAATAGAGTTCATGAAAACAAGTTTATATATTTTATATGTATACTAGATTTCATCTATGTACATTGTTGTTCAAATATTTATAAAAACTTAGTTTGATGTTTCTAACTCATGCTTTTAAGTTTTGTATTTATCAAAACTTTATTTTGAGCTTATTGTCAAAAACAAAGATATTTCATCTAAGATGTGTATTGGATCATATCTATACACACCATACTTCAAAAGTGTTTAAAATATCGTGTTTTTGTATTTGAACAAGTTTTGAAAAAAATCATTTTTCAATTTGAAGATTAATTTTGAAAAACACGATTTTCGATTTAAGGTTAAACTTCTAATCACAAAAATAGTTCAATATGTTTGTAATATGTGATGATTTTTCATTACACATATTTGTATTTCAAAGTATTTTAAAGAGCTTATTTTTATGGATTTTTATGTATTTTAAATAAAATTTTAGGGTTTTAAAAGATCAAGTTTCAAATCCTTAAAACCCTGACCTGGGCTTCTGGCGGTCGACCGACTGGTCGACTGATGTGCACAGTCACATGCACAAAACCTGGCTTGAGGGCCCGGTCGACCGAACGGTCGACTGATGGATCTGGCCCCAGTCGACCGAGCGACCGACCGACCAGAGATCAGTGCTTTCTGGTTCTTGCCTCGGTCGATCGACTGGTCGACCGACAGGTCAAGACTGAAATCACCTAGAGGGGGGCTGAATAGGTGACCAGCTAATCAAATGATGAATAAATGTGGAATTAAAACTAATTAAGCAAAATAAAAACTATTATGCTAAACACATAAGGTATAACACAAGAGTGTAGCCGAATTCCTGGTGAAGGGTTCTGGACTATCTCTTCAAGATTCCTCTAGATAAGAGATGAGGTGCTGCTATAGCTCTCTTGATTGAATACAAGTGTGAGCGAACAAACCCATGCATATATCAATTTTAGCGCAAGTATATATCAAGCATGTAATGAATATAAACAATAAGAACAAGCAAGATATAAACACAAGTGAGAGATAGAGAGAGCAATCGCAACTACGGGAGATTTGTTTCGAGGTTTGAGCACCCTTGCTCTATGCCGCCGCCTTCAACACTATGAAGGATTTCCACTAAAATTGATCCCACCGGATCACTCGGTGCCGCAACACCTACAACGAGTTCAACTAGAACTCCTTGGACTCACTACTCCCTCTCTTGTTCACGCAAGAACAACACACGGCAAGCACACTAGCTTGCCGAGGCCGCACCTCTACAATGAGCTGTCACTAGAACTCGAAACAATGCGAACCCGCAAGTCCGCCTCCTCAAATACAAAGTTGAACACTTGGTGATCTAAACACTTTGATCACCTAAAACTCTCTCACAATAAAGATCCCTATAGGATTGATGTAGCAATGGATAGCTCATGTATTTGTGAGAAAAACTTGGATAGAATTTGTGGTAAAAAAACTCAAGAAATCTCTTTTTAAAACATTCTTGAATCTCCTTTTGATATAAAAATATTGGCTCTAAAACAAGTGGAGATAAACACTAAAAGATGTATCAAAAACTAGCTTGAAAACCCACTTCTAATCTTGTAGAAAACAGTCCAAGGGAAGCCCCTTTTATAGGCTCCCAAAATATGACCGTTGGAAGCCAACTCAGCAGGTCTGCCTGCTATCGGTCGACTGCCAACGGTCAGATTTTCGACCGTTGGGAAAAGCGGTCGACCGGTCAGTTGACCGTAAACTAGCAAATGACCTAGCGGTCGATCGCCTGGTTGACCAGGGCCATTTATAGAGAGCAGAGACTCTCTATCGATCGATCGTGCGGTCGACCGCCCTTACTGTGCACGTTTGTGCACATGGTCGACTAGAGCGGTCGACCGACTTCTGGCGCGATCGACCGTCCGGTCGACCGGCAGAAGGCCAGTCCAACAATATTTAGGGATTAAAAACTCAGTCTTTTTCTTTCAATAAAATTCCATAAATACTCATAAATTCTACCAAAATAAGTTCATTGATATACAAATATGTTTGATTAAAAATCAAAGCATATTACAGACATTTTGAACTATTTTTGTCATATAGAAGTTTTGCCTTAAACAAAAATCTATATTTTCCAAAAACAATTTTTTCAAAACTTTTTCAAATACAAAAATATGATATTCTAAACACTTTTGAAGCTTAGTATGTATAAATATGATCCACTACACATATATGATGTAATATCTATGTTTTAAGCTCTAAATAAATTTTGATAAAACACATGTATATTTTGAATCTTAAAAATCAAACCGGTATTTTTGAAAACGAAAACTCTTTTATGAAAACACATATAAATCTTGTGTGTGAGTGTATATGAACTTGAGCAATCCACCAACTAATCTATTCTTTATATTTTATCTAAAAATAAAATCTTGACACTTACAAATATGACACAAGTCTTCTTAGAAATCTTCTCTTGAAGGTCTTCTTCTCCTTCTTGACTTGGTCCAAACCTTGATCCAATAAGCTAGACTCCTCTTGAGTACTTGATGCAATCTTATGCGCGAGGTTTTGAATCAATATGTGATAGCTCCAAAACTTTGACTTTAAATCTTTAGTTGAAGCTAAACACTAACTAAGATCTTGATCAAATATCTGATACTAATTAAACACAAGATCATTGTACTATAGCTACATGAGTTAATCATCATCAAAACTAAGATCTTGATCAAATATGCGATATACATTCATGAAGAGGAAGATGTTAAGTTAGCTCCCTTGCATATATGCATTACATGAAGAAGGGATGACAAAACCCTAACCCATATAAAGCATAATATACAATGTATAAGTGGAGATGTTAAGCTCCCCCTACACACATGTATCACATAAAGAAGAGATGTCAAGCTCCTCAATATAAAATACACTCAATATGAATTTATATTAGAGGAGATGTTAAGCTCCCCTTACTATAGGCAATACATATCAAAACATTTTTAAAAACACTTTAAAGACAAATTTTAAATTTTCTTAAATCAAATTTTGAGATACCACTTGTAAGTAAACAAAATTTTGAGATATCACAAGATTTTTGATACCAATTGAAATTGAAAATTTTTGATACCAATCGAAATTGAAACATTTGTAAATTTTGATACCAATGAAAGTAAAATATTTTATATTTTGATACCAATTGAAATATATGGTAAATTTTGATACCAAATAAAAGGTAAAACAATATTGATACCAATTGAAATTGAAACCTAATTGAAATCTGATCGTACATATATTTTGTATTCTTTTCATTACACTCCTACATTTATCGTGTAATAAATCTGCTAATTTTCTTGTCTTAAATATCTATTTTGCAGAAGATAATAATGAAGAAAAAGCGGATTAAACTAAATAAATACTAGTTAAAATCAGATTTAACTGGATCTATTTGGTTAGCTGAGGATGATCCCAGATCTAATTAGAACAAATCAAGGATTGAAGTAAATGTTCAGCTGAAGATCAGAGCAAATCAGAAAGATAACACCAAATGAAAACCAGTAAAATTCAGATTTCTGTAAATCTATTTTGGTTAGCTGAAAATCAACTGAGGATAATATCATACAGAGAGATAAATGGATAGAGAGAAGATCAACGGATGAGATGAAGCAAGTTTGACTCAGATTCTGACTGGATACATTTTAGTATTTGAATTATAACTTTTGCTACCGAATCTCAAATCTGATAATTCAAGATGATCCAGAAAGTAAACTTACAGGGTTACAACTCTTATGTTGATCACTATTTCTAATTCTATCATTTGATAAGTGATATATAGCAATCAATACGCCAACAAATTATAGATCAGAACTGAATATCCACATCAAATCAAGTTTAGAGATAAGGGGAGGATTCAAATTCAGAAGTAGCCAGCTTTTTCTATCTCATACTCCTCTAACCTCTGCATTTCTTCTTGAAATACCTGTAATCTCAAAGGCAAAAGGATGACCAAGTAGAGAGTAGAACTTAGGCTAATTTGTAGTTTGTAACTTAGGTTTTTATTTTTTTACATGTAATTTTTATTTTCTTTATGTAACTGAGAGGAGGGGATACTTTCATGGAGGAATGAGAGCAAGCTTGTACTACGGGTGACACCGGTGTAAGTGATCTCTTCTTCTATTGTTATTTGAATTGAATCAAAGTTACTTTTTCTTCTTTACACTTGTTTTCGTTTACTCTCCTCTAATTTGTTGCAATCCAAGTGAATCTGATAGCCTCGAGACTGCTTCGCCATTGCAAGTGCCCTTGATGGCCTATGGTGATGAACAATCATTCTCTTGCTAGTATAGCTTGCCCTTTTACTCTTAGTGTAGATTGAGAATGGGGAAGATCCTACACGCCATACTTGATTGCCTTCAAAGCCAAGGTAAGTCGTAGCTACGAATCCAAGGAATATGAGCACAAAAGGGTAAGTAACTTTTAGTTTCTTTCTTTTCTTTTAATTCTTTAGTTTAGAACACCACAATCTACCACTTCTATTATCACTCCTTTTTCATTTATTTGTAAATATCATTTCTAATTTCTCCATCTTCTTAATCTACCATCTTCTTCCTAATTCAACTTTAACTCCATTTTTCTTTTTCTTTTAAAGAACTAAAGAAGAACTTTAACTATATTTTGTAGCCTAAAAGAGAACTTGCTAAACAAAGTGATCGAGCTAAACCTGCACAAAAAAATATAGAAATTTAGAACTGCTAGGTCCTCAATTCTACCGTGTAGCCTAGGGTTAACGGGTCGTGATCCACAGGGAGGGACAGCGATGGAAGCGTTATGTAAGTTTCTTCTTTTAATTTATAAAAACTAGTTAACACTTATCTTCTCAGTTTACAAAAAGAAAATAAAAATATTAAGTTAAGTTAAGAAGAAGATGGTAGAAGAAGAGATGATGGTGTTGTTTTATTTTAATTATAAAAGAAAAAGAAATAAAAAGAGATAAAGAAAAGGGTTGATGCAAAAATCAAAAATAAAAAGAAATAAAAGGAGAATATTTACCTGTACTGTTGAACCATAATGAAATTTACCTTAGCATGGAGTAAAGCAAAGTAGTAGAAAAGAATAAAGGAAAGAAAGACTTCGGCGAGATTGAGCACAATGAAGAAAAGTGAGAAACCTCCATTGATTGTCACCTTCAATAAGCTTCTTGAAGAAAAGATTACAATAGTGTCACTCTACAATAACTCTTCCTCTCTTTTGATCATGTAACTATCTCTAGCCTAAAAATAAAATAAAAAATAAAAATTACATTGAAGAAGAAAAGAAAAACCTAAACTAAAGCTCTCTCTAAGATGGTCCTCTCTGCCTTCGAGGTATGAGGGTATTTATAGGAGAAAACCAGAGGGATAGAACGTGTATGAAGATAGGAAGAGTTGGATATTTCTGAATTCTTCCCTTATCTTCAAACTTGATTTGATTTATCCAGAAATTTAATTCTGATCTGCAGGCTGTTGGTATGTTGATTGCTGAATATCACTTATCAACTGATAGAATTGGAACGAGTGATCAACAGAAAATTGTAACCCTTTAAGTTTTCTTTCTGTAGCATCTTGAATCATCAGATTTGACCTTCAATAGTGAAAATTATGATTAAAATGTTAAACTATATCCAGCCTAAATCCAAATTTAAATTGCTTCATCTCATCCGTTGATCTTTTCTCTATTCATTTATCCTCTTTGATTTTCAGTTTATCTTCTAAAATTGATAAGATATTCACTTATCTTCAGCGAAACAGATAGGGTCTTCAAACAATCCATTTTTTCTTTGAAATGAGATGATATTATCTTATCTGATATATCCAGTTTTCAGATAAGATAGCTTCTAGAACCTTTGGATTTGAATCGATCCCCTTTCTTTTGAACTTTTGAATTTAATTGGATAAATTTCATGATTATCTTCTCCTATCATACCCTGCATGAATTAGAACATTAAGACAAGTTATTTACAATATTCATTACAGAATATATGTAGGAATGTAATAATATTTATGCAATATATGTGTCCAAACACACCCCCACACTTATCTTATGCTCGTCCTCGAGTAAAATAAAGAGAGAAGAAAAACTAAACTAACTCACTTTCGTAGGAATCACGGTTGCACTTAGCACGAGCAATAAGCCGTTAAACCTCTAAGTTACCCCTAAGGACGAGTTTTGTCTCATGAGGGTTTTCAGTGGATTGCACCCACAAAATCCATGATGAAAAAGAAATAAAGTGTTAGTATTTTCAAAAATGAATTTTGAAAGGGAAAAAAATATTTGAAGTATTAATGTAAAATTTCAAGTAATCTATAAGTCATAGGATTATCAAAACTTAGTCATTCCTAAACTTAGTCTTTATTCAAAAACTTGTTTTCAGTCAAGGTAAAAATTAAAATTGTATTTCTCATCTAGTCCATTATTTTACCCAAAGTCATATGCATTTTGTGACCGTGAAAATTTGGCTCAGGATTCATCAACTCTAACTCTTATGCCTTATTATTTTCCTTTCTTTTTTTTAATTTATGGCGGTAATATTCCTTAGCTCTATTAGGCTTTCTAATTCGCCCATGTAATGAGCCTTAGTCAGTGACTCCCAAATCAGACGGTTTTAGGGCACCAGGTGAGAAAGCACCCCAAGGACTTAGGACTCGAACAAACAAGGCCACAAAACTAAGGACTTTTATTTATGTGAACCACTTTTAGGCGTGAATACTTATGCTTTATGAGGCACAAACACCCAGCTTAATCACATGATTTTTTTTGATATATGTATATATATATTTTTTATATAAGGCATAAGAATCTTTGTTTTAGAACCCTAAGTGTAAGTGTGTAAGTGTATAAGTATGCATATTTCATCAAGGTAAAAATTAAGACTAAATTACTTTTTCAATTTTTCTTCCTAACCTCAAAATCAACAAATAATTTTATTTTGACCAAGTATAAGAAATCCTAATTATGATCATCTTATTCCTTAAATTAACTTAATATTTTTACTAAAATAAGTCAACGTATTATTTTCCATTTCAAAAAAAAAATTAATGAAAGATTTTTTTTTTTAAATTAGTGAAGTTAGCATGTAAGTAAACCCTCCCCCATACCTAACTCATGCATTGTCCTCAATGTATGAATGAAATGCAATAATACATGAAAAAGGACGAAGGGAAGGAAATTGTCACCTCAAGGTGGTGGTTCCGGTGGTAGTCTCATTGGGCCAAGCGTTTTTACCCAATCTAGATATTGTGAATTTTCATAAAACCCACCTTTCATCACCTTTTTCTTATTAACGTTTTTATAATCCTCAATATGAATAGGTTCATGCAAGATCCTAGCATGAAATTTTTTCCGGTTATATGACCAGTCTTGGGATATCATCACAGAGTCATATTGATCTAAACCTTGATCCAACAATGGAATGTGATTTTATGAAATGGATGATTTGGGCTCAACAATAAAGGGAATGGGAACCGATTCGGACTCGGGAATAAAACTCAAATCAAGTTTAGATTCGAGAGTAGGAGTTGGTTTATGAGTTTGGTCCAAATCATAGAATTGAAGTTCACATTCATTTCCCAATAAAGGAATGTGACTATCTAAAATAAGTGGTTCATGTTCAAGCTCTATAGGGATAAGAGTCAGTGTTAGCTTCAGAATTAAGTCCGAATCGGGTAAGGATACCGGAGTCAACATAGATTTAAAAAGTGGAACTGAATCACAATATTGAGAATCGGTATCACATTCATTTTCAAGTTCAATCTCATTGAAATGAAAACTTGCCAATTTATCAATGGGTTAATATTGGTCAAGTTCAAAATTTTGTGGTGAAATTGAGTCTTGGTTAAAATCTTCAAGATGCCATGATTCTTCGTCAATATGGCTAGGGGAATCAGGAGTGGTCGAAAATATGTTAGGTAGAGTTTTCTCATTCCTATAATTAATTATATTGACCAAATGACTCACTTTTACTTCTACCATATTTATAGATTGGAGACGATCCATTTGGGATTAAATAATATCATTTTGGGACTGAATCATGAATTCCATATTCTTTTCTAAGTCAAGAGATTCTCCTTGTTGTGGTTGGACTTGGAAATTAGAGTAAGGATCTTGGATCTGGGAATTGTTTGGGAGAATTGAGTCCGCTATGAATTGTACTTGTCGTGTGGACTCAAGGAAGGCTTCAAAAGTCTTTTCTAAAGAAGATTTCTCTTCTATAGGTTGGTCTTGGTATAGATTACATGAAGCTGTTTGTTGGCAAGGTTGTTGATAGTAAGACTCGGGGGAGTTGTATCCCCACTGACTCAGTGAAGAGTGGTGATGATTGTTCCATTCTTGTTCATAGTACTTGGATTGGGGCATATTTTGATTCGGATAAGACCAATCTGGCATACTTGGTTGGTTAGAGTTAAAGTTATGTAATAGCGGGTTGGTAATATTCGAATTGAAAAAGGTTGGGGTGAAATATGGATCTGAGTTATAATCAGAATAATTGTAATTATAATCCATTTTCACAAGAACAAACAAAAACAAACAAATAAACAAACAAGAAAATAAAGAAAAATCTAGCCTATGTTAGGGTAGAACTTAGACCTAGACGACTCCTAACTGTTGATTATCCATAAGAGGTATATTGCAGAACCTGACCACAAGTTAATTGGCCAGTTAGGGGCAAGATTGGTGGGAGGTATCTGTGACTAAGCAACGGGCCTAATTATGCCAAACCACCAGCCTTCGGGATTTCGCCCCTCAATCCCCAACCTTAGACACCGATTTGGCAAGAGTCAACTTCTAGCAACTTCCCCCTTAGGTCAATCCCTATTTGAGTCCAAGATGTCCCTAGGGCCAACGTTTACTCAATTTTATGTTAGGCTGGGTTAGTGAGTGAGGAGAGATGATTTTTGGGCTAAGGAAGGGTAATGACTTCCCCACCTTATCTTGTTTAAGGATATGCCCTTAGTCTTTTTAGTGCAGTGTACAAGTATAAATCAAAAGGTAACATTCAAGCAATATGAATACTCAAAATATGTTTCCTAAACTATATGCAATGCACACATACCTTTGCTCCAGTACTCTTCAACAGTAATGTAAAGAAACAAAATAGACAAATGCCCTAAGATGCAAGAGTCTAAACGTTTTTTAGCATTTACAAAGCAACAAGTTACTATTGATTAGAAATATATACAGAGTGAGTTAAAAGATAAACTAATAACTGCAGAGAGCTAATCTCTGTAAAGCAACCTGCAAGAGGCTACAGTTAGTAGTTCACTGATTAGTCTCTAATTTTGCATAATTTCATCACATCTCATGTTTATTTCATATAAAATTCTGCTAATAAAATCTTGCTTGCTTGATCCTAGGTCCATGGTGTGCAAATGAAGAAGAAGACCTAAATCACCATTTAATTGGTGATTAAAAGCCTACCAAATAGCCATTGACTTTAGATTGAAGATTTTATCAGCCCAGGGTATCAAATCACGAATCCAAGACAGCCAGGAGTCAGACAACAGACTGGGAGACGCACTGCCCAAAACTGAGCGTGCGCGCGCCTGCGCTTTGGGCCACGTGCTTCCCACGTGGCCCCCTTTCGCCTGGTGCCTATAAATACCCCCTGGGGTCTTCAGTTTGGGCAGATCCAGAGCTTTAGCAAGTTTTTATAATCTTATTTTTAGGTTTGTAGTAGTTATTATTGTTCTTCTTCTAGTTGTTGTTTTAGCCATTAGAGTGAAAGAGAGAGAGAGAGAGAGAGTGTGTGTAAGTGTTGTATTGGAAGGGTGACAAGCTAATACAAGTACTACTTCTCTTCCTTCTTTCCATTTATTTGTCTTTGCCATTTGCTTTTACTTCCTTGTTGTAGTGTAACTTCCTTCTTCTTCACTCCTTTTCTTTTACTTTGTTGTAGTGTAACTTTCTTTCTTTAACTTTTCTTTTCTTTTGTTTTCTTGTAGTGTAACTCCCTCTCTCCACTTCTTTTCCTTTATTGTTTCTTTTACTTTTATGGCTAACTAACTTTTCATTAGCATGGTTAACTAACTACTAACCCACTAATTTCTAACACTTGATTGATAACCCAAATGAGTCAATAGTTTCAAACAAGCCTTGTGCAAATAAGAGCTATGGCATTTTAAGACGAGGGTTCTAACTCTAATTTACCTACAAGTATTTACTTTCTCATACTTCATGCTTAATGAGTTTTGATGATCTATGAGTTGTGTACTTTACTTGTTATTATAAGTTAGAGACATTTCCTTTTAACTTTGCGGATACCAATAGTGCACTTGAGTCTTCCTTATTCTCGCCTTCCATCGGATCTTGATAAGGGAATGTTTGACTTTTTGCCGTGTAAAGTTAAGTTTTAGAATGAACTTTCATTCGATTTCCACGTGAATAGTTCCAATACAAAAGGTTTGTGTTCGCCTATGATCCATCGTGAGGCTATCTTCCAAAAGTTAGAAATTAGTGGGAGCACTTAGTAGAAAGTTAGCCATGCATTTTTACAACTAAGAAAAAAATCACTTTTACAAATTACCAAAACATTTTCCAACAATTCTTAAAAATAACTTGTTTTCACTTTTAAATTCTTTATTTGGAAACAAGAACTTTCTTTCTTCTTGAATTTTGAAGCGCATCAAGCTTCCATCGCTCTCCCTCCTTGTGGATACGACCCATATAGCCACTTCGCTACTACAGAAGAATCGCAAAAGCAGTAACATCAACCCACACTCTTTTACATATTCTTGTACCTGCTTTTTGCCGATCAAATTTTGGCGCCGTTGCCAGGGAGGGTACGACTTTATTGTTCACTACTAAAGATTGTTCTTTTTATGTGTAGGGGAAGTACCAAGGAGCTCACTATCACGGGAAGCGAAAGAGGTGGCCAAGGACATTGCGCGAGGACTCATTTGCCCTCGGAAAAAAATTCGTGTAAAAGCGAGTTTTTCTGATTGAAGTACTAACAACTCATTACTGGGTTGCTGAAAGCCGCTAAAAAAATTGCTTTCGAAATTTTTAGTTCCTTGGATGCTTCACCTTTATGCATGTATAATAAACTCAACAGAAATTCACTTGTTGCTTAATTGAAATTTGGATTAGACTTTTGCATTTAGGGCACGTGTCTATTTCAATTCATTTCAATTTCTGTTGAAGAGTGCTAGAGAAAAGGTACGTGTGCATTCGAATTGGACCAACATTTTGAAGTGACTTACCGCTTTTAGTGTTACCTTGTTGTAAATAAACTGTACACTTGCACAATTGACATTAAGGGCAAAACCCAAATAAATAAGATAAGGTGGGGATTTCATCACCCTTCCTTAGCACAAAAATCATCTCCAAGTGCACTCACATTTTCCCAAGCCTTAAATAAAAATCAATAGACGTTGGCCCTAGGGACATCTTGGACTCACTAAGAGATTAACCGAGGTTGGAAATTGTAAGAACTATATTCCTACAAAATCGGTGTCTAAGAAAAGTGGATTGAGAGGTAAAGCCTCGAAAGCTCCGTGGTTTGGCGTAATTAGGCCCGTGGCTCCGCCCGGATACCTCTCCCTGAGCTTTGCCCTTTCCTGGTGATTAGCTTGTAGTCGAGTTCCTGCAACAACTTTCCCCGAAGAATCGACCAGTTAGGAGTCGCCTAGGTCCAGGTACCTTAGACTATGGCTTGTGGTTATTTTTCTTTCTTTTATTTGTTTTTTGTTCTTTTTTGATTGTTTGTTGTCTTCACGTTGTTTGTGGTGTACTGCATGCAAGAGTGGGTGAGAGATCCGTCAACTTTCAAATTAACAAGAAATACTTCTCTACCCTTGCATCCAGAACCGGTGATGGCGTCACTTTAGGATAGATTTTACCCTATCAGAACTTCACTTCCATCTTGCATAAAACTTCCTGAAGCAAACGAAAATAACTTCGAGTTAAAGCCCCAATTCATTAACACTCGTCCCAAATTTCATGGTTTAGAATCGGAGGACACATACTTCTTTGTTAGGGAATTTGAAGAAGTATGCCTTATGATGGGTATACCCCAGCTAGGAGACGATGCCGTTAGGTTACATTTCATCCCTTTTTCCTAAAGAACCTAGCTAAGAAATGGTTGTACAGATTGGCAGCAGATTCAGTCACGACCTGGGATGATTTCGTCAAGGCCTTCTTGAAGAAATTCTACCCAATTCACAAAACTGCCCTCATTAGGAAGAACATCATGCAGTTTAAGCAAGACCCGAGCGAACCATTTTGGAGATACTTTGAGCGATTCAAAGATCTCCTAACTCAGTGCCCTCATCATGGCGTGAAGAAATGGCGTCGTGCCAGATTCTCTACGATGGTCTAGATTATCAGACTAAGACCCTGTTAGAAATGATGTGTCAGGGAGGGTTCTTGCAGAAGGACGAGAATCAGGGTTGATATTTATTTGAGGATTTAGCGGAGAAAACCCTACAATGGGAGCCAGCCTCAGAAAAACCTAGGAATTCACCATCTATAGCTTCAAGAGGAGGGCTCATATCTCTAGAATCATCCATAACTGCCGAGGCTAAGATTGCTACCCTAATGAGAAGGATAGAGGCTCTGAAAACAAAAGAGCCTGCCAGTGTCAACCAGATCAACCCACCACCAACTAACAATCCAGGTTGTTCATATTGTCAGGCACCAAATCATATCTTTGAAGAGTGCCCCGTTTTTCATGCCTAGCAAGTGCCACCGGAACACCTGAACGCGGCTTACTCACGGCCGCCTCACAACCCCTACTCAAAGACCTACAATCCCGGCTGGAGAAATCACCCCAATTTCTCTTGGGCCCAAAACAATCCTCCCAGGCCTAATTTTTCTAACAATTTTCACCATCCTACTCCTCTACCAACTTTTCCCAGTCATGCCCCAGCTTCCTCCTCCCAAGGCTCACCAATGGAAAAGAAAATCAGTAAATTGGAGGAGAGCATAGAGGCTTTCATCAAGTCCCAAACCGCTTTTATGTAAAACTAGGGACAAACTCTGAACAATCATTCACAGGTCATATCGAGATTGGAAATGCAGATAAGCCAGTTAGCTAGCTCCCTAAGTGAAAGACCAAAAGGTACTTTGCCTAGTCAGCCGCTAGTTAACCCAAAAACCTCCAATCAAGCATATGAAATTCATGATCCATCGATTAACCAGTGCAATGTTGTTCACACACTGCGATCTAGAAAGAAGGTAGACAACCAGGTCTACCAACAGAAAAGTCCAGTCCATCCTGATCCCACTCCAGCCTCCACTTCTGCTAGTTCCTCCCAATCCACTCCACAAACATCTGACGAGGACAAAGGCTGCTGAACAAGTTCATAAGCCTGTAGCACCCTTTCCCAATAGGCTTAGGAACAATAATAAAAATATGCACATGGAGAAAATGCTAGAGATGTTCAACCAGGTCAAAATGAATGTGCCACTTCTTGACGCTATCCAACATGTCTCGGCTTATGCCAAATTTCTTAAGGATATGTGTACGAAGAAGAGAAAGACCAATGTGCCTAAGAAAGTGTTCTTGGCCACTAATATAAGTGAAATTCTGTCTGGTCCCATTCTGATGAAATACAAGGATCTCGGATATCCCACCATTTCCTGCACCATAGGACAGACTGAAATCAGTAGAGCGCTTTTTGACCTGGGAGCAAGTATCAACTTGCTATCTCTCTCAGTATACCAGCAACTTAGGTTGGGCGAGCTAAGCCCAACTCGAGTCACCATTCAGCTAGCTGACCGATCTGTGAAGATCCCAAAGGGGCAAATCACAGACGTCCTTATCTGGGTCGGGAATTTCATTTACCCCATTGACTTCATTGTGCTTGAGACCCAACCTGTGTCCAATCTTAGGTCTCAAACTCCCATCATCTTAGGGCGCCCATTCCTTGTTACAGCCAATGCCATAATCAACTGTAGGAACGGGTCCATGAGATTGACTTTTGGAGACATGACGAAGGAAGTCAAGGTCTTCAATCTTGGAAGACAACCTAGGGATGTCAATGATCAGACATTTGAGGTAAATTCTATTGAAAACTTGACCAGTGAGCATGAGGAAAGTATGGAGACAAAAACTGAGGCAGAGTTTGATCTGGAGGCTGAGGATTTTAATCTAGACCAGATCGTAGATTCAGCAGTGGATTGGGCGTCAAGCCCAAGTGTACCCCATCCTAGGATTGAAAGCCCAGAGATTGCCTCCAATGAAGCAACACCTTCCCTAGAGCTAAAAGCCCTGCCTGAACACCTCAAGTACGCCTACCTGGGCAGAAAGAACACCTTGCCAGTCATCTTCGCATCCCACCTGACGAGCAACAAGAGGACAGCTTAATGTCTATTCTGAATTGACATAGGGAAGCCATTGGATGGACGATGAAGGACATCAAGGGAATAAGTCCAGCTATAGTGCAACATAGAATCCATTTAGTCGATAAAACAACCCCTAGGAGAGACCCACAACGAAGGCTTAACCCTCTCATGTAAGAGGCAGTTAAGGCTGAAATTCTAAAACTATTAGATAATGGGATAATTTATTCCATTTCTGATAGTCAATGGGTTAGCCTTATTCATGCGGTCCTAAAGAAGGTTGGCTTTACGGTGGTAGAAAATGAGGAAAAAGAGTTGGTACAAACAAGACTGCCTACCAAGGTTCGTGTTTGTATCGACTATAGGAAGCTGAATGCAGCTACCCGTAAAGACCACTTTCCGCTACCTTTCATCGACCAAATGCTTGAGCGTTTGGCTGGACATGAGTACTACTATTTTCTAGATGGGTACTCGGGATACAATCAAATCCCCATTGCTGCTGAAGACCAGGAAAAGACGACGTTCACCTGCCCGTTCGGAACCTTTGCTTATCGGCGCATGCCTTTTGGATTGTGTAATGCTCCCGCAACGTTCCAACGTTGCATGCTTAGTTTGTTCTCTGACATGGTGGAACGTTTTCTTGAGATTTTCATATATGACTTCTCCATTTACGGAGATTTATTTGATCAGTGTCTTCATCACCTAGAGTTAGTGCTACAAAGATGCATTGAGAAAAACCTAACTCTAAATTGGGAAAAATGTCACTTCATGGTGAGACAGGGGATTGTCTTGGGCCATGAGATTTCAAGGAGAGGCATAGAAGTGGATAAGGCTAAAGTAGAAGTGATTACTAAGCTTCCACCACCCAAAAGCATCAAGGATATTAGATCCTTTTTAGGGCATGCTGGGTTCTACCGACGGTTTATTAAGGACTTTAGCAAAATCGCGAGGCCCTTAACCAACGTGCTCGCTAAGGACGTGCCCTTTGGTTTCAATGATGAATGTTTCAATTCATGGAGGAAGCTTAAGTAAGAACTTATTTCTGCGCCTATTATTTCTGCTCCTAATTGGGCCCAGCTGTTTGAAATCATGTGTGATGTATCTGATTTTGCTATTGGCGTTGTTCTAGTACAGCGCATCGATAATAGGCAGCACGTGATTTACTATTCGAGTAGGACCTTGAATGACGCCCAACAGAACTATACAATGACTGAGAAGGAATTCTTGGCCGTTGTCTTTGTGTTAGAAAAGTTTCAGCCCTACTTGTTAGATTCGAAGCCGGTGATTTTTACGGATCACTCGGCTCTGAAATACCTCATGACCAAAAAGGAAGCAAAAGCCCGACTAATTTGGTGGATCCTTTTACTTCAAGAATTTGACTTAGAAATCTGGGATAAATGAGGTATAGAAAATGTGGTCGCTGATCATCTCTCACGAATTCCGAATGCACTAACCATCCAAGCTCCGATCAACGAGGATTTTCAAGACGAGCACATCCTAGCCATCCTTAAGGAACTCTGGTATGCGGACATTGTTAATTACCTTGCCACGGGACAATTACCTACTGACTGGACAAAGCAAGACCAATACTGCTTCTTTGCCCAAGTACGGTACTTCTTCTGGAAAGAACCGTATCTTTTTAAGTATTGTCCCGACCAAATTATTAGACGATGCATACCAGAGGAGGAACAGAGGAGTGTGCTCAGCTTTTGCCATGACCTTGCATGTGGAGGACACTTCGGTCCCCGCAAGACTGCAGAGAAGGTTCTACAAAGTGGGTTCTACTGGCCCATTTTGTTCAAAGACTCATATCATTCTTGTAAGTCATGCACAAATTGTTAGAAAATTGGGAAGATTTCAAGAAGAGACATGATGCCCCTGAACCCGATCCTTGAAGTTGAAATTTTTGATGTCTGGGGTATTGATTTCATGGGGCCATTTCCCAATTCCTTCGGCAACCAATTCATTTTGGTTGCTATAGATTTTGTCTCTAAGTGGGTAGAAGCTGTGCCAACTAAGACGAATGACAACAAAGTGGTTGTCAAATTTCTCAAAGAGAACATCATCTCCCGATTTGGCACCCCCAGAGCGATAATTAGTGAAATGGACCACATTTCTGCAACAGAGTTTTTGAAGCTCTGATGCGAAAATATTCCATCAATCACAAGTTATCTACTCCGTATCATCCCCAGACAAATGGGCAGGTCGAACTCACCAACCGACAGATCAAGTTCATTCTGAAAAAGACTGTCGGACAAAACCAAAAGGATTGGTCGGTTAAGCTCTGATGCATTGTGGGCTTACTGCACTGCTTTTAAGACAGTTCTGGGGATGTCTCCTGATTGAAGCTTGAACCTGCACACAAAATACAAAATTTTAGAACTTCAAAATAGAGATGTGCAAGTGCTCAATTCTACCGCAATAGCAAGTGGCTATGCGGGTCGTGATCCACAAGGAGGGTTAGCGATAGAAGCGTTCAAGGTTTGTATTGAAATCTTTGTGAAGAAAAATGAAGGTTCTTCTTTGTTTTAAGAAATGAAAATGAAAAAGAGAGTTAGGTTAAAGTTAAAAAGAAAGCGATAGATGAGAAGGTGGAGAAATCAGTAAATGACTATGTACAAAGAAAATGAAAGAGTGAAAGAGATTTGGAAGATGTCGAGTTGGTGATCTAAACTAAGAAAGAAAAGAAAGAAGATTAAAGAAGTACTCACTTAGTTTGGTTGATGACTTACCTGGAACCCTTGCATGTTCTACCTTACTTCGGAGGCGTTCAACGCATAAGCCATAGGATAGAGCTCAGTCCCCATTCACATTATATCATCAAGACGAACAAGAATGAAGTGATACGGATCTTGAGGAGGAGAACGTCATCATGAATAATCGTTGGCACTCACGAAAACATTATTATACTTATGCTTCTGGATTCACTTGCATTCTCATCAAAACCAAAAGAGGTAAAGTAGAAAGAAGAAGAAGAAAATGAAAGTAAAGAAGAACATAAAAAAAAATATTACCTTTTATTGCTTGAAACGATGGAAGAAAGGAGGACGGTACATCGGTGTCACTCTCAACATAAGCCTCTCTCTCTTACTTACATGAATCTCAATCTAGCCTAAGCTTATATACAAATTAAATTACATAAAAAGAAAACAAAAACCTATACTACAAAGAATGAAAACTGGACTAGTCCTATCTTTGCATGGTCGTCCCATTTTCAGTGCAAATCCTGCCCTTTTCCAGGCAAAAACCCAACCTACAGGAGAGGATAAAGATAGGGGAGCAAACACTCCCCTAACTCCATAACAGAGCCGCAGAAACGCGGTTTTGGCCGCGTTTCTGCGGCTTTGCTGTGGCCACAAAATCGCGTTTCCGCGGCCTTGCTGTGGCCAGGTGGCCACAGCCTGTTGGTGGAGCTCCCCGGCTTCGCGTTCTGGTTTTATCTTCAGTTGGATTTCTCGTTTAAGTCCGGGATTTTGACGAAATGGCCTTTAATCTTTGATTCAACCTATCGATTCTGGGAGGATTCTTCTCAACCGATTTTCAACCTCTCTGATTTTTCCCTGATTCAATGAGTTCGAATTAATTCTGATTTAATTCAGAATTTGGTGGGCTTTTGGGCTCATTTCTCTTCACTCTCCTTTAGGAATGGGCCTGCAAATAAATTAAACATTTAATTAGGATAATGCAGAGTTTATTCTATAATAAGTATGGGAATATGATAATAAATGTGCAACATTAGGGACCAATCACACCCCCATACCTATCTTTTGCTCGTCCTCGAGCAAAACAACTAAACTATACTAAGGATTATTAGACCACTTTCGCAGGTCACGCGATTGCACTGAGCATGTGCAATAAGCCGTTAAACCTCTAGGTTTCCCCTAAGGGACGAGTTTTGTCTCGTGAGGGTTTTCAGTGGATTACGCCCACAAAATCCATAAAGAAAGAGAAACAAAGAGTTAGTATTTTTGAAAAGCATTTTGAAAGAGAAAAATATTTGAAATATAATTGTAAGACTTAAGTAATCTATAAGTTATAGGAAAACTGAATTTTTCATTCCTAAACTTAGTCTCTATTCAAGAATTTGTTATCAATCAAAGTAAGGAGTCAAATTGTACTTCTCACATAGTCTATTACTTTACCCTGAGTCATATGCACCTTGTGACCGTGAAAATTTTGACTAAGGGTTCATTAACTCTAACTCTTATGCCTTATTTATATATATATATATATATATATATATATATATATATATAATATATATATTTGTGGCATTATTCCTTAGTTCTAATAGGCTTTCTAATCTGCCCATGTAACGAGCCTTTAATCGATGACTCCCAAACCAAACGGTCTTAAGGCACCGGGTGAGAAAACACCCCAAAGACTTAAGGACTCGAGCAAACAAGGCCACAAAACTAAGAATTTTTTTATATGAACCCCTTTTAGGCGTGAATACTTATGCTTTATTAGGCACAAATACCCAGCTTAATCAAAGGATTTTTATATATATTTTTTCTCAAACTTATCTAATCATCTTTCATTAATACATTTTTTTCTTTCTTTTTTTTTATATAAAAGGCATAAGAATCTTTGTTTTTGAAACCTAAGTGTGTAAGTGTATGAAGTGTGCATATTTCATTAAGGTAAGGATCAAGACTAAATTACTTTGACAAATTATCTTCCTAACCCTAAAAATCAAACAAATAATATTATTTTGACCAAATTTAAGAAATCCTAATTTTGATTTTCCTATTCCTTAAAATTGACTTAATTTCTTGCAAAAAATATGTCAAACTATTGTTTCTATTTTCAAAAAGTTTTTAAAAGTAAAGAAAATGTTAATTTTTTATTTTATTTTTTAATTTTATACCTAAGTTATGTTAGAACCCTCCCCCACACCTATCTCATGCATTGTCCTCAATGTATGAATTAATGCATGGATGCATGAAAAAGAAGAAAGGGAAGGAAAATGTTACCTTAAGGTGGTGGTTCTGGTGGTGGTCTGAGTAGTCCACGAAATGCGGCCCAATCAACTTTTCGTAGAGTTCGGAGGAATCCACCAGAAATTTCTCTAATATAACCCATTAAAATGATGTATCCATGAAGGATTTTTATTAAAAATTTAACCCCATCTAATTTCCAAATTCCATAATTAATTTCGGAGTCAAATTTGTTAACCGCTTTGTCCCAAAATGGAGTATGAAAAGATAGAATGATTGACTTGGACTCAAGAAGTACAGGAACTAATACCGACTCAGGAAGGTGACTTAAGTCAAGTAAGGGTTCAGGAGTCGAGATTGGTTCAAGAAGCGGGTCCAAGTCAAGAAGTTGAAACTCAAGTCCACATTTATTTTTCAACAATGGAATGTGACTTAATATTGGTGATTCAAGTTCAAGAATGATTGGTGTGGGAATCAAAACTGACTCTAAAATATTACTCATGTCCGGTAACAAAACAGGAGTCAATATTGATTTGGGAATTTGAACGGGATCACAGATTTGAGAATCTAGGTCACATTTCTCATTGAGTTCAATGTCATAAAAATGAGAACTTGCTAATTTGTCAATAGGACTTTCAAAAGTGTAAAATTGGTCAAGTTCAGTATGATCATCAAAGATGGGTGATTCAATTTCATGATGAATTGGCACAGGATCCAATGTTGACTCGGGAAAAAGATTGAAATCAGGTGAAGACACCAGAGTCATTATTGAATCAGGAAGTAGAATTGAATCACTAAGTTGAGATTCAGGATCATATTCATTCTCAAGTTCTATTTCAGGAAAGGAACAACTTGCCAAACTGTCAATATCATTTTCCAAATTTAGAGTTTGGGCAAGTTCAAATGATTGTTCTGAAATGGAACCTTGATTTCCAAAACAACATGACTCTTTGACTCTAACATAATGGTTAGCGACATCAGAACTGGTCAAACGGTGAGAACGTATAGATTCGACCATCATATCTATGTCACGATTACGAACATTTTGAGCCTGAGTCATGGCTTCAAGCATCTTTTCATAGTTGATAGATTCATCGCTTTGTTATGATTGGTCTTGAAAAGATGTTGTTTTGGAATTGGTGGTAAAATTGTGAGTCCATCAGATTTTGTGATTGTGGTTTGGACTCACGCATACTCATTTTCAAAATTGATGGTCTTCTATTTTGGACTGGTGGAACTGAGTATGAATCATGGAAGTATTATGGACCAGGTAGATAAGGAGGACAAGTTGGTTGAAAATTGGACTCGGGGGAGGTGAATCCCCACTGACTCTGTGAAGAGTTGAAATTATTATGGAAATTATGGTTATAAGATTGGAGGCATGGGTTATATTGATTCGGATAAGACCAATCCGGCACACTATGTTGGTTAAAGTTATGATATGCCGGGTTGGTATTATCCGAAAAAGAAGTTGGTGTGTAATATGGATTACCATTAAAATTGGAAAAATTGTTGTTATAAGCCATATCACACAATAAAACACAAACAAAAAACAAACAAATAAGCAAACAAAAAAGAAAAAATTCTAAACTAAGTAAGGGTAGACCTAACCTAGACGACTCCTAACTGGTTAGACTGTCCACGGGACGTATAATGCAGACTTTGACCACTAGCTAATCAGCTAGGTCAGGGCAAGATTGGTGAGAGGTTTTCTGTCAAAGACGTTTCTTAATTAAATAACCACCAACCTTCGGGCTTTCGGCCCTTAATCCCTTTCCTAGACACTAATTTGGCAGGAGTCAAATTCCAACACCTTTCCCCCTTAGGATATTCTCCTAATTGAGTCCGAGATATCCCTAGGGCCAACGTCTACTCATTTTTAGTCAGGCTCTGGTTAGTGAGTGCTTGGAATCTGATTTTTGGGCCAAGGAAGGGTGATTAAATCCCCACCTTATCTTGTTATGGGGTGGTGCCCTTAAGATTAGTTTGTGCAAGTGTACAAGATATGTAAACAAGATTCACTCAAAGCGATGTAAATCAACCAAGAGATGAGTCCTATTCTAGATGCAATGCGAACGTACCTTGCTCCAGCACTCTTCAACAGTAAAGTAAAGGAATTGAGAAGACACGTGCCTAAAATGCAAATGTCTAATCAATATTTTTAACTTTTTCAATAAATGTTTTATTGTTGGTTTATTAGCAGGCTTCTGGTGATGGCATATAAGAAATAAAGTTTGCAGAAAACTATAATTTTGTAAAGCATGCAGCACTACAAAAAGACAGTCAGTAGTGAACTCTTCCTTGCAAGTGTTTGTTGATTATGTTTGTGTATGCAAGTGTGGTCGAGAGACCCTAATTCAAAAATTGATTGCTAAAAGAAAGAACAATCAAAGAGTTTAAGAGTGACCGTGCAGCTTGTGGCTAACGGGTCGTGTCCATGAGGAGGAATGGGATGGAAGCGTTTCGGTGAATTGCTTAAAAACAAAGAATTGTGTTTGTTTTGTTTTATGGAAAAGAGAATGGAAAGAAAGAGATGATTAAAAGAGAAGTTGCAACTTTTAGAAAAGGTTTTGGAGAAGGTGATTTAGAAAGCTTGAGAATTATTTTGTTGTTTTTAATAATGAAGCAAATTGGGCTCACTATCTCACTACTCAATTGTTCATTCTCTATTAAAATATCAAGTGCCTTAAAGTGATCATTTGCAAAACTTAAAGTTAATTTTTAGAAAGCTTTAAGTAAAGCACATAAGATGGTCAGAAGAGTTGAGTCTTTTCTTTAAGAAATCGTTAGAATTGAATGTTAAAACATCAAGCGCGAAGAAGCAAGAATGAAGTAAAAACAATTCAAAAGATGTTCATGAAAGAAGTGAGAATTCAACAATCCAAACCCATCCTCATGTGCCTTCAAGAACACTTTCAAAAAGAAAGGCTTTTAAGTAAGGCATGCATATGATTCATTGGGTCTTTTTCTTTTAAAAACAGAAGAGAAGAAGAATAAGAAAGAGTTGTGATAGCGAGCCCAGAAAACCATTTAGTTATCCATAGAAAACAACGAAGAAAACATAGACATAATGCAAACCATACCGTACTGCAAGTGGAAGAAAACTTGGCTCGACTTTTGTATTGATGTCACTTCAATCTTTAAGTACAAGCACTCAATTCCTCTCTCTCACAAGTTTTGATACTGGACTACAAAGTAAATAACAAGATTACAACTTTTGTGCTAGCTAACAAAGAGCCTAAATCCTAAGAAAATAAATACAAACTTAATCCTAGTCTTCGCTGCATTTTTCTTTGCTGAAACCAATATTTATAGCCAAAACCCTAACAGGTAGGATCCCGGGAAGATTGGGGGAGCAAACGCTCCCCAACAACCATAAGATAGCCTCAGAAACGCGGCTTGGGCCGCGTTTCCGTGGCCTTGGTGTGGCCAGGTGGCCACACCCAAAGGGGAAGCTCCTGGTTTGATGGGTATCCCGTATCTCCTTCTGGTTTTCTTGTTTCTGCTCCAAAACGTTGACGAAACAGCCTTGATTGTGTGGCTTTAACCGCTCGATTCAGGGAGGATTCTTCTCAACCTCTTGATATGCCAAGATTTAGCCCTATTTCTTCATTTCAAATTTATTCTGAATTAATTCAGAATTTGGTGGGCTTTTGGGCTTGTTTCTCTTTTCTTTCTTTAAGCACTTGGGCCTACATTTAGCAAAGAAAAAGAAAACTTATTAATAGGATTTATTAGCTAATAAGTATGGTAAGGTGACTATATAAAAGCAATATATGTGACAAATCACACCCCCACATTTATCTTTTGCTCGCCCTCGAGCAAAACATCAGACTAATTTTAATCAATTATTAGACCACTTTCGCAGGTCACTCGATTGCACTGAGCATGTGCAACAAGCCGTTAAACCTCTAGGTTACCCCTAGAGGACGAGTTTTATCTTGTGAGGGTTTTCAGTGGATTGCACCCACAAAATCCATGAAGAAAGAGAAAAAGGTTAGTATTTTCGAAAAGCATTTTTTTTTAAAAAAAGAAAATATTTGAAGTATATTTGTGAGAGTTTAAGTAATCTATAAGTTATAGGAATATCAAATTTTTCATTCCTATACTTAGTCTCTATTCAAAAAATATGTCATCAATTAAAGCAAGGAGTCAAATTGTACTTCTCATTTAGTCTATTAATTTACCCTGAGTCGTATGCACCATCGTGACTGTGAAGTTGACTAAGGGTTCTTTAACATTAACTCCTATGCCTTATATTTATTTATTTTTTGGTGAAATTTATTCCTCAATTTCATTAGGCTTTCTAATCTGCCCATGTAACGAGCATTCAGTCGGTGACACCCAAACCGGACAGTTTTAGGGAACCAGGTGAGAAAATACCCCTAAGGACTTAAACACTCGAGCATATAAGACCACGAAACTAAGGTTTTTATTTATACGATGTACCCCTTTTAGGCGTGAATACTTATGCTTCATGAGGCATAAATACCCAGCTTAATCAGAGGACACATTTTTTTTTCAAACTTATCTAATTATCTTTTGCATAAATACTAAGGCTTGCTTAGGCCAAAGCACCTAGCTAATCAATAATTAGACTTGTTTTTTTTTTCCTTCATATTTTTTTATAAGGCATAAGAGTCTCTGTTTTTAAACCCTAAGTGTGTAAGTGTATTTTGTGTGCATATGTCATCAAGGTAAATATCAAGACTAAATTACTTTCACAAATTTTCTTCCTGACCCTAAAAATCAAACAAGTTATCTTATTTTGACCAAGTATAAGAAATCCCAATTATGATTCCCCTATTCCTTAAAATTGACTTAATTTCTTACAAAAAATATATCAAAATATTGTCTACCCCTTTCAAAAAGTTTTTTTTATATATATCTATTTTTTTCTTTTTTTTTTATATCAGTCATGTTAGAACCCTCCCCCACACTTATCTCATGCATTGTCCCCAATGTATGAAAGAAATGTATAATTGCATGAAATAAAATGGAAAGGAGGAAAGTTACCGATACACTGGGTCAAAAAGACCCATTGCCGTTTCATTTACCGGCACCGATTCCAAGAAAGGTTTAAGGCGTTGACCATTTACCTTAAAGTCATTTCCCTTCTTGGTGTCACTGATCTCAACTGCACCGTGTGGAAACACGGTTTTTACAACGAATGGCCCAGTCCATCTTGATTTCAATTTTCCTGGAAAAAGATGAAGCCTAGAATTATAGAGTAAGACTTTTTGTCCAGGGACAAAGGTTTTCTTATGATGTACTTGTCATGGAAAATCTTGACTCTATCTTTAGTGATCCTAGCTTTTCATAGTCCTCATTTCTCAATCCTCCAATTCAGAAATTTGTAATTTCTGAAGGTCACCGCCTTAGTCAAGTCGAAATTCAACTGCTTGATTGCCCATAAGGCTCGATGCTCTAAATTAATGGGCAAGTGACAAGGTTTGCCATAGACTAACCTATAGGGAGACATTCTTAGAATCGTCTTGAAAGCGGTCCTGTAGGCCCATAGAGCATCTACAAGTTTGATGGACCAATCTTTCCGGTTTTGGTTCACAGTTTTCTCCATTATAAGCTTGACTTGTCTATTTGAAACCTCAACTTGCCTACTGGTTTGAGGATGATAAGGTGTGGACAATTTGTGAGTTATGGCATACTTTCGCATAAGAGCTTCAAAAGATCTATTGCAAAAGTGAGTGCCATTATCACTGATGATAGCACGAGGGGTTCCGAAGCGGAAAAAAATGTTCTCTTTCAAAAACTTTATGACAACTTTGTTATCATTAGTTTTACAAGGAATGGCTTCTACCCACTTGGACACGTAAACAACAGCAACCAATATGTATTGGTTCCCAAATGAATTAGGAAATGGACCCATAAAGTCGATGCCCCAAACATCAAAGAGTTCTATTTCTAGAATTGGGTTTAGGGGCATCATATTTCGGTTTGAAATCCTTCCTATCATTTGGCATCTAGGGCACGTCTTGCAAAATTCATAAGCATCCTTGAACAGAGTGGGCCAATAAAACCCACTTTGTAGTACTTTTTCAGCAGTCTTGCGGGGACCAAAGTGTCCACCGCATGCAAGTTCGTGACAGAAAGATAGAACACTCTTAACCTCCTCATCGGGAAAGCATCTCCTAATAATTTGGTCAGAACAGTACTTGAAAAGATACGGTTCCTCCCAAAAGAAATATCGGACTTAGGATAAGAACTAGTAAACATCATTTTTGGACCAATGAGACGGAGTTTGGTTTGTGACTAAGTAATTCACTATATCAGCAAACCAAGGTTCCCTAAAGATAGCTAAGAGATGTTCATCAGGAAAATCCTCATTTATGGGTAATTCGTTACATGGAGAATTAGGGATCCGCGAGAGGTGATCAGCAATGACATTTTCTACGCCTTTCTTATCTCGAATCTCAAGATCGAATTCTTGAAGAAGGAGGATCCAATGAATGAGTCGGGCCTTGGCATCCTTCTTCATCATGACGTACCTAAGCGCAGAATGATCGGTGAAAATGGTAGTTTTGGACCCTAGTAGGTAGGGACGAAACTTCTCTAAGGAAAACACTACTGTCAAGAATTCCTTCTCAGTCTAGTGTAGTTCAGTTGAGTATCGTTGAGAGTCCTACTAGAGTAGTAGATCACATGCTGCTTGTTATCAATGCGTTGTCATAGGACAGCGCCTATGACAAAATCAGAAGCATCGCACATGATCTCAAACGGCTTAGACCAATCCGGTGCAGATATGATTGGTGCGGAAATAAGCTCTCTCTTAAGCTTCTCCCAAGAATCTATGCATTCAGTATCGAAAGTGAAGGACACATCCTTAGCTAACAGATTAGTCAAGGGCCTAGCAATTTTGCTAAAATCCTTGATAAATCTTCGATAGAAACCAGCGTGTCCTAGGAAGGATCTAATGTCCTTAACGCATCTGGGCATGGGAAGCTTAGCAATAACCTCGATTTTGGCTCTATCCACTTCAATTCCTTTCTTGGAGATTTCATGACCCAAGACAATTCCATGTTTTACCATGAAGTGGCATTTCTCCCAGTTTAGTGTCAGATTCTTCTCAGCACAACGTTGGAGGACGAGTTATAGATGGTGGAGACATTGAGTGAATGAATCTTCGTAGATGGAGAAATCATCCATAAAGATCTCTCAGAATTGTTCTACCATATCAGAGAAAAGACTCAACATGCAACGTTGAAACGTTGCTGGGGCATTGCATAAGCCGAAGGGCATTCGACGATAAGCAAATGTCCCAAATGGACATGTAAACGTAGTCTTTTCTTGGTCCTTAGGAGCGATAGGGATCTGGTTATAGCCCGAGTAACCGTCCAAGAAACAGTAATACTCATGACCCGCCAAACGTTCAAGCATTTGATCAATGAGGGAAGTTCGATCCCCGGCAACGGCGTCAAAAATTGATTGAAGCTTGAACCTGCACACAAAATACAAAATTTTAGAACTTCAAAATAGAGATGTGCCAGTGCTTAATTCTACCGCAATAGCAAGTGGCTATGCGGGTCGTGATCCACAAGGAGGGTTAGCGATAGAAGCGTTCAAGGTTTGTATTGAAATCTTTGTGAAGAAAAACAAAGGTTCTTCTTTGTTTTAAGAAATGAAAATGAAAAAGAGAGTTAGGTTAAAGTTAAAAAGAAAGCGATAGATGAGAAGGTGGAGAAAATCAGTAAATGACTATGTACAAAGAAAATGAAAGAGTGAAAGAGATTTGGAAGATGTCGAGTTGGTGATCTAAACTAAGAAAGAAAAGAAAGAAGATTAAAGAAGTACTCACCTAGTTTGGTTGATGACTTACCTGGAACCCTTATATGTTCTACCTTGCTTCGGAGGCATTCAACGTATAAGCCATAGGATAGAGCTCAGTCCCCATTCGCATTATATCATCAAGACGAACAAGAATGAAGTGATACGGATCTTGAGGAGGAGAACGTCATCATGAATAATCGTTGGCACTCAAGAAGACATTGTTATACTTATGCTTCTGGATTCACTTGCATGCTCATCAAAACGAAAAGAGGTAAAGTAGAAAGAAGAAGAAGAAAATGAAAGTAAAGAAGAACATAAAAAAAAATATTACCTTTTATTGCTTGAAACGATGGAAGAAAGGAGGAGGGTACATCGGTGTCACTCTCAACATAAGCCTCTCTCTCTTACTTACATGAATCTCAATCTAGCCTAAGCTTACATACAAATTAAAATTAAATAAAAAGAAAACAAAAACCTATACTATAAAGAATGAAAACTGGACTAATCCTATCTCTGCATGGTCGTCCCATTTCAGTGAAATCCTGCCCTTTTATAGGTAAAAACCCAATCTACAGGAGAGGATAAAGATAGGGGGAGCAAACGCTCCCCCTAACTCCATAACAGAGCCGCGAAAACGCAATTTTGGCCGCGTTTCCGCGGCCTTGCTGTGGCCAGGTGGCCACAGCCCGTTGGTGGAGCTCCCCGGCTTCGCGTTCAGGTTTCATCTTCAGTTGGATTTCTCGTTTAAGTCCGAGATTTTAACGAAATGGCCTTTGATCTTTGCTTCAACCGATTGATTCTAGGAGGATTCTTCTCAATCGATTTTTAACCTCTCTGGTTTTGCCCTGATTCACTGAGTTCGAATTAATTCTGATTTAATTCAGAATTTGGTGGGCTTTTGGGTTCATTTCTCTTCACTCTCTTTTAGGAATGGGCCTGCAAATAAATTAAACATTTAATTAGGACAATGCAGAGTTTATTCTATAATAAGTATGGGAATATGATAATAAATGTGCAACATTAGCGACCAATCATCTCCTTATAGAATTGTGTTTGGAAAAGCCTGTCATCTGTCAGTAGAGTTAGAACACCGGGCCCTCTGGACAATTAAGCAACTCAACTTTGATCTGACTAAGGCCGGTGAACTTAGGAGACTGCAGATTTCAGAATTAGAGGAGATACGGAATGAAGCCTATGAGAATGCCCGAATCACCAAGAGCAGGACTAAACTTTTTCATGATCAAATCATAACCCGGAAAAACTTTGCACCGAGAGATAGGATTTTGCTGTATAACTCTAGGCTTCATATTTTCGCGGGGAAGTGAAAACTCGTTGGTCAAGACCGTTCATTGTGCGCACTGTTTTCCCACACGGTGCTGTGCTTATTGCAGACCCTAAGAACAACACGAAATTCAAAGTGAATGGGCAAAGACTGAAGCCCTTCTTGACCAATGAGCCTATGACTCAGGATGATAGTGTGCTGACTCTTTTTGCCCCGTCATACACCTAACCACAACAAATAAATAAAATAAAATAAAATAAAAAATATTGTTTATATGCTTAATCCTTCTACATTCTTTTTGACATTTTTTAGCCTATTCGCACTTGGCCGGCCCGAGTCCACGAAGACGGTGACATCATTTCTTCTCCCTATTTATTGCATTTGCATTTTCATATGCATTCATTGAGGACAATGCATTAGATAGGTGTGGGGGGGGTGCTAACACTTTTTTTTTCCTTTTATTCTTTCTTTTTCTTTCAAAAAACAAAAAAAAGAAAAAAAAGAAAAAAAGGAGAAAATTTTAGATTGAAAAGAAATTTCATACTCTTTATAAAAATACCAAAAGATTATAGGAATTATGGGAACCTCATTAATGAATCTTTATTTTTGCCTAAATAAATACGAAAGATTGGTTTGACTAAAAAGTTAGAAGGGATAAGGAAAAATAACTCATACCTTTTATTTAGCCTTAGTAGAATATGCATAACCCACACACATGCTTGGGATTTAGAGTCACAACTTTGAAAAAAAAAAGCTGGGTAATTGTGCCTTAAGAAGCATGATTACTCACGCCAAAAAAAAAAGAAAAAAAATTGTATAATAATATATAAATAAATATTAATTTCGTGGCCTACTCCACTTGCATATTTAACCTGAAGGGTGTTTTTCCACCTAGTGCCTAAGACCATCTAGTTTGGGAGTCATCGGTTTGATATGTGTTACATAAGTGAAGTAGAAAGCCTAATGGAATCAAGAATAATAAGTAAATATTAATAAAATTAAATGATATTCAAAGTTGAGTTGAAAAATCTCAAGCACATCACACATACACATTATGCATATCCATCTAAAGCAAAATAAACGAATGAGTTAGAAGTACAAGATTCTTTCTAAATTTAAAGAAAAACCATAGTTTCTTCTTTTATGAAGGCTAAAGTATAAGATGACTTATGAGGGATAAACCTAATTCTTGCATCCTTCGGTCATTTTTACTTAGATAATTGAAAGTTCTTTTTTATGACAAAATTTTTTCTAACAATTAACTACTTTTCTTTACTTACTGGATTTTGTGGGTGCAATCCGCTGAAAACCCTCAGGAGACTACACTCCTCCTCTAGGGGAAACCTAGAGGTTTAATGGCTTGTTGCACATGTTCAGTGCAATCGCATCACCTGCAGAAGTGGTGTAATAATATTCTCATTTTTGTTTTGCTCGGGACGAGCAAAAAGATAAGTGTGGGGGGTGTGATTAGTCTCTAATTTTGCAAAATTTTCATCAAATTCTCATGTTTATTTCATATAAAGTTCTGCTAATAAAACCTTGCTTGCTTGATCCTAGGTCCATGATGTGCAAATGAAGAAGAAAACCTAAATCACCATTTAATTGGTGATTAAAAGCCTACCAAGTAGCCATTTACTTTAGATTGAAGATTTTGTCAGCCCAGGGTATCAAATCACGAATTCAAGACAGCCAGGAGTCAGACAACAGACTGGGCGACACACTGCCCAAAACTGGGCGCGCGCCGCCCTGCCTGGGCCGCGTTTCCGCGGCTCTTTGGGCGCGCGCGCCTGCGCTTTGGGCCACGTTCTTTCCACGTACTCCCTTTCCTCTGGTGCCTATAAATACCCCCCTGGGGTCTTCAGTTTGGGCAGATCTAGAGCTTTAGCAAGTTTTTGTAATCTTATTTTTAGGTTTATAGTTATTGTTGTTGTTCTTCTTCTAGTTGTTGTTTTAGCAATTAGAGTGAAAGAGAGAGTGTGTAAGTGTTGTATTGGAAGGATGACAAGCTAATACAAGTACTACTTCTCTTCCTTCTTTCATTTACTTGTCTTTACCATTTGCTTTTACTTCCTTGTTCTAGTGTAACTTCCTTCTTCTTCACTCCTTTTCTTTTATTTGTTGTAGTGTAACTTCCTTTCTTTAACTTTTCTTTTCTTTTGTTTTCTTGTAGTGTAACTCCCTCTCTCCACTTCTTTTCCTTTGTTGTTTCTTTTACTTTTATGGCTAACTAACTTTTCATTAGCATGGCTAACTAACTACTAACCCACTAATTTCTAACACTTGATTGATAACCCAAATGAGTCAATAGTGTCAAACAAGCCTTGTGCAAATAAGAGCTATGGCATCTTAAGACGAGGGTTCTAACTCTAATTTATCTACAAGTATTTACTTTCTCATACTTCATGGTTAATGAGTTTTGACGATCTATGAGTTGTGTACTTTACTTTTTATTGTAAGTTAGAGATTTTTCCTTTTAACTTTGCCGATACTAATAGTGCCCTCGAGTCTTCCCTTATTCTCGCCTTCTATCGGATCTTGATAAGGGAATGTCCGAGTTTTTACCGTGTAAAGCTAAGTTTTAGGATGAACTTTCAGTCGATTTCCACGTGAATAGTTTCAATGCAAAAGGTTTGTGTTCGCCTATGATCCATCGTGAGGCTATGTTCCAAAAGTTAGAAATTAGTGGGAGCACTTAGTAGAAAGTTAGCCATGCATTTTTACAACTAAGAAAAAATCACTTTTACAATTTACCAAAACATTTTCTAACAATTCTTAAAAACAACTTGTTTTCACTTTTAAATTCTTTATTTGGAAATAAGAACTTTCTTTCTTCTTGAATTTTGAAGCCACATCAAACTTCCATTGCTCTCCCTCCTTGTGGATACGACCCGTATAGCCACTTCGCTACTACGGAAGAATCGCAAAAGCAGTAACATCAACCCACACTCTTTTTACATATTCTTGTACTTGCTTTTTGCCGATCATTCACTAAAGTTGTGGGCTCTGATGCTCTGCCTTCTTGGGCAGAGGTACAGAGTAGCAATATGTCCACTGCAGCTTCTAGTTTTCTATAATTAGCCCCTGTACATCAAAATAGAGAAGAAAAAGAGTAAAACTGTTAAAGTAACTCAAGAAAAAGAAAACTTACTGTCCTTCCCCGGCAACGGCGCCAAAATTTTGATCGAGCTAAACCTGCACAAAAAAATATAAAAATTTAGAACGGTGCTAGGTCCTCAATTCTACCGTGTAGTCTAGGGCTAACGGGTCATGATCCACAGGGAGGGACAGCGATGGAAGCGTTATGTAAGTTTCTTCTTTTAATTTATAAAAACTAGTTAACACTTATCTTCTCAGTTTACAAAAAGAAAATAAAAATATTAAGTTAAGTTAAGAAGAAGATGGTAGAAGAAGAGATGGTGGTGTTGTTTTATTTTAATTATAAAAGAAAAAGAAACAAAAAGAGATAAAGAAAAGTATTGATGCAAAAATTAAAAATAAAAAGAAATAAAAGAAGAATATTTACTTGTACTGTTGAACCATAATGAAATTTACCTTAGCATGGAGTAAAGCAAAGTAGTAGAAAAGAATAAAGGAAAGAAAGACTTCGGCGAGATTGAGCACAACGAAGAAAAGTGAGAAACCTCCATTGATTGTCACCTTCAATAAGCTTCTTGAAGAAAAGATTACAATAGTGTCACTCTATAATAACTCTTTCTCTCTTTTGATCATGTAACTCTCTCTAGCCTAAAAATAAAATAAAAAATTAAAATTACATTGAAGAAGAAAAGAAACACTAAACTAAAACTCTCTCTGAGATGGTCCTCTCTGCCTTCGAGGTATGAGGGCATTTATAGGAGAAAACCAGAGGGATAGAAACCAGAGGGATAGAACGTGTATGAAAATACGAAGAGTTGAAAATTTCTGAATTTGAATTCTTCCCTTATCTTCAAACTTGATTTGATTTATTCAGAAATTCAATTCTGATCTGCAGACTGTTGGCGTGTTGATTGCTAAATATCACTTATCAACTGTTAGAATTGGAATGAGTGATCAACAGAAAAATTGTATCCCTTTAAGTCTTCTTTCTGTAGCATCTTGAATCATCAGGACCTTCGGTAGTGAAAGTTATGATTAAAATGCTAAATTGTATCCAACCTGAATCTAAATTTAAATTACTTCATCTCATCCGTTGATCTTCTCTCTATCCATTTATCCTCTTTGATTTTAAGTTTATCTTCTAGAATTGATAAGATATTCACTTATCTTCAACGAAACAGATAGGGTCTTCAAACAATCCATTTTTTCTTTGAAATGAGATGATATTATCTTATCTGATATATCCAGTTTTCAGATAAGATAGCTTCTAAAACCTTTGGATTTGAATCGATCCCCTTTCTTTTGAACTTTTGAATTTAATTGGATAAATTTCATGATTATATTCTCCTATCATACCCTGCATGAATTAGGACATTAAGACAAGTTATTTACAATATTCATTACATAATATATGTAGGAATGTAATAATATTTATGCAATATATGTGTCCAAACACAAAACTTCCATCGCTAGTCCCTCCTTGTGAATCACGACCCGATAGCCAATTGCTATTCCGATAGAATTGAGTAACTTGCACTCTTTGATTTTAAAATCTGAAATACTGTATTTTTATGCAGGTAAAATCTCAATCAAATTTTGGCGCCGTTGCCGGGGAGGGACGGTAAGTAATTCTCATTAAAGTTTACATTTTTAGTTACCCTTCTTCTTGGTTTTTGGTGTATAGATTTAATAATAAGGAACTTTTGCTGCAGTGGACATATAAGTGGCCTTGTACTCTGCTCAAGAAATCAGAGCCAAAAAGCCCTCAGATTTGCTACATTCCTGTGACAATCTAAGTAAACTACTAACCTGTATTTTTGCAGCTTAGCTAAATTGCAAAGTTTAATATCTGTAACTATTAATTTCCTTGTTTGTCTCACTGTACTTCCTTTCTAACCTCAATAGTAAAATGATGTTTGTTAAATGCTAAAAATGGTTTAGACTTTGCATTTAGGCACGTGCCTAATTCGTTTACATTTTACATTATTGTTGAAGAGTGCTGGAGTAAAAGGTACGTTTGCATGGCATATAGTTTAGAAAACATTCTTGAATGGTTATTTGCTTGTTGAATGTTACTTTTCTTTATCCTGCACACCTTGCACAATCAATCTTAAGGGCTTGTCTTATAAACAAGATAAAGTGGGGAATTCATTACCCCCCTTTAGCCCACAAACAATCTCCTCACTCACTAACCCAAGCCTAACTAAAAATGAGTAGACGTTGGCCCTAGGACATCTCGGACTTAATTAGGAGATTATTCTAAAGGGGAACGTGTTAGAATATGACTCCTACCAAATCAGTGTCTAAGGAAAGGGATTGAGGGGCGAAACCCCGAAGGCTAGTGGTTTGGCTTAATTAGGCCCGCTGCTTTTGCGCGGATACCTCCCACCAATCTTGCCCTGACCTGGCTAATTAGCTTGTGGTCAAAGTCTGTATTATACCTCCCGTGGATAGTCTAACCAGTTAGGAGTCGTCTAAGTCAAAGGTCAACCCTAACTTAGTTTAGAATTTTTTTTTGTTTGCTTATTTGTTTGTGTTTTAATGTGTGATATGACTTATAACGATAATTTTTCCAATTTTAATGGTAATCCATATTACACCTATTTTTCGGATATTACCAACCCAGCATATCATAATTTAACCAATATAGTGTGCCGGATTGGTCTTATCTGAATCAATATAACCCATGCCCTCAATCTTATAACCATAGTTTCCAAAATAATTTCAACTCTTTACAAAGTCAACGGGATTCACCTCCCCCGAGTCTAATTTTCAACCAACTTGTCCTCCTTATCCACCTTGTCCACAATATTTCCAAGATCATACTCAGTTCCACCAGTCCAAAATAGAAAAACATCAATTTGGAAATAAGTATGCGTCCAAACAATAATTATAAAATCTGATGGACTCACAATTTCATAACTAGATAGAGAGATCAACGGATGAGATGAAGTAAGTTTGACTCAGATTCTGTCTGAATACATTTTAGTATTTGAATCCTAACTTTCGCTACCGAATATCAAATCTAATGATTCAAGATGATTCAGAAAGAAGATTTAAAGGACTACAACTCTTGTGTTGATCACTATTTCTAATTCTATTATTTGATAAGTGATATTCAGTAATCAACACGTTAATAAGCTGCAAATCAGAACTGAATATCCACATCAAATCAACTTTAGAGATAAGGGGAAGATTCAAATTCAGAGATATCCAACTTTTCCTATCTTCATACTCCTCTAACCTCTGTATTTCTTCTATAAATACCTGCAATCTCAAAGGCAAAAAAAGAAGGACCAAGCAGAGATAGATTTTAGGCCAGTTTTTCATTCTTTTAGTATAATGTAATTTTTATTTATTTATAAATATAGATTAGCCTGAGATTCATGTAAGTAAGAGAGAGGCTTATGTTGAGAGTGACACTGATGTACCTTCCTCCTTTCTTCCATCGTTTCTGCAAGCAATAAAAGTTAATTTTTTTTACGTTCATCTTTACTTTTGTTTTCTTCTTCTTCTTTCTACTTTTCTCTTTGGTTTTGATGAGTATCCAAGTAAATATAGAAGCATCAGTATAGTCATGTTTGTGAGTGCCATCGATATTTCATGATGATGTTCTCCTCCTCAAGATTCCGTATCATTTCATTCTTGTTCGTCTTGATGATATAATGTGAATGGGGACTGAGTTCGATCTTATAAATTATGCATTGATTGCCTCCGAAGTAAGGTAAAACATGCAAGGATTCCAGGTAAGTCATCAACCTAAGAAGGTAAGTTTTTTTTTTTAGATTCTTCACTTTTAATTCTTTATTTAGAACACCAAAATCTACCACTTCTTTTATCACTCCTTTTCCATTTCTTTGTACATATCATTTCTAGTTTCTCCATCTTCTTAATCTACCATCTTCTTCCTAATTCAACTTAACTCAACTTTAACTCAACTTTTTCTTTTTTATTTAAAGAACTAAAGAAGAACTTTAACCATACGTTGTATTCTAAAAGAGAACTTACTAAAAGCTTCCATCGCTAGTCCCTCCTTGTAGATCACGACCCGCATAACCACTTGCTATTGCGGTATAATTGAGTAATTTGCACTCTTTATTCTAAATCTGAAATTCTGTATTTTGTGTGCAGGTTTTACATTAATCAAATTTTGGCGCCGTTGTCGGAGAGGGACGATAAGTAATTCTCTTTTTAATTTACATTTTTGGTTAACTTTCCTTTTTATTATTGGTGTACAGGTTTGACAATAAGAAATTTTTGTTACAGTGGACATATAAGTGGCCTTGAACTCTGCTCAAGAAAGCAAAGCTAAGAAACCCTCATATTTGCTACATTCCTGTGGCAATCTGAGTGAACTACTAACCTATATTTTCTGCAGGTTGGCTATAGTGCAAAGTTTAATATCTGTAACTATCTATTTTCTTGTTTGTCTCACTGTATTTACTTTCTAAGCTCAACAGTAAGATGATGTTTGTTAAATGCTAAAAATGGTTTAGACTTTGTATTTAAGCACGTGTCTAATTCATTACATTTTACATTACTGTTGAAGAGTGCTGGAGCAAAAGGTACGTTTGCATGGCATATAGTTTAGAAAACATTTTTGAGTGATTATTTGCTTGTTGAATGTTACTTTTCTTTATTCTGCACACCTTACACAATCAATCTTAAGGGCTTGTCCTATAAACAAGATAAAGTGGGGAAGTCATTATCCTCCCTTAGCCACAAACAATCTCCTCACTCACTAACCCAAGCCTAACTAAAACTGAGTAGATGTTGGCCCTAAGGACATCTCAGACTTAATTAAGAGATTATCCTAAGGGAGAAGGTGTTAGAATTTAACTCCTGCCAAAACAGTGTCTAAGGAAAGGGATTGAGGGGCGAAACCCCGAAGGCTGATGGTTTGGCTTAATTAGGCCCGTCGCTTTTGTGTGGATACCTCCCACCAATCTTGCCCTGACCTGGCTGATTAGCTTGTTGTCAAAGTCTGCATTATACCTCCTGTGAACAGTCTAATCAGTTAGGAGTCGTCTAGATCAAAGGTCTACCCTAACTTAGTTTAGATTTTTTTATTGCTTATTTGTTTGTTTTTCTTTTTTTTGTGTTTGACATTTCTTGTGTGATATGGCTTATAATAACAATTTTTTAAATTTTAATGGTAATCCATATTACACACCAACCTCTTTTTCAGATATTACCAACCGGCATATCATAACTTTAACCAACATAGTGTGCCGGATTGGTCTTATCCGAATTAATATAACCCATGCCCCAATCTTATGACCATAATTTCCAGAATAATTTTAACTCTTCACAGAGTCAATGGGGATTCACTTCCCCTGAGTCCAATTTGTTGGCCCAGAGGCCTTCCACTCTAGTTTTGATGATGATTAACTCATGTAGTTATAGTTTACTAATAATCTTGTGATGTTTAGTTTCAGATACTTAACAAAGATATTAGTAGGTGATTAGTTTCAACAAAGGTGTTTTGGAGCTTTCACATGGTGATTCAAGAGCCCGAGCGTCAAAGCTCATATCTAGCACTCGTTGGAGTCAAGCTCGGTGGATCACGTTTGGATCGAGTCAACTTGGAGATGGCACTCTACAAGAAGACTTCGGTACATTATTTAGTTTATAGTTTAGATCCATTGTTAAAGATTAGATAGTGTGGTATGCTCAAGTTCACAACACACACGTTTCATGTTTATTGGTTTTTGGTTTAACCGATCTTGATTTCATGAATAGATAGTATCGAAACAAGTTTACATGGTTTAATGTATATTAGATTTGATCTATATACATGTATGCTTTAACTATCTAAACAAACTTAGTTTGATAGTCTATTTCATGAGTTTGGAGTTTTGGTATTTTAACAAAACATATTTTTGGATTTAATGTCAAAAATATTGATATATTTCTTTATATGTATATTGGATTACATCCATATACTATATGCCTCAAAGTTGTTTCAATATCATGTTTTTATATTTGCAAGTGTTTTGGACAAAACGATGTTTCAATTCAAAATCCAAGTTTTGAAAAATACGGTTTTTAGTTTTCGGCAAAGTTTCTAAGTTACAAAAATAGTTCAAAATGTTTGTAACATGGTTTGATTTTACTCAAACATGTTTGTATATCAAAGTATTATACTAAAACTATTTTTGTGGATTTTTAGAGATTTTATGGGATTTATTTGGTAATAAAAAGATAAAATTTTGAATTCTATAATCTGCCTGCCAGGCCCTGGCGGTCGACCGGGATGGTCGACCGGACCAGTGGTTGGTCGACTGGACCGGTCAACCGACGTGCACAAGGATGTGCACACGGCTAGCCACTTAGGCCGGTTGACCGAGCGGTCGACCGACTGCAAGTGCCCCACTCTCGGGTGGGGGCGGTCGACCGGCCAGAGAGCAATTACTCTCTGGATCTGGCACGGTCGATCGGGTGGTCGACTGGAGGGCTCAACGGTCAAATTTTTGACCGTTAGCCGGTCGACCGACCGGTCAACTGGAAGGTCATTTTTGACCTTGTCAGCTACCAACGGGCAGAATTCTTATGGGGGTTATAAATACCCCATTTGAAGTTGGTTTTCACCAAGTTTTTTCAAGAGCTAAATTTCTCCCATTCTCAAGTGTTTAAAAGCAAGTTTTTAAAAGAGTTTTTGGCTTTAAAGATTTCATCTTTATTTTTTTAAAGGGTTGGAAAATCATTGAAAAGAAATTCTTTGGGAATTGATTTGATCTTCATTTACATTTCTATCTAGAGTTTTCCCTAGAGTTTTTCTTTGTGTTTTTGATTTTCAAACTCTTTATTTCTCACACTTGAGCTTATCTTCTATCCTATCTATTAGGATCTTTAGTTTGTGGAAAAAATAAGTTTGTGATTGTGGAAACCACCAAGTTGTAAACTTCCTTCATTGTGATATCCCTCTAGTGAGAGGAGATTGATTTGGTATCCCTCTATTGTGACGTGATGGTGGAAGTTGTGGTTAGCTCCCTCTAGTGAGAGGTGGAGATTGTGTTTAGCTCCCTCTAGTGAGAGGTAGAGTTTGTATTGGAATCCCTCAAGTGTGAGGTGATTGATTTGTATTGGCTAAGTGCCTACCCCTCTTGTGTGAGGAGGTTTTTGTGTTGGTTGTGCCTTGCCTCTAGTAAGAGGTTGTATTGGTTGAGAGAGGAGTTGTGTACTCCCGGTTATTGTAATGCCCCAAATCCTCAGTGGAGGTTCCCTGTGTGGGAGCCCTGTGTGGACAAGTTAGTGAAAATCCTTCTGTGTGAAGGTGGGGACGTAGAGCTGTGTGCTTGAACCTCAAAACAAATCTCCGTGTTTGCGTTTGATCCATTGACTCTCTCTCTTACTTTGTGCATTGCATACATTGTCATATCATTTACATGCTTGCGTTGTTTGTGTGTGTGCCTCACTTGTGTTTAACCACGAGAGCTTCATATAGCACCTCAACTCTTATTCAGAGGAATCAAGAGGAGTTAGTCCAGCGCCCTTCACCGGGAATTCAGCTACACTCGTTGGTTACACTAAGTGTGTTACAATTTAGTTTTAATTTTCGCATTTTGTTCATTAGATTAGCCGTACACCTATTCACCCCCCTCTAGGTGTACTTACACAATTTTCAACCAACTTATCCTCCTTATCCACCTTGTCTACAATATTTCCAAGATTCATACTCAGTTCTACCAGTGCAAAATAGAAAACCATCAATTTGAAAATGAGTATGCGTGAGTCCAAACAACAATCACAAAATCTGATGGACTCACAATTTCACCAACAATTTCAAAACAACACTTCATTTTTTCAAGACCAATCGATACAAAATGATGAACCAATCAACTATGAAAAGATGCTTGAAGTCATGACTCAGGCTCAAAACGTTCGTAATCATAACATAGATATGATGGTCCAAACTCTACGTTCTCACCGTTTGACCAGTTCTGATGTCGCTAACCATTCTGATAGAGCCGAAGAGTCATGTTGTTTTGGAAAACAATGTTCCATTTCAGCACAATCATTTGAACTTGCTCAAGCTCCAAATTTGAAAGTGACATCGACAGTTTGGTAAGTTATACCTTTCCTGAAATTGAACTTGAGAATGAATATGATCATGAACCTCAACTTAGTGATTCAATTCTATTTCCTGATTCAATTATGACTCCGGTGTCTTCACTTGATTTCAATATTTTTCCCGAGTCAATATTGGATCCTGTGCCAATTCATAATGAATTGAATCGCCCATCTTTGATGATCATCATACTGAACTTAACCAATTTCATACTTTTGAAAGTCCCATTGACAAATTGGCAAGTTCTCATTTTTATGAAATTGAACTCAATGAGAAATGTGACCTAGATTCGCAATTTGGGATTCAGTTCAAATTCCTGAATCAATATTGACTCCTGTTTTGTTACCCGACTTGAGTAATATTTTAGAGTAAGTTTTCATTCCCACACCTGTCATTCTTGAACTTGAATCACCAATATTAAGTCACATTACATTGTGGAAAATGAATGTGGACTTGAGTTTTAACTTCTTGATTTGGACCCACTTCCTGAACCAATCTCGACTCCTAAACTTTTACTTGATTTAAGTCACTTTCCTGAGTCGGTATTAGTCCCCGTACTTCCTAAGTCCAAGTCAATCATTCTATCTTTCCACACTCAGTTTTGGACAAGGTAGTTGACAAAATTGACTCCAAAATTAATTATGGAAATTTGAAAATTAGATGGGGTTAATTTTTAATAAAAATCATTTATATATACATCATTTTAGTGGGTTATATAAGAGAGATTTCTGGTGGGTTCCTCCGAACTCTAAGAAAAGTCGATTGGGCCCCATTTCGTGGACCAATCAGATCACCACTGGAACCACCACCTTAAGGCAGTATTTTCCTTCCCTTTCTTCTTTTTCATGCATCCATGCATTAATTCATACATTGAGGACAATGCCCGAGATAGGTGTGGGGGAGGGTTCTAACATAACTTAGGTTTTTCTTTTTATTAAAAAATTAAATTTTTTTAACATTTTCTTTACTTTTAAAAACTTTTTGAAAATAGAAACAAATTTTGACATATTTTTGTAAGAAATTAAGTCAATTTTAAGGAATAGGAAAATCATAATTAAGATTTTTTATACTTGGTCAAAATAAGATTATTTGTTTGATTTCTAAGGATAGGAAGAAAGTTTGTGAAAATAATTTAGTCTTGATCTTTACCTTGAAAAAATATGCATAACTTTTACACTTACACACTTAGGTTCAAAAACAAAGATTCTTATGCCTTATAAAAAAGAAAAGAAAAGAAAAAAACAGAAAAAAATATATCTATGAAAGATGAACAAATCTAATTATTGATTAGCTAGGTGCTTTGGCCTAAGTAAGCCTTGGTATTTATGCGAAAGATGACTTGATAAGTTTAATATATATATATATATATATATATATATATATATATATATATATATATATATATATATATATATATATATATATATATATATCCACTGATCAAGCTGGGTATTTGTGCCTAATAAAGCATAAGTATTCACGCCTAAAAGTGGTTCATATAATAAAATCTTTAGTTTTGTAGCCTTGTTTGCTCGAGTCCTTAAGTCCTTAGGGTGTTTTCTCACCCGGTGCCCTAAGACCGTTTGGTTTGGGAGTCATCAATTAAAGGCACGTTACATGGGCAGATTAGAAAGCCTAATAGAACTAAGGGATAATACCACAAAAAAAATAAAAAAATGTAAATAAATAAATAAGGCATAAGCGTTAGAGTTAAAGAACCCTTAGTCAAAATTTCACGGTCACAAAGGTGCATATGACTTAGGGTAAAATAATAGACTAGATGAGAAGTACAATTTGACTCCTTACTTTGATTGATAACAAATTTTTGAATAGAGACTAAGTTTAGGAATGAAAAATTCAGTTTTCCTCTAACTTATAGATTACTTAAATCTTACAATAATATTTCAAATATTTTTCTCTTTAAAATAAGTTTTCAAAATACTAATATTTTTCTCTTTCTTTATGGATTTTGTGGGTGCAATCCACTAAAAACCCTCACGAGACAAAATCTCGTCCTTTAGGAGTAACATAGAGGTTTAACGGCTTATCGCACAAGCTCAGTGCAATCGCATGACCTGTAAAAGTGGTCTAATAATTTTGATTTAGTTTTGTTGTTTGCTCGAGGACAAGCAAAAGATAGGTGTGGGGGTGTGATCGTACACATATTTTGCATTCTTTTCATTATACTCCTACATTTATCGTGTAATAAATCTGCTAGTTTCTTTATCTTAAATGTCCATTTTGTAGAAGATAATAATGAATAGAAAGAGGATTAAACCAAATAAATATCAGTTAAAATTAGATTTAACTGGATCTATTTGGTTAGCTGAGGATGATCTCAGATCTAGTTAGAACAAATCAAGGATTGGGGCAAATGTTAAGCTAAAGATCAGAGCAAATCAGAAAGATAACACCAAATGAAAACTGGTAAAATTTAGATTTCTATAAATCTATTTTGGTTAGCTAAAGATCAATCGAGGATAATATCAAATACAGAGGGATAATTCGATAGATAGAGATTAACGGATGAGATGAAGCAAGTTTGACTCGTATTCTGTCTGGATACATTGTAGTCTTTGAATCATAACTTTCGCTACAGAATCTCAAATATAATGATTCAAGATGATCCAGGAAGAAGATTTAAAGGGTTACAACTCTTGCGTTGATCACTATTTCTAATTCTATCATTTGATAAGTGATATTCAGTAATCAACATGTCAATAAGCTGCAAATCAGAACTGAATATCCACATCAAATCAAGTTTGGAGATAAGGAAAAGATTCAAATTCAGAGATATCCAGCTTTTCCTATCTTCATACTCCTCTAACCTCTGCATTTCTCCTATAAATACCTGCAATCTCAAAGGCAAAAAAAAGAAGGACCAAGCAGAGATAGATTTTAGGCCAGTTTTTCATTCTTTTTAGTGTAAGTTTCTATTTTCTTTTTATGTAATTTTAATTTCTTTGTAAACATAGATTAGACTAAGATTCATGTAAGTAAGAGAGAGAGGCTTATGTTGAGAGTGACACCGATGTACATTCCTCCTTTCGTCTATCGTTTCTGCAAGCAATAAAAGGTAATTTTTTATGTTCGTCTTTACTTTTGTTTTCTTCTTCTTCTTTCTACTTTTTCTCTTTTTAGTTTTGATGAGTATCCAAAGCATCAGTATAGCCATGTTTGTGTGAGTGTCACCGATAGTTCATGATGATGCTCTCCTCCTTAAGATTCTATATCATTTCATTCTTATTCGTCTTGATGATGTAATGCGAATGGGGACTGAGCTCGATCTTATGAATTATGCGTTGATCGCCTCCGAAGTAAGGTAAAACATGCAAGGATTCCAGGTAAGTCATCAATCTAAGAAGGTAAGTTTTTCTTTTAGATTTTTCTCTTTTAATTCTTTCGTTTAGAACACCACAATCTATCACTTTTTTATCACTCCTTTTCCATTTCTTTGTACATATCATTTCTAGTTTCTCCATCTTCTTAATCTATCATCTTCTTCCTAATTCAATTTTAACTCAACTTTTGCCATACGTTGTAGCCTAAAAGAGAACTTACTAAAAAGCTTCCATCGCTAGTCCCTCCTTGTGGATCACGACCCGCATAGCCACTTGCTATTGCGGTAGAATTGAGTAACTTGCAATCATTATTCTAAATCTGAAATTCTGTATTTTGTGTGCAGGTTTCACATTAATCAAATTTTGATGTAGAACTGTATTTTTTCTTCTTTACTCCTATTTTCGTTTACTCTCCTTTAATGTGTTGCAATCCAAGTGAATCTAATAGCCTCGAGACTGCTTCGCCATTGCAAGCGCCCTTGATGGCCTATGGTGATGAACAACCATTCTCTTGCTAGTATAGCTTGCCCTTTTATTCTTAGTGTAGATTGGGAATGGGGAAGATCCTACATGCCATGCTTGATTGCCTTCAAAGACAAGGTAAGTCGTAGCTGCGAATCCAAGGAATATGAGCACAAAAGGGGTAAGTAACTTTTAGTTTCTTTCTTTTCTTTTAATTCTTTAGTTTAGAATATCACAATCTACCACTTCTTTTATCACTCCTTTTCCATTTCTTTGTACATATCATTTCTAATTTCTCCATCTTCTTAATCTACCATCTTCTTCCTAATTAAACTTTAACTCCATTTTCTTTTTCTTTTAAAGAACTAAAGAAGAACTTTAACCATATTTTGTAGCCTAAAAGAGAACTTGCTAAACAAAGCTTCCATCACTAGTCCCTCCTTGTGGATCATGATCCGCGTAGCCACTTGCTATTGCGGTAGAATTGAGTAACTTGCACTCTTTAATCTTAAAATCTGAAATACTGTATTTTTGTGCAGGTAAAAGCTCAATCAAAATCGAAACATATTGATACCAATTGAAGTATATTGTAAATTTTGATATCAATTAAAAGGTAAAATATGAGGTATATTTTGATATCAAGTGAAATACCAATTGAAAATAATGCATAAGCTCATTAAAATACCAATTGGGATGCCAATTGAAATCAAGATTTAAGTCAAGCTTAGCATAAACATAATTTGTGCTTTTAAACATGTAAGGATATTGTAAATCATGTACAATCAAATCGTATATATGTATGAAAATGAAAATACTAATTGAAATTAATATTATTTGAAATTTGAAGTATTCATATATAAGAAAATATATATGAGTATACAAAAATAGAATTTCATGAAGTTCATATGTATAACTCATACCTAACCACCCTAATCATGCACATGATAAAAGATTTTCAATAAGGCTCACAAGGCATGGTCGCCCAATCATCTGTCGTTTGGTTGGTAGCGGTTTTCAAAAATGAGAGTTTGAAAATATTTTAGCATAGTTTGAAAACTCTACCAATTGAAAAATAAATAACTAGTTTAAAGTAATTTTTGAAAAACTAATTAAAGATCATTCAAACATGAAAACAAAACATATCTATCTCATGAATCATACTAAATACATAAAAGTTGACATTCGAAATTTATAAAGCTCAAAATGTGCTCATGAAACAAAATTATGAGTAAATAAAATAATGTGAGTGTATAAAGGTTATGTGATTAGCATAATCATGAAAAATAGTCAATGAGGCTCAAAATAAACGTGAAATTCTTTTATCAAAAAACATGAAAATCATAAACATTTATTTTTCATTAAACTTAAACAAGCTTCAAGGTATATATGTTCTATCAAAACTAACAATATACATACATATCCCAAACATTAAAGAGTCTATAATATAATTTGCATGAAGGCAAGAGACTCAAGGGTATACATGTATATTATTAGTTTCAGATAAGAATAACATATATGTAGGCTGTCTAAAAATGACTAACAAACAAGCCATTAAGGAAGCAGTCTCAAGCTCTAGACGCGAGGAATCGAGGCCCGCGTCTCAGCATTAAGACGCGTTGGCTCTACACCCGCGTCTCAACGTCCAGACGCGTCGGCCCAAAGCCCGCGTCTCGGCATCAAGGCGCGTCGGCCCGACGCCCGCGCCTCAGCGTCCAGACGTGAAGGCCCAACGCCCGCGTCTTAAACTTTAAGGCGCGTTGGCCCAACGCCCGCGTCTCAGTTGCAACTGCCCTGATTGCGGGGCCAGTCACCGCGCATGTAGCGGGTAGTGGCCCCTCATTCGGGAGCGTTTTCAGGAGGCACCTTCACCCCCTGAGACCCCTATAAATAGCCTTGTTTGCTATGAGGAAAGGGGGGAGCTTTTGGAGAGATCGAAGCTTTGGAGAAGTCGAGAATTAAGAAGGTCAAGGCATCATCAAGATCGATCAAATCCAGGCAAGAGGATCATCAAGAGGGAAGCACAACTTCAACAACAGACAGAGGGAGGAGACTCTTCAGCGAGCTTACTGAGTACTAGCCGCTCTTCGCCTACCTCCTCTTGAGAGTTTTGGTAGACGGAGCTGAGTTACTCTTTCTACCGACCGAAGAGAAGACCCCCGACGGTCCAGGACGGTCATCTGGTCAACGGAGAACAAGATTCACTCTCCACCGCCACACGAAGAACCCAGCATTAAACAAAGGGGGGATTCAAGCTTCAACATCCTCCTCCCTTGTAACTGGAAGGAAAAGTCTTGTTGTAATCTTTTCATCTGATTCAAAGAAATCTTTACAGCAATTCCCTCTTTCTTTTTTCGGCACAAACAAGAGATGGCGACTCCGCTGGGGACTACCTTCGTTACTGACGAGCGCACCGTGGTGCAAGATGACGTTCTCCGTAAGGGGAAGATGGTCGAATCACTCGTCGTCGAGTTCGACCAGGCGAAGTATGAAGAGTTCCTCTCTTCTGGCTCCAAGAGCCCAAAGACCCGCGTCTGCCGCAGGGTCTCAAGTGGACAGCCCCTGAAGCCCAATCTGAGGCTCTGTCGGGTACTCCTGCTGCCCACTGTGCCAAGTTTGGTTCACGCGCCGACGCCTCCCAGAAGGCCCGCGTAACCTCAGACACCTCTGCTGCAATCAACCGCGTCGCGCAGAACACACGCGCCAACGCCTCTCTGAAGGCCCGCGTGGTCCCCGGCACATCTACTGGTGCGATCGACCGTGTCGCACAGAACGCCCGCGTCAGCGTCTCTCAGGAGACCCGCGTGGCAAACACCCCTGGTTCTACAAACCAGGAAGTTGTTGGCTTCTCTCTTCCTCCACGGCGCAATCGGAATGCCGAGCGTCGACAGAGAAGACGCGCGCGTCAACACTCAGTCGGAACCGTTGGTTTTCTGACTGGGGTTGGACGCAGCGCACGATCCGATGCCTTGCCCGCACCTTGTCCAGTGCGAGAGATCCGCGTTTGGAGACCCAAACGCGAGACTCCCCAAGTTGAGCCTTCTGGAGACCAACTTGCCAAACGCCAAAGCGAAGCTTCTGCGTCTCGTCAAACGCAGGAAGCACGCGCCCACAGGCGTGGAGCCCAGCAGCCCACTCTCTCCCAAGTCTCTCTGCTCCAACGCAGCAGACAGCAACGCGAAAGTCGCGTCTCATATCAACAGAGACGCCAGACGCACGTGACGCAGCCACGACGCGACAGCCGCGTTTCTGAAACCTGTGTCCAGACAGCACAGCGCATGACTTCCTCCCGTCTTCCACGTCGCGAGGCTAGTCTATTTAATCCCTCTCCCACGAATTTGAGGGATTATTTGACAAGGAAAAGGAGTGCCAATCAGGCCACTTCTCCATGCTGCTGTCAACAGCTCATCCAGATGCTCTCTGGATGCCATTGCAAGTCAGGCGTGCACCAGCCGTCTTTAATTAGACAGCTGACCTTGATTCCCCCGTCAGCCAAAAGAAGACGCTCCCACAGGAGGAGAACCTTCTCAGATGTTGAATACCCGGAGCTTACTGCAAACATGACTAGCAGAAGCAAGGGAAAACAACTAATGGTCAACTCAGAGGAATCTGACTCTGAACCAGAGGGGGTGTATCAACACACTCGCACCGGACAGGGGCCATTCCCCCAATTGACTATAATGCCTTAGCCCGCGGCATTAGAATGGGTGGTTCTCACTCCGCTATAGTGGAGTCGCAGGCTTCAAACTCTTCCGTCGAGAAGGAGGCTTCCGCCTACATGGCCGACACTCCTGAGGAGACGACCAGGCGTTTAGAACAGACGCAGAAGCACCAGATGGATATAATCGCCTCTCAACAGAGATCCATTGACTCCCTTAAGCATATGCTTGAGAAATTGCTTGAAGAAAGAGCGAGATCTCCTCCTAGACGACCGAAGGGGAAAGGGAGAAAGGGAGGAAGCCCACCCTCCGAATCTTCTGACGAGACACGACGATCTACCTCGGATGTGTCCAAGCCCTCGTCGCAGGCAAGAAGCGACCAAGACCAGGAGAAGACTCATGCTAAGAGGGTGAGTCAATTGGAACGACACCTCGAGGCCCTTGCCAATCGCAAGGACCTCCAAGAAGCAGGAGTGGTCCGGCCCTATCCGGCTGAGTGGGACTTAGTTCCATACCCTCCTAAGTTCAAGGCTCCAACCCTCCAAGCATTCGACGGAAAGGGGTCACCCAACCAGCACATCTACTACTTCAAATCCCAGACCGGGAATGTGGTAGATAATGACGCCATCCTGGCGCGACTGTTCATCGGCACCCTGAAAGGGTTGGCTTTTGAGTGGTTTATGAAGCTCCCGGAGGGTCTATCAAGAACTGGGGGGATCTAGAGAAGCTGTTCTTGACACGCTTCTTCGAAGACGACTCCGAAGTCACAATGCCTACCCTTTTAGCTACAAAACAGCGAAAGGGAGAGTCCGTCAAGTCTTTCGTAGAAAGATTTCGGAACATGGCACTCCGATGTCCAAGCGGCATGACCCAGGCCACCCTGGTGGAAACATGTCGCCATAATCTCCAAACCTCACTCCTTGCTCAAATAGGAGTTGCTGAAAGCCGCACCTGGAAACAATTAGTCCAGTAAGGTGAACAGGCTGAGGAGATTGTCGCCCGCGTCAGAGCGGAAGAAGGCAAGCCCAGGCCAGAGAGGTCGACAAGGCGTGCACCAGACACCTCCCTCCAGACGAAGCGGAAGGATAATTTGGCGACGGAGACCAAATCTCCCACCAAACCTCAAACAGGCAGGGCAAGTGGCTCTTCAAGCCAGCCACGCCCCAACAAGCAGTATTCCTTCAAGGAGGAACACGTCGATTCGCTCTTCAAGCTACTCAACAAGAGCAATCGACTGAAGCTCCCTGAAATTAGGCGCCCGGAGGAAGTCGGCAAGACCGACAATCCCACCTACTGCTTATACCACAGGATGCTCGGACATCCTACCAAAAGCTGCTACGTCTTTAAGGACATCCTTCAAGCTCTGATTGACGCGGAGGTATTAAAACTCCGACCGGAGCAGAAGAAGATGACGGCCAACATGACGTCGATTCTCCAGTTTGGGACACGACCCCCGACACCCGTGGGGGTGATCTCTGTCCCGAAAGGAGAACTGAGGGTGGTCAACACAGACCCTCATCAGCAGCGGGAGAAAGGCTTGGTACCCGTCCCTACACCTCGAGGGGAAATCATGTGGGTCCACCCTGACCTCGTCGACGAACAACAATGGACGACTGTGACCAATAGGAAGTCCAAAGGCAAAGGGAAGGCTTCATCTTGCCATGTGATATGCGCTTCCTCCCGAGAAGCAGATACTGAGGTTCCCTCGCTGACTGACTCGGAAGAGGAGACAATAGTCCTGGCCGCGGAACCCAACCACCAACGGCAGGAACCCGTTCGGGGCAGGCATACCTGAAACAGTATGGCGAGACAGCAATAGCTCCTCCACAACCAGCTGCAGAGCCAGCAAAGCCCTCCTCTAAACAGCCTGGGGAGAAACAGAAAGAAACTCGGTTTTCTTGAGTTCTTGCGAAAGGTGTAACGGAAGGATCCTCGACACCTTACAGTTTTGATGTCTTGGCTCAATTAGCCAACATCTCGGCACGCATTACCTTGTATGAGCTCCTGAGGCTATCAAAGTCAACCAGAGAGGCTCTACAAGAAGCTTTGGCAAATGCTGAGGTCTTTATGACCCGCGTGCCAAGGGAGGAAGATGTAGAGGAATGCCTCCACACCTCCCCAAATGCTCCCTGCATCACCTTCACAACAGATGACATGCAGGTTAAAGGGAAGCATGACCGACCCCTATACTTCACAGGGTATATTGGGTCATCCGAGGTGAACCGCATCCAGGTAGACCCAGGGTCTGCGCTAAGCATCATACCTCGCCGGGTTATGCAGTTTCTAGGCATTCCTACCCATCGTCTGAGCCCTACCCAGACGACTATTTACGGGTTCAATGCCAACAGCTCCCGCCCGATGGGGAAGATCAAGCTCAAATGCCAGATCGGGAGCCTCAAGTCGGAAGTGACGTGTTACGTCATTGACGCGGACACTTCCTACAACCTGTTGCTGGGACGACCATGGATTCACCGCAATTCCATCGTTCCCTCTACCCTCCACCAAGTCATGAAATACATTGACGAGAGTGGACAGGTCCGAACGTTGATTGCCGAAAGGCATCCGTTTAAAGGGGTTGAAAATTATTTCACGGACTCCCTCTTATATCAGGATCCGGAGGAGACTAATGAAACCCCACAACCAGAGGAGCCAGACTCTGGTAATGAAGCTGACATTGAGCCGGAGAAGGAAGAGTGCCTGTGGGAGTTGGAACCACTTGTAAAGAGCACTAATAAGCTCGATGTTGATACCACCAACGATGCAGGCGGTTGGTATATTAATGAAGATTTAGATTTCGCGTAATTCCCTGCGTGTGAGTCTGATTCAATACCGTCGGATACTAGTACCGACGTAGATGAGGATGTCTGGTCGGCAATGGATGCTTTGACATCGTTGCATGTACCAATAAAATCATCCTTCGGGACGTACCAGGATAACGGAGACGCGCAAGAGTCTGTATTCATGGTTCCAGCCAGACGAAAAGGCCAAAGACCAATACTTTTTGGGCGAATCGCGTCTGAACCAATGCCCCACGAAGAATCGGAAGGTGAGGATGAATCCCCTCAGTTCGATCATTATGAACCGAGAACGCTCAAGATGATGAAGCGCATGGGGTATGATCTAACCAACAGGCCTGGGTTGAACTTCGGAAAAGGAAGAAGAACACTGCTTCGATCCTTTGTACCGAAAGGGAAAACCCCTGATTACTATCATCAGACGCGCCGGGGGTTGGGCTATATATCAACTCCAGTGCCATCAGCCTCTGATTCGGAGAGACTGTCAAGTCATGACTGCTCATCAGACACGTCGTCGTGGGAATCAGATGTCAGTGTCGGCAACATCTTCAAAGGGCTTTCAGTAAACATGGTTTCGACAAGCCATCTGGAGGATGAAGATGAAGAAATGATCCAATCTGATACAGATTCTTGGATCAAACATTTGAATGCTCTTTGGGATATCCGCTTTGAACAGCGCGAACCACCCACAGAAGACAAGGTTGTTCAAGTCAACCTAGGAGATGAAGCCAATCCTAAACCCATCTTCATAAGTAACGGCCTGTCACCTTCGGAGAAGAAGGATCTTATATCTCTTGTACAAGAGTATATAGACGTCTTCGCCTGGAATTACGAGGACATGCCTGGACTTGATCCTCAAGTGGCTATGCACCGCCTCAACATCAATCCGGATGTAAAACCTGTCAAACAACAGCAGCGACGGTTCCGTCCCGAAATAATGGAGGCAATCCAATCAGAAGTCAGGAAGCTTATTGACTCTGGCTTTATCAGGGAGGAACAGCATCCCGATTGGGTAGCCAACATCGTACCCGTTGCCAAGAAGAACGGGAAGATCCGGATCTGCATCGACTTCCGCGATCTAAACGAGGCCTGCCCCAAAGACGAATTCCCATTGCCAATCACGGATGTCATGATTGACAATACTTGTGGATTCGAGCGAATGTCCTTTATGGACGGGTTCTCAGGATACAATCAAATCAAGATGTATCCCGATGACGAAAAGCACACCTCCTTCAGGACACCTCTAGGGGTATATTGCTACACCGTCATGCCCTTCGGTCTAAAGAATGCGGGGGCAACCTACCAAAGGGCCATGAATGCCATTTTCCATCAGCAGATGCGCAAAACGGTGGAATGTTATGTCGACGACATCGCGGTGAAAAGTCGCATTAAAGGAGATCACATAGCTGATCTGAAGGTGGTCTTCGACATCATGCGGGCTCATCAATTGAAGATGAACCCCACCAAGTCCTTCCTGGGGGTAGCCAGTGGCAAATTCCTAGGGTTTGTTGTGACTTCCACAGGAATCCATTTGGATCCAGAGAAAGTCCGCGCTATACAAGAGATGCAACCCCCCAGGAGCCTCAAGGAGCTCAGGGGATTACAAGGACGATTGGCGTACATCTGCAGGTTCATATCAAACCTTTCCGGGAGATGCCAACCCTTTGCCAAGCTGATGAAAAGGGTGTTTCATTCATTTGGGACGACGCTTGTCAAAAAGCGTTTGAGGAGATCAAACACTACCTCACCCAACCACCAGTCCTTGCAGCTCCGGTATCCGGAAAGCCTTTCCTGGTGTACGTCCGATCAATGGATCATTCTTTGGGAGCTCTACTAGCTCAGAATGATGACCAAGGGCGAGAACAAGCAATCTACTACCTAAGTAGAACGATGATCGGAGCCGAACATCGGTACAACCCGATCGAGAAGGAATGTTTGGCACTGGTGTTCGCTATTCAGAAAATGCGACACTATCTGGTGGGCCAAACCATAAATGTCATATCCAAAGTCAACCCCCTGAGGTTACTCATGACAAAGCCTTCGTCATTGAACGGCCGACTGGCGAAATGGGCTATATTGCTCTCTCAATATGAGATGCACTTCCTACCCCAAAAAGCCATTAAAGGACAAGCGGTGGCGGACTTCTTAGCCGAACACCCAGATCCGAGGGCAGCCAAACTCTACGAGGATCTCCCAGACGAGGTCGCCGAAGCCTGCCTAACCCAGACATTGTTCGAAGGACAAGTATGGCAACTTTTCTTCGATGGTGCATCAAGAACAAGCTCTAAGGGACACACAGTTGCGGGGGTAGGAGTAGTACTCGTCTCCCCACAAAATTATGTGATTCCCCGAGCTATCTCGTTAACCGAGCCCTGCTCCAACAATGTGGCGGAATACAACGCTCTTTTGATTGGGATGCAATTCGCCGATGAGATTGGCGTTAAAAATCTCGAGGCGTACGGTGACTCCAAACTCATCGTCAGCCAAGTTCGCGGAGAGTATGAGGTCAGGCATGAAGATCTAGTACCCTACTACAACGCGACAATCCACATGGCCGAGAGGTTTTCAAACTTCTACATCGACCATGTACCGCGCAAGCAAAATGCGCATGCAGATGCACTTGCATCCCTTGCTGCCTCCTTAGCTCTTCCAGCTGGAGCAATGGAGAAGGTATTCGTCTATAGCCACGACCTATACTGCCCAAAAAGTCCCCTCGGAGATTACCAGAGGTCAACAGGAGATCGTCGCAGTAAGGAAACACTTGAAGTGTCGACCGATCCAGAGCTTAAAGACTGGCGATTCCCCTACATTGATTTTGTCTTGTACGGCATCTTGCCCGAAGACACCAGGGAGGCGGCTGCCATCCGAAGGAAAGCCTCCAAATTCTACTACAATGCGATTTCGCGAACATTGTATCGTAGATCGCATGACGGGATCCTGCTCCGGTGCCTCTCATCAAAAGAAGCCCACGAAGTGTTGAAAGAAGCCCACGATGGTACGTGTGGAGCTCATCAACCTGGCCCGAAGCTGGCAAACCGACTCCAAAGGTTGGGTTACTACTGGCCCAAGATGGTTGCCGATGCTGTTGCCTATGCCAAAAGATGTCACGCCTGTCAAATACATGGCGATTTCATCCATCAAGCACCAGGATACCTCCACTCTACGACCTCTACCTGGCAGTTCGAAATGTGGGGGATGGACGTGATTGGTCCTATCAGCCCACCATCATCAAAGGGACATCGGTTCATCCTAGCGATAACCGATTACTTCTCAAAGTGGGCCGAAGCTATCCCTTTGAAGGAGGTAAAATCATCTAACGTGATCAAGTTCGTGAAACATCACGTTATTTACCGCTTCGGTGTGCCTCGGCGGATTGTCCATGACAATGGACCCCAGTTCATCAGCCAGGCTTTTCAGAGATTCTGCGCCAAGTTCAGAATCCAGAGTGTGTCATCAACGGCATACTATCCGCCCGCTAACGGCCTCGCAGAAGCTTTCAATAAGACTATTGGCAAGCTTCTCAAGAAGTTCGTCTCGAAAAGTCAACGAGACTGGGACGACAAGCTGGGTGAATGCTTATGGGCCTACCGCACAACGGTGCGAACCCCAACTAAAGCCACGCCATTTTCCTTGGTATACGGATGCGAAGCCGTCCTTCCATTGGAAATACAAATTCCCTCTCTACGCGTCGCCTTGACAGCGGAGATGACAACAGAGGAGAAGCATCGACAGCGACTCCAAGAATTGGAAGCCTTGGACGACAAGCGTCTGCAGGCCCAACAACAAATCGAGCTTTATCAAGCTCGTATCACCAGAGCCTTCAACAAGAAAGTCAAATCGCGAACTTTCAAGAAAGGCGACCTCGTCTTAGCCGTCCGAAGACCCATGGTCATGACGCACAAGACGAAAGGAAAATTCCAACCCAAATGGGAAGGGCCGTTTGTAGTAGAGTCAGTCTACTCGAATGGATCGTATCGCCTCATAACCTCAAATGGCGATACACTCATGATGCCAATCAATGGCAAATTCCTGAAGAAATACTATCCCTAGATGGCATTCTTCCACCGATCAAGTTAAAAATACACCTCTGATCAAAAACATCCAACGCCTCCGACGGCTAAGGATAGAGGAAAATGTTGGCTTTTAAGCCCAACATAAGTCCTCGACAACTTATCATGCTGAGGGGAATAGCATGGCTAGCCCAACCCAAACGGTAGTTGGTAAAGGCACCTCAAATCCGTTGATAGCTGAGGGTTTGCTAAAAATCCTGCCGATCAAGTTAAAAAAATACACCTCTGATCAAAAACATCCAACGCCTCCGACGGCTAAGGATAGAGGAAAATGTTGGCTTTTAAGCCCAACATAAGTCCTCGACAACTTATCATGCTGAGGGGAATAGCATGGCTAGCCCAACCCAAACGGTAGTTGGTAAAGGCACCTCAAATCCGTTGATAGCTGAGGGTTTGCTAAAAATCCTAAGTGGACTTGATTCCACTCTTCCCTCCAAAAATCCCTTACCAATTCTCATCCATAGAATGGCAGGACCACAAAATGCAATCATTACTATGTTAACACTATACCTCTAGTAATGAATACTCCTCGTCGAGTACAAACCTGGCTTGTTAACTCTGCATAGAGTAACAAACTCTCAAATTTGCCAAGTTAACACTATACCTCTGGCACTTCAAATTCTACTTGTCAATTCTCATCAATAGAATGACAGGTCCTCAAATTGCTCCTATCGCAAGCAAATTCTTGTCAAGTTAATATCACACCTCTGACAAACTACTGTTTAAGTTAACATTATACCTCTAAGCGGTACATCGAGTGCCTGTCAAGTTAATATCACACCTCTGACAGTTACCTTTCTTCAGACTTCCATATCGAAGCCGAGACGGACGATGCCAAGTTAACACTACACTTCTAGCATCCGAGTCATTGCTAAGTTCAACAATACACCTATGGCTATGACCTTTCCTCGACTTCTTTAAGCCGAGACGACCAATGCCAAGTTCAACATTACACCTCTAGCATTACTATCACTGTTAAGTTAAACATCACACCTATGACAGTGACACCCTCAGTTTTCCAAATAAAACTGAGATGCTGGTGAGTTAGGTTAATATCACACCTCTAACTCACGTCTTTGTCAAGTTAACATTACACTTCTGACAAGACTACTTCTAAACCGTTAAGTTAATATCACACCTCTAGCGGTAAAAATCTTACTAGATTCCCCACGAGTCTAGTTTCATTTGATATTCTCCCCAACCGAGTATCAAATTCATTTGGGAGGCATTGTTGGTTAACATTACACCGATAAACAATGCTTCCATCAAAATCCCCAGCTGATCTTAAATCAAGTTAATCCCAAATCCTTGATAAAAGTTCACCTTCTCTGGGGGTACACACTCTACTTGTCACTTTCTTTTATAAAGTGGCGGGTCCACCAAAATCATTCTTTTGCTTCTAAAACAAAACATTCAAGACAACAGAAAGAGGCAAAAAGAAAAGTGTCACTTTTATTGATATTCAAGCATATGAAAGTGATACAAAACGCTCTCTTATACAATTAGATGAGTGTTACAATTAAGGAGTACAAAGAAGTCCCTCTCTCTCTCAGAGGCCGTACTCACTCCTTGAAACCGCATCTGATCCCAGGTGCACAATTGAACCGATTGCGCCATGGCAATGACGCAAAAGTCGAAAGCGCCCTAGCTGATTAAGCTAAGAGCAATGGTGTTCTTGAGGTCCGGTGGCAACAGAAGGTCCTGCAACCCTTCGTTCAGGCGCGTCTCTTTCCCTAGCAGACCATCCAACGAACATGGAGTCACTCCTGGGGTGAGAGAGGAAGTTTAGGAGTCATCACAAAGGATGCTACCCTCCACTAGGTCCAGCGGCAGCAGAAAGTCCTGCATTCATCACCATCCCTTTCCCCAGCAGGCCATCCAACGGAATGTCCTTGATGTCACTTCTGGAGTAGGGAGAGGAAGAGGATCTTTCCGCCACCGTAACCGCCGGAACCTCCTCGCCGTCATACTTGACCTGACCATCTCTTGCCATCAGGCAAGAGTGGTGCAGGAGATCTGAAGAGACCTTGGCGAGATGTGGGTCCTCGTCAGAGATATAATTTAATCTCTCACAAACGACGAGGACCATAATTTAATCTCTCACAAACGAACGTGGAACAAGTTCGCCAGCCGGTATATTTTTTCTGGGGCCCAGCGAACCTGAAAAAGGACGAGCAAGCCTACCTGCAAAGAATAAGCAAGAGTCAGAAAATCTGGAACTCAGTACATTTTTATAAAGGAAACTGAGTAACAGAACGCGGCAGCCCCTCAAGATTGGTAAGGACAAAACCCACATCCTGCCCCACCAGTAGTTCCCTGGAGAATGGACCCACCCATACGCACGGAAGTCGACAGGATAGTCACCCCCTGCTTCTATGAAGGAATTGAGGAAGGTGGTAGCAAGCTCCGGGATCTCTCCAATTGGGATTTCAGGCTTGGACGACGCAGGGAACAGTCCGACAACTGACCCGTCATGACTATCATGGCGGTCTACCTTTTGGAGGCCAAAGTCACCAAGGGCGATCTCAGGGATATACTGGGAAATGTCCCATTCCATCTTCGGGGGACAGACATGTGTTGGAAGTAGGACATCGGGAACATCCTCTCCATGTCTGGAAGAAAGAATCTTCCGCCCTTTATCTCACGGAGCCATTTATAGGTCCCCTCAGACACACGACGGCCATCATCATAGATATGATCCCCAAAGAAGAAGGCAGGCTTCTCCAACCTGACGCCGTCATCCGTTTTGAGTGCGGCATCGGTCATAAGTGCCCGAAAGGTTCTCCTGTTAACATTAGAGAGCCTGCGATCCAGTAACTGGTCAGCAGTCACGGGGACACTCATTCTTTGCACAAAGGTCAAGCCCGGTCGGCACCACCCACGCGGCCAAAGTGGTGCATTTTGGCAAGTGAACCTGAAACATGCGGCACTGCAAAAAGAAAAAGACACTTGGTCAGATACTTTGCCAAAAATAAGGGAAGACGCTAAGTGTTCATAATTCAAAACGCAGCCGAGACACTGGACGCAGGAGTTATCATCCGCGTCCAGACCTGCGAACTTGCACCAAACGCAGAAGAGATACTGGACGCAGGAATTTTTCGAATCCGCGTCCAGACCTGCAAAGCCGCGTTCTGCAAACCAAGACTTATGAAAATTCTAAGTACTTGGACTCAAACGCCAGATTCTACAAAATCGGCGGTTGAAGACACAGAACGCAAGGATCAAATCCGCGTTCTGCAAACCAAGACTTGTGAAATTTCAAAGTGCTTGGACTCAGACGCCAGAGTCATCAAATCGGCGCCTGATGGCACAAAACGCGGCATAAAACGCATGGATCAAATCCGCGTTCTGCAAATCGCGTCCAGAGACCTTCACAATTAGAAATGTTCTAAGTGAAGGATCCAGAATGCAGAGTTCACCAGCGTCGGATCATCAGGCCCGCGCCCCGGTTATCATCTCAAGGACAGCGTCCGAGAATCAAACACGATCTTGTGTTAAAGGTTCTTAGGGTTCTATGAACATGTTTTAATGGCGGAACCCACGCCGAAGGTGCATTTTTACCTCGGAAAACACCCTCCTGCGCAGAGGAAGCATCTCTCTCAGCCTCGGCGACGGTCGCCCTTGAGGATGATGCAGTCGGTTTCGTCTTGGGAGCCATCGATGTTCAGAAATCCGAGTTCGAATGGACAGATGAACAAACAAGAGGAGGGAAGCTCTCTTTTCTCAGCAAATGCGTTCGGAGAAGAAGATGTGTCTCTCTCTAACTGTTGCCTTTTATAGGCACAGAGATTCGCGAAGATACGCAGCGTTTGGCCCAATAAACGCTGCAGCGAATCGCTGCCTGACGCGTGGAGCCAAATCATTGTTTGAACAGGGAAGATCATGCGTCGCGACCCCGCCACAAGTCAGAAGTTGACACGTGGAGCAGTTCATTTAATGAACCGGGAGATCCGCGCGCCAAAAGGCGAAATCTCGCCGTTTCCCCAGGCCAGCTGGCGGCGTAATCATGACATGGCACAGGTGCGCGCCCCAAAGTACGCGGCTCTTCGGTGGACATGCCCCGTCAGCATCATCATAAATGCACCCAGAAAATCGCGTCTGCATTTCAAGAGATGCGTCTCTCCAAAGTCCGCGTCCCCTCAAACGGGCCAAACATCGCGTCTACCCATGGAAGTCGCGTCTTTAAAGCAGTCTCTGCTTTTTCAAAAGGAAACCTGCGTCCAGTCTCCTGCTTCTGCAAGTCAGTTCAACAGTACACTGACGCAAACAGACAACCAACCACTCCCGGCCAAAAGCGCACCCGTGACAGACTAAAAGCAATCGGGGAGGTCTAGACTGTGTATCTAGACACTCAACACGATCAACTCTGACGGCTTCAAAGAGTTCAACAGTACACTCACGAAGACCAATTCCAGATAAGATCAAGCCCGAAGCATCAACAGTCCAGTCATAGAGGCGAACACGGCTAAGATCCAAAGTATTCCGAAATCCGTCCCATTCAACTGCGGAATATCAGAAACTTTGGAGGGGGTTCTGTAGGCTGTCTAAAAATGACTAACAAACAAGCCATTAAGGAAGCAGTCTCAAGCTCTAGACGCGAGGAATCGAGGCCCGCGTCTCAGCATTAAGACGCGTTGGCTCTACACCCGCGTCTCAACGTCCAGACGCGTCGGCCCAAAGCCCGCGTCTCGGCATCAAGGCGCGTCGGCCCGACGCCCGCGCCTCAGCGTCCAGACGTGAAGGCCCAACGCCCGCGTCTCAAACTTTAAGGCGCGTTGGCCCAACGCTCGCGTCTCAGTTGCAACTGCCCTGATTGCGGGGCCAGTCACCGCGCATGTAGCGGGTAGTGGCCCCTCATTCGGGAGCGTTTTTAGGAGGCACCTTCACCCCCTGAGACCCCTATAAATAGCCTTGTTTGCTATGAGGAAAGGGGGGAGCTTTTGGAGAGATCGAAGCTTTGGAGAAGTCGAGAATTAAGAAGGTCAAGGCATCATCAAGATCGATCAAATCCAGGCAAGAGGATCATCAAGAGGGAAGCACAACTTCAACAACAGACAGAGGGAGGAGACTCTTCAGCGAGCTTACTGAGTACTAGCCGCTCTTCGCCTACCTCCTCTTTGAGAGTTTTGGTAGACGGAGCTGAGTTACTCTTTCTACGACCGAAGAGAAGACCCCCGACGGTCCAGGACGGTCATCTGGTCAACGGAGAACAAGATTCACTCTCCACCGCCACACGAAGAACTCAGCATTAAACAAAGGGGGGATTCAAGCTTCAACATCCTCCCTCCTTGTAACTGGAAGGAAAAGTCTTGTTGTAATCTTTTCATCTGATTCAAAGAAATCTTTACAGCAATTCCCTCTTTCTTTTTCTGGCACAAACAATATACATGAAGCAAAACATGCATAAGAATAGGGAAAACAAGTTATAATGCACGTATCATCAAAAATAGGCTATATTAGTACATCTAATGGGTACAAATGAGCAATTAAGCACAAACATTCAATAATCAAATGTGGCTCACTAGTTGTACGAGTATATGTACAAGTTTTAATGAAAATATACAGTTAAACATGTATACACCACATGAAGCACAAAAATAAGACATGATCATAAAAACGTAAATGTAAAAGCATGTAAATAAGATAGGAGTTTAGAGACGGTTACCAAACCATATGCACTATCCTCTAAGTCTCCAAAACATGGTGGTCCTCCCACCAAATTTTATTGATAGCGGTGCATCAATTTGGTAAGTCCATCTAACCCATGCACCCACCACCAAGGCACATACCTCTCACGTCATGTGAGAGCCCACACCTACATCAAACACAACAGGTGAAAATTTTGGTACCCATTTTCTTTTGGGTCCACGGGGGTTAGCATCATTCGGAACCCAAACATTTTTATTAGCAAAATTTAAGAATTTACCTATCATAATAAAATTTTGCTAAGTGGCCTTTGTGGCCGCAATGTGTACATTTGTACACTCTAGAATGTACATGTGAATGAGTGTGATTATGGTGTGCAAAGTGTCCATATGTGTGCCGTGGGTGATGTGCATGTACATGTGAAGCTTTTTTCTTTTAAAACAAGGTTTCCAATTTATTATGATTAAATGTACAATTGCTCAAAGTTGAGCTTAAACAATCTATTCTATTTTTCAAAAATTGAATCTCATTTTTATCAACAGTAGCATGAAAAGTATGGTGAGAATGAGAATCAATACTCTTTTTCTTTTTAGAAATGATTTCTTTTTCTTTTGAAACAATTTTTCTTTTCAAAGAGTTGTTTTCTTCCAAAGCAATTTCCTTTTCTTTTTCCACCAAAATAATTTCATTTTTTAAAGAAGTATTTCCTTCACAAAGATCATTCAATTTAGAAGTCAAGGAAATATTATCCTTTTTCAACATATCATTTTCTTTTGAAATACATGTAAATTTATTTTTAAGAGAGTCATTTTCTTTTAACAAAGAGGTGTTGTTCTTTTTCAATTTATTATTACCCTTTTTAAGCAAATCATATTTTTCAAGAAGTTGTTGACAAAAAGATGCAAGCTCATCATAAGATATGTCAATATCTTCTTCTAGCTCGGATTCAGAGTTTACCTCAAGGGGTTATCCCCTTGGACCATGTAGCACAAGTTAGAAGCTTCACTTTCATCATCCGAGTCACTTCCCGCATAGTATTACTTTTGTTCGCTAAGGGAGACTATAGTGTTCCATACTACAAAAGCCGAATCAAAGCTAGAAACCCTAAATAAATATTCGTCATTTAGGGTTAACTTTAAAGCATGAATGACTTTTGCATTAGCCTCAAGATATTTGCCATTTAAATAATACGAATCTTTAATAGTGGCAAAATAAACATGAGTTTCTAGGGCTTTGAGGTACAAAGGCATCTTAACTTTTCAAGTTTAGATATTAAGAATGTTAAACAAGGGAGGTGACATGAAAACCATATGTGTGTAAACAAATATTGTGATTAGCTATAAATGAGGATCTTTAACTCTAGGTTGTTAGACCGAAATCAAGAGTACCAAGCTCTATTACCAATTGAAATCACCTAGAGGGGGTGAATAGGTGACTAGCTAATCTAATGATGAATTTATGTGAAATTAAAACTAATTAAGCAAACTAAAAACTTTTATGCTAAACACACAAGGTATAACACAAAAGTATAGCCGAATTCCCGGTGAAGGGCTCTGGACTATCTCCTCAAGATTCCTCTAGATAAGAGTTGAGGTGCCGCTATGGCTCTCTTCGTTGAATACAAGTGTGAGCAAACAAACCCAAGCATATATCAATTGGAGCACAAGTATATATCAAGCATGTAATGAATATGAACAATATAAGAAAGCAAGATATAAACACAAGTGAAAGATAGAAAGAGAGCAATCGCAAACACGGGAGATTTGTTTTGAGGTTCGAGCACCCTTACTCTATGTCCCCGCCTTAACACTATGAAGGATTTCTACTAAAATCGATCCCACCAGATCACTCGGTGCCACAATACCTACAATGAATTCACACTAGAATTCCTTGGACTCACTAGTCCCTCTCTTGTTCCCGCAAGAACAATACACCGCAAGCACACTAGCTTGCCGAGGCCGCACCTCTACACCAAGCTCTCATTAGAACTCGAAATAATGTGAACCTGCAAGTCTGCCTCCTCAAATACAAAGTTGAAACTTGGTGATCTAAACACTTTGATTGCCTAAAACTCTCTCATGATAAAGATCCCTATAGGATTGATGTAGCAAAGGATATCTCAAGTATTTGTGAGAAAAACTTGGATAGAATTTGTGGTGAAAACTCCAGATATCTCTTTTTCAAAACACTCTTGAAAAACTCTTCTTTTGATATGGAAATATTGGCTCTAATACAAGTAGAGATAAACACTAAAAGATGTATCAAAAACTAGCTTGAAAACCCACTTCAAATCTTGTAAAAAATAATCCAGGGAAGCCCCTTTTATAGACTCCCAAAATATGGCCGTTGGAAGCCAACTCAGCAGGTCTGCCTGCTGTCTGTCGATCGCCCGGTTGACCGCCAACGGTCAGATTTTCGACCGTTGGGAAAAGCGATCGACCGACTGATCGACCGTAAACTGGCAAATGACCTAACGGTCGACCGCCCAGTCGACCAGGGCCATTTACAGAGAGTGGAGACTCTCTATCGGTCGACCATGCGGTCGATCGGCCCTTGCTGTGCACGTTTGTGCACATCAGTCGACCGGAGCGGGCGACGACTTCTGACACAGTGACCGTTCGGTCGACCAGCAGAAGGCCAGTCCAACAATTTTCAGGGATTAAAAACTCGGTCTTTTCTTTCAATAAAATCCCATAAATACTCATAAATTCTACAAAAATAAGTTCATTGATATACTTTGATATATTAAAAATCAAAACATATTACAAATATTTTGAACTATTTTTGTAATATAGAAGTTTTACCTTAAACAAAAATCTGTATTTTCCAAAAGTGATTTTTCAAAACTTTTCCAAATACAAAAATAAGATATTCTAAATACTTTAAAGATTAGTGTGTATGGATATGATCCACTACACATATATGATGGAATATCAATGTTTTAAACTCTAAAATAAGTTTTGATAAAACACATGCATATTTTAAATCTTAAAAACCAAACCGGTATTTTTCAAAATGAAAACTCTTTTATGAAAACACATATAAATCTTGTGTTTGAGTGTAAATGAACTTGAGCAATCCACCAACTAATCTATTCTTTATATTTTATCTAAAAACAAAATCTTGACACTTACAAACATGACACAAGTCATCTTGGAAATCTTCTCTTGAAGGTCTTCTCCTTCTTGACTTAGTCAAAATCTTGATCCAATAAGCTAGACTCCTCTTGAGTACTTGATGCAATCTTGATACGCGAGCTCTTGAATCAATACGTGATAGCTCCAAAACTTTGACTTTGAATCCTTTGTTGAAGCTAAACACCAACTAAGATCTTGATTAAATATCTGATTCTAATTAAATATAAGATCATTAATACTATAACTACATGAGTTAATCATCATCAAAACTAAAGTGATGGGCTTTCGGGCCAACAAAGACCTGGGTGTGGTTGACCAAGCGGTCGACGACAACCCCATCGGTCATAAATATGTCCGTTGGCCGGTCGACGGCCGGTCGACCGACAGGCCATCTGGCCCCCATGGCTAGTTTTCTGAACCCTATAAATTAGGGTTCTCTTAGCCAATTTTGGACAAGTTTTTAGAGAAAATTTTAAGCCAGTTTTTCTCATCTTTCTTAGAGGTTTTCCAACAAGTTTTTGTACTTAAATTCCATATCAAAAAGAGATTTTATTAAGAGTGTTTTCTTGAGTTTTCTAAAGCATTCTCTTGAGTTTTTCTACCATAAAATCTATCTAGTTTTCTTATACAAACTTGAGCTGTCTATTACTATATCCATCATATAAGGATCCTTGTATGTGTGAGTATTTGTTTGTGATCAAGAAGTGATCACAAAGTTTTCATCTTTGTATTGAGGTGTCCTAAAGGTTGAGGCCTCGTCGAGTTAGTGGGCTCGCGTTGTGTAGAGTTCTAGAGGGAGCTCATTGTAAAGGTGCGACCTCGGTAAGCTAGTGTGCTTGCATGTGTTATTCTTGCGAGAACAAGTGAGGGACTTGTGGGTCAAGAGTTCTTAAGGGAGCTCGTTGTAGGCATTGCGGCATCGAGTGATCTTGCGAGATCGTCATAATGAAAATCCTTCATAGTGTTAAAGGTGGGGATGTGAGTTAGTGTGCTCGACCCTGGAAACAAATCTTCCGTGTTTGCGATTGCTTATCTTTTCCTCTCTCACTTGTGTTTATATATCTTGCATGCTTTTATTGTTCATCTCTATATGCTTGATATATCTTATACTCAATTGATATATATGCTTGGGTTTTTTGTGTGCTCATACTTGTATTAAATCAAGTGAGCCATAGTGGCACCTCAACTCTTAATTTAGAGGAATCTTGAGGAGAAGTCTAAAGCCCTAACTGAGAATTCGGCTATATTCTTGTGTTATACTTTGTGTATCAGCATAATAGTTTTTAGTTTGCATAATTAGTTTTAATTCCGCATTAGTTTTACATTAGATTAGCTTGTCACCTATTCACCCCGCACTAGGTGACTTACAATTCGTATCAGAGCTTGGTGCTCTTGATTTGGGTCTAACAACCTTGAGTTAAAGATCCTATCTTTTGCTAATCACAATTTTACCCACACACACATGGATTTCATGTCACCTCCCATGTTTGACATTCTTAACCACCAAACTTGGAAAGTTAAGATGTCCATGTACCTTAAAACCCTAGGTATTCATGTTTATTTTGCCATTATTGAAGATTCTTATTTTCTAAATGGCAAAGACCTTGAGGCTAATGCAAAAGCCATCCATTTTTAAAGACTACTCTGAATGATGATATTTATTTAGGGTGTCTAACATTGAATCGACTTTTGTAGTATGGAACACTCTTGTCTCCCTTGGTAAACAAAAGCAATATTACAAAGGGAGTGACTCGGATGATAGAAGTACCACTTCCAATATGTACTACATGATCCAAGGGGATGACCCCTTGAGGTAAATTCTGACTCCAAGCTTGATGAAAATGTTGACATATCATATGATGAGCTTGCATTATTTTGTCAACAACTTCTTAAAAAATATTAATTACTAAAGAAAGAAAAAGATTATTTAAAAAAATTGAAATTATTTCAAAAGAAAATGAATCTTTGAAAAAGAAAATTATTTTGATTGAAAAAGCAAAAGAAATTATTTTGAAAGAAAATGACTCCTTGAAAAAGGAAATAGTTTTGAAAGAAAAGAAAAGGATTTCTATTTCTAAAGTAAAAAAGAATATTGTTTCTCATGTTTCTCATGCTACTTTTTCATCATCTCCTATTGATAAAAATGATATTCATGTTTTGAAAAATAGAATTGATTGTTTTGGCTCTACTTTGAGCCAATTTGCATTTAAACTTAATAAAGTGAAATTTGTATTTCGCAAGAAATAAATTTCACACATACATGCACATCCTACACACATTCACCTCATGTACACCATGATGACACCTATTCTCATATGTATGCTACAGCATGCACATGTACACACTGTGGCCGCAAAGGCCATCTTGTAAAATTTTATTTTGATGGACTAAATTTTTTAAATTTTGCAAATAACAAATGTTTGGGTTCCCAATATTTCTAACCCTCATGGACCCAAAAAAGATATGGATACCAAAATCCCCATCTCTTATGTTTGATGTAGGTGTGGGCTCTCACAAGACATGAGCGGTTTGGTGCCTTGGTGGTGCATGCATTTGGAGATTAAGGACAAACACATTTGATGCATCGCAATCAAGGAAGCAAGGTGGAAGGACCATCTCTTGTTTTCGAAAAAAGAATTGACTACATCAGTTTTGGTAACCATTTCTTCCTCCTCTTTAAAAATATTTTAAATATTTATTTGCTAGTGTAAGTAACCTAGACTCTATCATGATGTTTTGTGCTGATAATTGAGTTGATTGGTTACTAAACTTTGCATGTATTTTGAAAAACATTTCAATAGATTTACATCCTATTTCTTTTGGTTGATTCATATTTATATGCTTTAGTTAAAGCATATATTGATTAAATATCTATATCATATATTCATATGTGCGTTCATATGCATATTTTATTAAAACTTGTGTTATACATGTACAATTTTGAGATACATGCTTTACATGCTCCATTCCTTTTATGTACTCAATTATTTGTCTGATTGTACATTGTATGTCCTAGTTTTGATGATTCAAGCATAATTAATTGATATATCATGTTTTTGAGAAAAAGAATTTCATACAAGTTGTGTTTTGAACCTTAGTATTTATTTTCATGAACATGTCATTTACATGATTCTTGTACACTCACATTTTTATGTTTACTCATGACTTTATTTTTATAAGCATTTATGAGCTTTATAGATTTCGAGTGTCAACTCTTATGTTTTTAGCATGCTTCATGGGATATATGATTTGTTTTTATGTTTGAAAGATTTTTAACTAGCTTTTCAATAATTTTTTAAACTAGTTATTTACTCTTCATTTTGTAGTGTTTTCAATCTACAACTACTTTTAAATATTATTTTTGAAAATTTCTACCCTTAAAGGGAGGTTGATTGGGCGACCATGCCTTCTGTGCCTTATTGAAAATCTATTTAACACGTGAATGATAAGGATGGATGAAATGAGTTATATACATAATTTTCATGGTATTTCATTCTTGTATACTCATACTAGTTTTCTATATATGTATGCACCAAAATTCAAGTGATATTTCCATTTTTATACATACGTATATATGATTTAGATTGTGCTTATTTTACAATGTCACATATTGTATAGTACAAACTTTTTATGCTAAGCTTGATTTAATTTTAAATATTAATTGGTATTTTTACAAGCTTATGGATTGATTTCAATCAGCATTTTTTTGGTATCAAGATGTACTTCATGTTTTACCTTTAATTGGTATCAAAATCTACTATTGGTATCTTAAAAATTTTGTTTATCTACAAGTGGTATCAACATTTATTTTATCAACTACAATTTGATTTTATTGGAATCATAATTCATTTTGTTAACTTCAAGAAATTTTAAAATTTATTTTAAAATAATTTAAACTTTTCAAAATTTGTTTGATATATATTGCCTATATGCAAGGGGAGCTTAACATCTCCTCTATATATTGATTCATGTTGATTGTATTTTACATATTGAGGAGCTTGACCTCTCTTCTTTATGTGATATACGTGTGTAGGGGGAGGATAACATCTCCATTTATACATTATATATTATATTTATGTGGGTTAGAGCTTAGTTATCCCTTCTCCATGTAATGCATGTATGCAAGAAGAGCTAACTTAACGTCTCTTCTCTTCATAAATGTATATCACAATACCTTTATATTGTTTGTGTATCTTCACCCTTTTGTTGATGAATTGACAAAAAAAGAAAGAAGAATTTAGAGAGTTTATATATGCTTGTTTAATATTTATTGTTCATGCATATATATTTGTGTTTAGTTAAGTGCTTTTATTGAATATCTTTATGTTTTTGCTATGCATGATTTAAGGGGGAGCTTTAATGAAGTTTATCTTTAATCCATGCGTATATAACTCCATGAGTTTTATCATCATCAAAAATGGGGAGATTGTTGGCCCAAAGGCCCATTACTCTTGTTTTGGTGATGATCAACTCATATAGTTATAGTACTAATGATCTTATATTTATTAAGTTTCAGATATTTATCAAGATTTTAGTCAGTGTTTAGCTTCAACAAAAAATTCCAAATTAAAATTTGAAGCTAGTACGTGTTGATTTAAGAACTCACGCTTTAAGATCGTATCAATACTCAAAGAGGAGTCTAACTCATGGATCAAGTTTTGGTCAAGTTATGGTGGAGAAGATGATTTTCAAGAGAAGATTTTCAAGATTTGTGTCACGTTTGTAAGTTTAAGATTTGTGCTTTTAGATAAATTGTAAAGGATAAATTAGTTTTGGATTGCTTAAGCTTATATATACACACACACAAAATTTATATAGCATTTTCATAAGAAAAAGTTTTAGTTTTAGTTTTGGTTTTTAAGCTTCAAAGAAGATATATTTATGTTTCATGAATAGATTTCATCAAAACAAGTTTACATGTATTATATGTATATTGCATTTTATCCATATACATTATTAGTTCAAATGTTTAGAAAAACTTTGTTTGATATTTCTAGCTCATACATTTAAGCTTTGTATTTATCAAAACTTTATTTTGAGCATATTGTCAAAAACATAGATATTTCATCTTATATGTGTATTGGATCACTTCCATACACACTATGCATCAAAAGTGTTTAAAATATCTTATTTTTGTATTTGAACAAGTTTTGGAAAAATTATTTTTCAATCTGAAAATTGATTTTTAAAAATACGGTTTTCGGTTTAAGGTTAAACTTCTAATCGCAAAAGTAGTTCAATATGTTTGTAATATGTGCTAATTTTTTATCATACATATTTGTATTTCAAAGTGTTTCAAAGAACTTATTTTTATGGATTTTTATGTATTTTAAATAAAATTTTAGAGTTTTAAAAGACCAAGTTTCAAATCCTTAAAACCTTGACCTAGGCTTCTGGAGGTCGACTGACCGGTCGACCGAACTAGAGGTCGGTCGACTGAGAGGTCGATCGATGTGCACAACGACGTGTATAGACTTGGCTTGAGGGCCCGGTCGACAGGACAGTCGACCGATCCAGAGAATTTGCTCTCTAGATCTGGCCCCAGTCGACTGGCCAGGGAGCAGTGCTCTCTGATTCTTGCCTGAGTCGACTGCTAGGTCGAGACCTAGGTGCGATCAATCGGGCGATCGACTGGAAACCCTAATGGTCATAAATATGACCGCTGGCCGGCCGACTGACAAGCCATCTGGCCCGAACGGCTAGTCTTTTGAACCCTATAAATTAGGGTTCTCTTGGTCAGTTTTGGACAAGTTTTTAGAGAAGTTTTTAAGCCAAGTTTTCTCATCTTTTCAGAGGTTTTCTAACAAGTTTTTGGGCTTAAATTTCATCTCAAAAGGAGCGTTTATCAAGAGAGTTTTTCTTGAGTTTTCTAAAGCATTCTCTTGAGTTTTTCATCACAAAATCTATCTTGTTTTCTCATACAAGCTTGTGCTATCTTTTGCTATATCCATCCTATAAGGATTCTTATATGTGAGAGTGTTTGTTTGTTATTAAGAAGTGATCTCAAAGTTTTCATCTTTGTATTGAGATGTTGTAGAGATCGAGGCCTTGGCGAGCTTGTGGGTTCGCATTGTATAGAGTTCTTGAGGGAGCTCATTGTAGAGTTGCAGCCTCGCCCAGCTAGTGTGCTTGCATGTGTTGTTCTTGCGGGAATAAGTGAGAAACTTGCGGGTCCAAAGTTCTTGAGGGAGCTCGTTGTAGGTGTTGCAGCGCTGAGTGATCTTGCAAGATCGTTATAGAGGAAATCCTTCATAGTGTTGAAGGCGGGGACGTAGAGCTAGTGTGCTCGAACCTCGAAACAAATATCCCGTGTTTATGATTGATTATCTCTCCCTCTCTCACTTGTGTTTATTATCTTGCATGCTTTTATTTTTCATCTCTATATGCTTGATATATCTTGTGCTCAATTGATATATATACTTGGGTGTTTGTTGCTCACATTTATATTTAATCAAGAGAGCTATAGTGGCATCTCAACTCTTAGCTCTAGAGGAATCTTGAGGAGATAGTCCAGCGCCCTTCACTAAAATTTGGCTACACTCTTGTGTTATACTTGTGTATTAACATAATAGTTTTTAGTTTGCATAATTAATTTTAATTCTGCATTAGTTTTATATTAGATTAGCTTGTCGCCTATTCACCCCTCTCTAGGTGACCTACAAAAAACACAACCTTTTAAGTATCCGTCAATTATGTAAAAAGGTTTATAAAATAGTTTTTGAAAAAGATACTTGTCTTATATATGACACTAATATGATAGATATTTTATTTAAATGTACTCGTAATAATAATATTTATGAGTTATCAATGACTTGTTTATCTTCAAATGATAATTTTTATTTTATTGCATTTAACAATGATTCTTCTCTTTGGCATAAAAGATTTGGACATTTAAATATGAAAACTATTTTGAAAGATTTAAAATCTGATTTAGTTAAAAGTCTTCTAAAACTTACTTTTAAAAAGATTATTTTTGTGATTCTTGTCTATTAGAAAACAAGTTAAATCATCTTTTAAGCCTAGAGATTTAGTTTCTACTCAAAGATCTTTAGAATTATTATATTTAGATTTATTTGGCCCTGCTCGTGTACTCTCTTTAAATAAAAGTAGATACATTTTTGTTATTGTTCATGATTACTTTCGATTTACTTGGATTATCTTTTTTAAAAATATAAATGATACCTTTGATAAATATGCAAGTTTTTGCAAAAAGAGTTCAAAATCAAAAATCTCTAACCATAATCACAATCCGAAGTGATCATAGAGGAGAACTTGAGAATGAATCTCTTGTAAATTTCTGTAATAAGTTTGGTATTACATAAAATTTTGCTTTTCCTAAAGCATCTCCTCAAAATGGTGTTGTTGAGAGGAAGAATAAGACTTTGCAAGAATGTGCTACAACTATGCTTGTAGACAGTAACTTGCCAAAGTATTTTTGAGCTGAATCGGTCGCTACTGCAGGTTATATTTTAAATGTGTTCTTAGTCGACCTATTATGAGCAAAACATGTATGAACTTTTCTTTGATAGAATTCTAAAAGTTTCTTATTTTAAGGTGTTTGATTATAGATATTTTCTTTTAAATACTAGAGATGCTTTGAATAAATTTGATACTAAATCGAATGAAAATATATTTAATGGTTATTCTACTCATAACAAAGCATATAGAACTTTTAATAAGAAAGCATTTATTATTGAAGAATCTTTACTGTTAAGTTTGATCAATTTCTATCTAAACCTTCTATTTATATTTCTTCACATGATGCTAATAGATAGATAATTCTTCTATTGATAATACTGTTACATCTCATAATAATACTTACATTTCTAATAAGTATGAAACTCCTACTAAGTTACCTAAATCATTTGTTGAGGTAAGAAATTATCCTCATGATTTAGTTATTGGAGATATTTCTCAAGGTGTTTAGGCTCGATCCAAGTTAAACTATTGACACATGTTGCATTCATATCTCTAACCAAAGAATATTAAAGAAGCATGTGTTAATGATTTTTGAATCATTGTAATGCAAGAAGAGTTAAACCGTTTGTTATAAATGATATATAGAATCTTATACCGTAACCACATGATCATTCGATTATCGGGATCAAATGGGTATTTAAGACAAATTTGACAAATCCGGACAAGTAATAAAAACAAAGTAAGGTTGATTGTACAAGGTTACAATCAAAAAAAAAGTATTGATTTTGATGAAACATATGCACCTGTAGCTAGGCTAGAATCTATAAATATTTTACTTATGCATGTTTTATAAATTTCAAACTTTACCAAATAGATGTAAAAAGTGCTTTTTTAAAAAGATTTATTAAGAAAACCGTTTATGTAAAATAACCTCCAGGTTTTGAACATGAAAAATTTTCTAATCATGTTTTCAAACTTAAGTAGGCTATATATGGTCCTAAACAAGCACCTCGTGCTTGTTATGATAGACTCAAAAATTTTCTTTTGAATTCTAGTTTTATATTGGCGAAGTTGATACAACTCTTTTCATTAAACATGTAGATAGAGATATTTTGATTATCCAAATCTATACTGATAATATTTTGTTTAGTTCTACTAATGAAATTCTTTGTCAAAAATTTTCTAAGACTATGCAGAGTGAATTCGAGATGATTCACATGGATGAACTAAATTACTTTCTCAGTCTGCAAATCAAACAATTAAATGATGGAATATTTAGCAAACAAAGTAAGTATGCAAAAGAGCTTCTCAAGAGATTCGATATGAAAAATTTCAGAAGTAAGAGAACTCCAATGTATACTACTACTTTATAGAGAAAGATGAGAATAGTAAGAGTGTTGATGAAAAGATATATAGAGGTATGATTTGCTCACTCTTATATATTACTACTAGTAGACTTGATATTATGTTCAGTATTTGTTAATATGCTAGATATCAGTCTAATCCTAAAGTGATATATCTTAGAGCAGTGAAAAAGATTCTTGAATATATTAATAACACTATTAATTATAGTTTATTTTACTCAAAATCAAGTACATTTGATTTATAGTGGCGCTGATTTTGCTAGATGCTAATCAAATAGGAAAGTACTAGTGGTACTTGTCAGTTTTTGACAGATTCACTATTATCGTGGTTCAGCATAAATCAAAACTCTGTGTCATTATCTATAACCGAAGTAGAATATAATGCTGCTAGTGCTGTATGTACACAAATTTTGTGGATGAACTATAGTATTATATGCACAACCTCATCTATCATGTGTGACAATACAAGTGCTATCAATCTATCTAAAAATCTTATTCAACATTCACGTACAAAACATATCGAAATTCGACACCATGTTTTATGTGATCATGCTATTAAGGATGATATTTCTTTAAATTTTATATCTATTGATAATCAAATAGTTGATGTTTTTACAAAGCCTCTTAAAGAGGATGTAATTATAAAATTTAGAAGAAAAGTGGGTATTTATGCAATTTTTGATATATGAAAACACAATGCATATAGTTTGCGTATATTTTTAAATTATTAGTTGACTTATATATGTAATAATCAACTTATACCTTTTATTAGTCAACTAATTTCATCAAATAGAGACTTGGTTCTTTCAGGATGCTAGACTTAGTCGACTAATTAGTGTTATTAGTCTACTACATCCTAGACTTAATTGACTAATATGGGAAAACTGTGTTTTTAAATAGATATTTACTGCCAAAACATGACCCATTTTACTTATATTTGGGATTCGAATTGTCTCTTATTCAATCCTAACCATTGATTTTATTTTTCTCACTTATATTTACCCTTCCATCTCTCTTACTCTCAAGCCCTAAAATTACCCCCAAAAACTGTGATGCAGATCTCAACACACCAGTTGGCTGAAGTAGTTCTTTATCGTCCAGATCCTACAACAATTTTTGTTTAAATTTAGTATCTATCTAGGTTGTAAGTCTTTTTCCTCTGTCTATATTACGTCTAGGCTTAAGAAAATCAAGTTTTCAGCTTCTTCCTCTTCAAAATCGACTGATTTTAGAGTTTTTCTAAAAATCCTAGTCTAGAGGCTGATTATCTTAAAATGTCTCAATTAGAAATCATATCTGGTCGATTTGTGAGTTTCAATGATTTCATTGAGTATGATATATCATCTTATCTTCAACATTTTGGCTCACATGACCCATTTTTCATTGAACACAAGCAAGGTTATTATTCATCTCTCACCTGCTTGTTTTTCACGAATCTTATATATGAAGATGATGATAATTCAGTTATGTTGTCTACCTTGGCTAATGGAATAGACATTGAGTTAACCCTAAAATCCTTTGGAAAGATTCTTAATATTCCCTATCATGGCCTCACCCTAAATGAAATTGAGATCCTGATGTGGAAGTACTCTTCAGATACTATCTTTCTGGTCAAGGTTCTCCACCAATAATAAACCTCAACTCATATTTAGGCTTATTGGTCGTATCATTGCATATAACATTTGTTTTAAAATCAGGAGTTATGATTATTATTCTCAAGATCTTGCTACTTCTGTTTACACCATTATGGCTAAACTTGAAGCTAATTGGGTTCATATTATATTTGATACACTTGTCAAGGATCCATCTACTTTTCATCCTTATGGAACTTTCCACACGCATATCTTTCGTAAGTTCAAACATGACTTTGCTTCCAAGTCCAATGTGGTCAAAATTATTGAAGCCTTTGATAGATCCGTTCTACGCATGAAGCTACTGAAAACACCTCCACCATAACCAACTTTTCCTTCTCACAGTTCTACTGAGCCTCCCAATCCTCAACTCCTCATATTACTGATGCCTTTTACAATTCTCTTTCTGTTGAAATCTTAGATATAAAGGCTAAATAAATTTCAATGATGAAATGACAAACTTTCATTATAAATAATCAAAGTCTTATTCTGGATCAATTTTTAAATTTGAACATAAGGACAGATTATTTGGACACCACTCAACAAGAAATTCTTCAATATTTCAAGACCAACTTTCCACCAACACCTCCACCATCCGGCTCTAGTGTGTAATGCTCAAGCAAGATGTGGCCTTCACTGCATTTCATCTAGGATATATAGGCATTGCTTTTTGTTGTTGCTTTTCTGCATGTAGCTTTTTGTGTTCAAACTCTTTGTTATGTTTTCAAGACTTATTTCTATGTAATAACTTCTGTATTAGACTCCTTTGTGCTATCTATCTCTCATTTGTGCTATCTATGTGAAATTATGTGTGCTATCTATGTATTTCATTTTTCCTTTTTATTAATGACAAAGGGGGGATCTATATGTATGTATCTCTTGTTAATGCTGTGGCATATGTGTCTGTTTGTATATATGTGTTATTGGTATTGTTTTATGTATATCTTTATACAGGGGGAGTTTAAGCGCACACCCGTACACACACAGGGGGATCTTAGCTTATCTTATAAGCTATGACACACACACACACACACACACACACACACACACACACACACACACACACTTATTTGTCATCATCAAAAAAGGGGAGGATGGTGAATCATGCCTCTACATGTTCATCACATGATTACATATCTATTAGTTTTAATGGTAAAAAACTTATATTTACACACACACACACAGACTTGTGTATATGATATTTCAAAATGAATTTTGTACTCGCATATCTCTTGCAGCACAAGAGGAAAATATTTTGACAGAAATATAGCACATACATGATGATCAAAGAGTACAAGATCTTAAAAGGTTTTTTACATTTTTTGTAATTTTTTTATTTTTTAGAAAAATGTTAAAAGTCTTGAATACATAAGTTTTTCACTTCCTAGTCGACTAATCCCTATCCCTAGTTGACTGAGTTAAGTTTGACATTTTAACTCTTTCAATTAATTTACACGTTAGTCGACTAACTCAATACCCTAGTCTTATAGAGTTTTATAGAGAACAAACTATTGACAGTCTAGACATTGTAGTCGGCTAATAAGTGACTGATGCTCATACCTAGTTGATTACCCAATATACCCAGTTGACTATAATTAATTCTACAGAAACATAAAATCCGTTTCTGTTTCAATATAATCGACTACCCCAAATCATTAGTTGACTAATAAAGGCAAATTGTGATACCTAGTTGACTAACTCCTATTCCTAATCGACTATACAGTCAGTTTGTGACTGTTGGACAGTTGTGTAAGCTTTAGATTTTTTAGAATTTTCTCACTCTTTTATGATTCAAATTCAAATCTAATAACCACCCCAACCGTTTGAATTCTTTAGTTATAAACAGGGATTGATTTCTTTAATTTTTACATAACTTTTCATAGAAAAAATTCTGAATAAAAATTCTGTTTTCAGAAAAACTTTCTCTTTGATTCTTTCTTTACCCAATTTAATCCCTAGTGAAGAAATTCTGAGAGTCCTATGAGATCCTTATAAATTCACTTTCACACCAAAGTCAAGACTTATACGATAATTGTACTCACTACAAAAAAGGTCTTCTCATGTAGAGAAGAGCTATACAGATTTGGTGAAGGAGTTTGTCAAGTAGTGTGCTGTTTTTAATTTTGAGGGCTTTCAATATCAAGTTAAGAAAAATCTCAAGCGGATTGCTTGGGAACTAGATGTATATCAAGAGGACTGAACCATAATAAAGTCTCTTGTATTTGTATGTGCATTTCTGAGTTTGATTTAGTGCATATTTATTTTTCTTACAAGTTATTTACATTTCTTATTTAGAATTTTTAAAACACTATTCACCCCCCTCTAGTGTTTGCGTTGCCATAGGTTTAGATCCTACACCATGGTAAGACATGGCGTCCATGCAAGGCTTATATGCTAACCTTCTCAAATGTTCAGAGATACAATTTGATTTAGTTGACAATTGAGTAGTAACTCGATTTAAGAACCACGTCATGAAAAATTTATTGTTTTCATCTATTACTCACTTCTCCATTCTTGATTTAGTTGGATTTATGTACCTTATATAGTCCATATGCTTATTAATATAAGGTAATACTTTATCAGTGTTATTCAAGATATATCTATGTACTTGACACAATAAGTCATGACTAACAATAAACACACCAAGGACAATTTTACCATTGCCGCTTGTTTCCTTAGTACAGACCCTCTTAGAAAGTCTTATAGCTCCAATATTTGATAAATATTCATTGGAAAATTTAACTGCCTCTTCATATGAGTAACATTCAATAATGCAACCTTCGGGTAAATTTTGGTCCTCATATACCCTTTTAATATTTTCATGTATTACTCAAATGGATACATCCATCTTAAGAAGACAAAAGCACATAGTATAATCTCTCTAATCAAATGAACTGTTAAATGCACCATGACATCAAAAAATAAAAGTGAAAAATACTTCTCAAAAATGTAACCCCCTGCTCCCTGGTGTACGTATCACCGTATCAGTACGCCATACGACGTAGAATGTTGATTTCACCTTTCTGGTCATCAGATTGAGCCGATTTTAGTTTCAAAAATTATTTGCTAATATTTTAGATTTTTCAGAATTTTCAAAAAATTTTCTGAATTATTTTGGAAAATCTCCTTAGTCGGTGTCGACCAATACCGATAATCAGCTCTACGATTTTTAATTCACAAACGGAGTTGTATTTTGAGAATCCGCTTTCAACATGTGTTTTAGAATCGTATTATCTACATTAAGGTATTTTTGGGAATTTTTCTGAATTTATCGAAAATCCGGCCAAACCGGTGTCGCCCGGTATCGGCGAGACACTCTGTGATTTTTTATTTGCAAACCGGGTTTAATTTCTTCAAACCGTTTTCATATTACGTCTCAGGATAATATTTCCTATTTTTTTGGAATTTTGGGCACCGTTCGAAGCTGGTCGAATGTTGGGCTATATTATAATAATAAAATATTATTTTTTTAATCTTTTTCTTTTCCTTCTTTTTCCCTCTTCTTCTCCCTTTCTCTGGAATCATCCCCCCACTGCCATTGAACCCACCGCCTTTCCCCTCTTTAAAAACCCAGCTCCCTCCCTCTTTCTCCGGTTCCCTGAGCGCCGCCGGCCTAGGCGGGCGGAGCCGCCGCCAGCCCTTGGTCCCCCTCTCCTCTTTTACTCTCTCTCTACTCTGTCTCACCTTCTCTCTCTCTCAGGCGCTCTCTCGGCCTGAACCGCCGCCAGCGGCCCGGACCGCCGCCGGCCGCGGTCGGTGGCCACTATGGTCGCGCGGCTGCGCGGCCATGCCCAGGGCAGCCCTCCGCTGCCTGCCCCCTTCTCTCCCTCTCCTCTTCTATCCCTCTCTCTATCTCTATCTCTCTCTCCCTCTCCGCCGGCCTGACGGCCGCACCGCCGGCCAGCCTTGCTGGCCGGCCTGCTCGCGCAGCAGCAGCAAGAGCTGCTGCTGCTGCTGCTCTGTTATTGGGTTCGGGTGGAACCCGAACCCAATAACCCTATTGGGTTGCCTAAATGTTGGGTTGAAACCCGTTTAACCCATTACCCATTAACTTAAGTTAATTGGGTATGAGTTGTGGATCTGGACCGACCCGTTACGAACCCAACCCGCTCCAAAACCCAATAAAGGTAATTTTACAGAAAACCCCCTACCACATTTCTGTATTTGCATGTACAATATTTTTATTTACATATCTAATCCATTTTGATGATTTTTAGCGTTCGGGCGATATCTGGAGCATCCGGACTCCAATTCGGACGATTCTGGATCCGTAGCGATCATAGGAAAGAGAGCTACATTCTCGCAGCCAGTTTGTGAGTGTTTTTCTTTTATAAATTATATTTTTCCATGTTAGTGAAATTGATTGATTGCCCACTTAATAAAACTTGATTATCGGTAAATCATTATCCGTATTGTTGACTACAAATGTAATTGTGGAGAAATCCCTGTAATTAAAACATATAGATAAAGATTACCTGAGTTATTATACCATGTATAGGTATCTCTGGCTGATTGGTTAGTTAACGCGATTTCTGAAGTTAATAATGTTCATAAGTAAAACTAGTCTCTAAATTGATAATTACAATAGATTATTCTGTTTCATAATTTGGTGGCACCTACCGTATTCAGAATATAGGACTCGTTATTCTTATTAGCAGTAGTTGACACTCGAGTAGATGCTATTACCCCAGACGCTAACATTAGTATGACTTAGATATCCTATCACACGGGACACTGTTATATCTCATGTACATGTAACACCATTACACAGATCCTCTTACACGCACACTATGTCCCATCGAGACATAGATACACCGATACACTAGACATTGACATTTCATTACTGCTACATGCATATTGTCACTCTGCCATGGATACGCGATACTGATAGTTCGTGTGCTCGTATCACCGTTGTACAGTTACTATGATACGTCACACTATTATTTCGTCTTCATGTGCATATATATCTATATATATTGTTATCATCGTTACATGGATTCTCGGCATCCCTGTTACACATGCATACATGATTTATCTATTCTTGTCATATAGATCACCGTTCATATTGCATGTTGTTATCATCGTTACATGGATTCTCGGCATCCCTGTTACACATGCATACATGATTTATCTATTCTTGTCATATGGATCACCGGTCATATTGCATGTCATACTCATGTATGCCTGTTACATGATTGTTTCCTGTTACATCAATTGATATTCTTGTTATTGATATTCCCGTTACTGGACATGAGAACTGTTGATATGCGATATGTGGAATCCCACATCTATTGTTCCCGTTTCCCGTTATATTGTTCCCGTTTCCCGTTATCTTGTTCTAATCTATCAACAGAGTTCAGGTCCTGTTATCATGTTACATGTATCATGCACTGTATTTGTTCTTGTTACATTGTATACTTGACATATCAGATCATAAAGCTAACTTGGGTATGGGGGAGACTTGACGGTTGATTAGATCTTATCGGGTGATGTACTGGATCCATATTGTTCTCCCACTGCAGGGGACGGTAGTGCTACCTACCAATTGCTCCATGAGCTCTCGTTACTTGTTTCATGCTCCCCTCTTAGCAGAGGGCCTTGCTCTTAGCAGCCAGGGGTTTGTTTAAGGCCGTGATCCCGGGTATGCACGAGATACATCTACCCGATAAGAGCTTCTCGACCATGGGTTTCCAAGTAACATAATAAAACAGTATACACAATAGTGACATCGGGAACACTTGTTATTTGATCACTCTCTCGTTTGGATAATGGTACCCGTAGGCCATGTCCGGATGGGTTCGACTGGAGTGCGGGCTCCAGTATGAACTGCCAGTGGTATGGGACACTGGAAGAGATTGATTAAAATACCAGGTGGTACAGATTGTTATTATTGTATAAATCACATGACATGCTAGACTCATGTATATTATTGTCCCTTCATATTTGTTACTATTCCTGATATGTTATTCCTTATCATGTCACCTGTATATCTGATTGAGGTAAAACCTGCACAAAAAATACAGAATTTTAGATTTAAGAATAAAAATGTGCAAGTGCTCAATTCTTACCGCTATAGCAAGTGGCTATGCGGGTCGTGATCCACAAGGAGGGTTTGCGATGGAAGCGTTTACGTTTCTTTATTGAAATCTTAATGAAGATAAAACGAAGATTCTTCTTTGTTTAAAGAAATGAAAATGAAAAAGAAAGTTATGTTAAAGTCAGAAAGAAAACGAGAGATGAAGAAGGTGGAGAGAAATTGAGAATGACTATTTACAAAGAAAGGGGAAAGAAAGCGACTATGTACAAATGAGTTTGGAAAGAAGCGATTTGGAAGATATGGTGTTCGTGATTTAATTTACAGAAATAAAAGAAAAGAAAGAAAATTGAAGAAATACTTACCTTAGTTTGGTTGATGACTTACTTGGAAACCTTGCATGTTCTACCTTGCTTTGGAGGCGTTCAACGCATAGGACATAGGATGGAGCTCAGTCCCCGTTCGCATTATATCATCAAGCCAGGCAAGAATGAAGTGATACGGATTTGAGGAGGAGAACATCTTCATGAAGTATCGTTGGCACTCACAAAGACTTTGTTATACTTATGCTTCAGAATTCACTTGCATTCTCATCAAAAACAAACAGAGGTAAAGTAGAAAGAGGAAAAGAAAAAGAAACCAAAAGAAAAGAAACGAACATAAACAAATGTTTACCTTTATTGCTTGAAACAATGGAAGAAAGGAGGAGGGTACATCGGTGTCACTCTCAACTTCAGCCTCTCTCTCTTACTTACATGAATCTTCATCTAACCTAAGCTTACATACAAGTTACATAAAAAGAAAAGAAAACCTAAACTAAGAAATGGAAAACTTAGCTAAACCTATCTCTGCCTGCCTTCTCCCTGCTCAGCTAAAACCAGTATTTATAAGCAAAAAACCTAAAGGAGAAGATCCCAGGAAGATTGGGGGAATCTCCTGGTCTGATGTATTTTCCGTATCTTCTTCTGATTTTCTTGTTTTTTCTTCAAAAGTTGACAAAACAGCCTTTGATTGTGCTTGATTCAGGAAGGATTCTTCTCAACCTTCCTTATATGCCAAGATTTTGTCTTGATTTAGGGAGGATTCTTCTCAACCTTCCTTATATACCTAGATTTTGCCCACAGGGAGGATTCTTCTCAACCTTCCTTATATGCCAAGATGTTGCCCTGATTTCTTCATCTTGATTCAAGGAGGATTCTTCTAAACCTTCCTTATATGCCAAGATTTTGCCCTGATTTCTTCATTTCAAATTTATTCTGAATTAATCAGAATTTGGTGGGCTTTTGGGCTTGTTTCTCTTCATCTCCTTAAGGAATGGGCCTGCAAATAAATTAAACATTTAATTAGGACAAAGCAGATTTTATTCTATAATAAGTATGGAAATATGATAATAAATGTGCAACATTAGTGACCAATCACACCCCCATACCTATCTTTTGCTCGTCCTCGAGCAAAACAACTAAACTATACTAAGGATTATTAGACCACTTTCGCAGGTCACGCGATTGCACTGAGCATGTGCAACAAGCCGTTAAACCTCTAGGTATCCCCTAGAGGACGAGTTTTGTCTCGTGAGGGTTTTCAGTGGATTACACCCACAAAATCCATAAAGAAAGGGAATTAAAGAGTTAGTATTTTCGAAAAGCATTTTGAAAGGGAAAAATATTTGAAATATAATTGTAAGATCTAAGCAATCTATAAGTTATAGGAAAACTGAATTTTTCTTTCCTAAACTTAGTCTCTATTCAAAAATTTGTTATCAATTAAAGTAAGGAGTCAAGTTGTACTTCTCATCTAGTCTATTACTTTACCCTAAGTCATATGCACTTGTCACTGTGAAAATTTTGACTAAGGGTTCATTAACTCTAACTCTTATGCCTTATTTATATATATATAATTTTTTTTTTGGTGGTATTATTCCTTAGTTTAGGCTTTCTAATCTGCCCATGTAACGAGCCTTTAATCGATGACTCCCAAACCAGACGGCCTTAGGGCACCGGGTGAGAAGACACCCCTCGGACTTAAGGACTCAAGCAAATAAGGCCACAAAACTAAGGATTTTATTATATGGACCTCTTTAGGTAGGTGTGAACACTTATGCTTTATTAGGCACAAATACCCAGCTTAATCAGAGGATTTTTATATATATTTTTCTTTTCAAACTTATCTAATCATCTTTCGCATAAATACTAAGGCTTTCTTAGGCCAAAGCACCTAGCTAATCAATAATTAGATTTGTTTATCTTTTTTTTTTATAAGGCATAAGAATCTTTGTTTTGAACCCTAAGTGTGTAAGTGTATGAAGGGTGCATATTTCATCAAGGTAAAGATCAAGACTAAATTACTTTGACAAATTTTCTTCCTAACCCTAAAAATCAAACAAATAATCTTATTTTGACCAAGTATAAGAAATCCTAATTTAGATTTTCCTATTCCTTAAAATTAACTTAATTTCTTACAAAAAATATGTCAAAATATTGTTTCTATTTTCAAAAAGTTTTTAAAAGTAAAGAAAATGTTAATTTTTTTATTTTTATTTTTTTTAAACAAAAAGAAAGTTATGTTAGACCCTCCCCCACACCTATCTCATGCATTGTCCTCAATGTATGAATTAATGCATAGATGCATGAAAAAGAAGAAAGGGAAGGAAAAGGTTACCTTAAGGTGGTGGTTCTGGTGGCGGTCTGATTGGTCCACGAAACGCGGCCCAATCAACTTTTCTTGGGTCTCGGAGGAACCCACCAGAAATATCTTTAATATAACCCATTAAAAAGATGAATCCATGAAGGATTTTTATTAAATACTTGACCCCATCTAATTTCCATATTCCATAACTAATTTCGGAGTCAAATTTGTCAACCACCTCGTCCCAGAATGGAGTATGAAATGATAGAACAGTTGACTTGGACTTAGGAAGGACAGGAACTAATACCGACTCAGGAAGGTGACTTAAGTCAAGTAAAGGTTCAGGAGTCGAAATAGGTTCAGAAATTGGGTCCAAGTCAAGAAGTTGAAACTCCAGTCCACATGTATTTTCTAACAATGGAATGTGACCTAATTTGGGTGATTCCAGTTCAGGAATGATAGGTGGGGGAATCAGAACTGACTCTAGAATATTATTCAAGTTTGGTAATAAAACAGGAGTCAATATTGATTCAGAAAGTTGAACTGGATCACATATGTGAGAATCTAGGTCACATATCTCATTGAGTTCAATATCAAAAAATGGAGAACTTGCCAATTTATCCATGGGATTTTCAAAATTGTAAAGTTGGTCAAGTTCAACATGATCCTCAAAGATGGGTGATTCAATTTCTTTATGAATTGGTACAGGATCCAATGTTGACTCCGGGAAAAGATTGAAGTCAGGTGAAGATACCGGAGTCATAATCGAATCAGGAAATAGAATTGAATCACTAAGTTGGGGTTCAGGATCATAATCATTTTCAAGTTCTATTTCAGGAAAAGGAAAACTAGCCAAACTATCAATATCATTTGGAGTTTGGGTAAGTTCAAATGGTTGTGCTGAAATGGAATCTTGATTTCCAAAACTACATGACTCTTCGGCTCTAACAGAATAGTTAGTGACATCAGGACGGTGGGAACGTAGAGATTCGACCATCATATCTATGTCACGATTACGAGTGTTTTGAGCCTGAGTCATGGCTTCAAGCATCTTTTCATAGTTGATAGGTTCATTGTTTTGATGAAAAGATGAAGAATTGTCTTGGAAGTGGTAGTGAAATTGTGAGTCCATCAGATTTTGGGATTTGTGTTTGGACTCACGCATACTCATTTCCATAATTGATGGTTTCCTATTTTGGACGGGTGGAACTGAGTATGAATCTTGAACATAATGTGGACTGGGTGGAGAAGGAGGGCAAAGTGGTTGGAAATTATGCTCGGGGGAGGTGAATCCCCACTGACTCGGTGAAGAGTTGAAATCATTATGGAAATTATAGTTATTAGATGGGGGGTATGGGTCATATTGATTCGGATAAGACCAATCCGGCACACTAGGTTGGTCAAAGTTATGATATGCCGGGTTGGTAATATCCGAAAATGAAGTCGGTGTGTAATATGGATTATTATTGTAGTTGAAAAAATTATTATTATAGTCTATATCACACAATAGAATACAAACAAAGAAAAACAAACAAATAAACAAAAAAGAAAAAATTCTAGCCTAAGTCAGGGTAGACTTAGGACCTAGACGACTCCTAACTGGTTAGACTGTCCACAGGAGGTCTAATGTAGACTTTAACCACAAGCTAATCAGCCAGGTCAGGGCAAGGTTGGTGGGAGGTTTTCCGTCAAAGACGTTCCTTAATTAAATAACCACCAACCTTCGGGCTTTCGGCCCTCAATCCCTTTCCTAGACACTGATTTTGCAGGAGTTAGATTCCAACATTTTTCCCCCTTAGGATAATCTCCTAATTGAGTCCGAGATGTCCCTAGGGCCAACGTCTACTCAATTTTAGTTAGGCTTGGGTTAGTGAGTGCTTGGAATGTAATTTTTGGGCTAAGGAAGGGTGATCAAATCCCCACCTTATCTTGTTAATGGGTTAGTGCCCTTAAGATCAATTTGTGCAAGTGTACAAGATATGTAAGATTCACTCAAAGCGATATAAATCAACCAAGAAGTGAGTCCTATGCTAAATGCAATGCATACGTACCTTGCTCCAGCACTCTTCAACAGTAAAAGTAAATGAATTGAAAAGACACGTGCCTAAAATGCAAACGTCTAATCAATTTTTAACTTTTGCAACAAACTTTTTACTGTTGATTATTAGCAGGTTTTTGTGATGGCATATAAGAAATAAATAATTGCAGCAAACTAGAATTTGCAAAGCTAGCAGCCCTGCAAAAACCTGTTAGTAGTCAGCTCTTTATTGCCGCGGATCCGCCGCTTTTGCTGTGGGAACGCGGCAATTCAGAGGGCAATGGGTCTCTGCTTTCTAGAGACCAGAGGCCCAATACCACTTGTATGTCACTGCAATATTAATTTCCTGCTTGATTGCCCTGTAACCTGCAACAGAGAAGAAAATTCGTTTTAATTCTAAAAAATTTTCAAGAAAAATTCAGATTTCAATAAAAACATGTTACCCTCCCCGGCAACGGCGCCAAAATTTGATTGAGGTAAAACCTGCACAAAAAATACAGAATTTTAGATTTAAGAATAAAAATGTGCAAGTGCTCAATTCTTACCGCTATAGCAAGTGGCTATGCGGGTCGTGATCCACAAGGAGGGTTTGCGATGGAAGCGTTTACGTTTCTTTATTGAAATCTTAATGAAGATAAAACGAAGATTCTTCTTTGTTTAAAGAAATGAAAAAGAAAAAGAAAGTTATGTTAAAGTCAGAAAGAAAACGAGAGATGAAGAAGGTGGAGAGAAATTGAGAATGACTATTTACAAAGAAAGGGGAAAGAAAGCGACTATGTACAAATGAGTTTGGAAAGAAGCGATTTGGAAGATATGGTGTTCGTGATTTAATTTACAGAAATAAAAGAAAAGAAAGAAAATTGAAAAAATACTTACCTTAGTTTGGTTGATGACTTACTTGGAAACCTTGCATGTTCTACCTTGCTTTGGAGGCGTTCAACGCATAGGACATAGGATGGAGCTCAGTCCCCGTTCGCATTATATCATCAAGCGAGGCAAGAATGAAGTGATACGGATTTGAGGAGGAGAACATCTTCATGAAGTATCGCTGGCACTCACAAAGACTTTGTTATACTTATGCTTCAGAATTCACTTGCATTCTCATCAAAAACAAACAGAGGTAAAGTAGAAAGAGGAAAAGAAAAAGAAACCAAAAAAAAAGAAACGAACATAAACAAATGTTTACCTTTATTGCTTGAAACAATGGAAGAAAGGAGGAGGGTACATCGGTGTCACTCTCAACTTCAGCCTCTCTCTCTTACTTACATGAATCTTAATCTAACCTAAGCTTACATACAAGTTACATAAAAAGAAAAGAAAACCTAAACTAAGAAATGGAAAACTTAGCTAAACCTATCTCTGCCTGCCTTCTCCCTGCTCAGCTAAAACCAGTATTTATAGGCAAAAAACCTAAAGGAGAAGATCCCAGGAAGATTGGGGGAATCTCCTGGTCTGATGTATTTCCTGTATCTTCTTCTGATTTTCTTATTTTTTTCTTCAAAAGTTGACAAAACAGCCTTTGATTGTGCTTGATTCAGGGAGGATTCTTCTCAACCTTCCTTATATGCCAAGATTTTGCCTTGATTTAGGGAGGATTCTTCTCAACCTTCCTTATATACCAAGATTTTGCCCACAGGGAGGATTCTTCTCAACCTTCCTTATATGCCAAGATGTTGCCCTGATTTCTTCATCTTGATTCAAGGAGGATTCTTCTAAACCTTCCTTATATGCCAAGATTTTGCCCTGATTTCTTCATTTCAAATTTATTCTGAATTAATCAGAATTTGGTGGGCTTTTGGGCTTGTTTCTCTTCATCTCCTTAAGGAATGGGCCTGCAAATAAATTAAACATTTAATTAGGACAAAGCAGATTTTATTCTATAATAAGTATGGAAATATGATAATAAATGTGCAACATTAGTGACCAATCAATATCTTGCTACATTACCTGATGCTTATTACACTTCATGTGGTGATACACGTATACCATGCATTGTATGCCTTTAGTTCCTGTATATGCTATAGATACTATTCTTGTCAGCTCACATCGCTATAGAATGATTGCATACTTCATCTACATGTTCATTTCCATCACGTCACCACTATACAACATTAGATGTGGTATAAAACTGAAGTCTACTGTGGACATGACCCGATGATAACATGCTAATTGATGATGGTATTAAAATATGACCTTGTTATATTTTTACAGATTATTAAATTTCTATTATATGGTATCACTATTACATAAACATGTATTATATATTATTATCGTGCTTGTATTACTATAGTATATGTTACTGCCTCCTTCATTTTACCACTCACTAGGTCGCTTTCTGACGACTCTGGGTTTGCGTGCCCAGGTTGGAGATCCGAGTTATCGTATTGTCAGATAGTCCATTGGATTCACATAGGAGACTCATCATCGAGACCATTCATCGGTATCTTTGTGATTTGTTTCTGTTATCTTATTTATCCCTGTTTTCCTATCTGTTATGATCACTAACCTCTTTTTGCAGGTATTCTTGTACTTATTTCCTGCTGGAACTCTTATAAATATGGAGGTGGTTTCCCGTACTGAGGCTTAGCGTACGTACGTGAGGGTTTTTCGCCCAGCGTATGTACGTCGCCATAACGTCTCCGTATCCTTGGGATCGGGGCGTTACATAGTGGTATCAGAGCCCAGGTTCACACCTGGTGTGGGTAACCACCTGGGTCAATACTCGGGCTCTTACCAATAGTACAAGCAGATTCAGATTCAAACTTGTCTGTATCTGCATTTGGGAATTCCAGCGACGAGTACAAGAATACCATGTTCTTGCCCATTCATTCCTTGACTCTGTTTTATTCTCGACTATCTGATTTCCTTCTACCTTTCTCTTCATCCTATTGCTTTCACTCTATTCGTTGTAGTTCCCTACACTAATTATCCACCTTGAGTTCCTTAGAGATATCAGAGCGCGCAGCGGAAGTGTCGTGTGCCCGTAACATTTCGGCTTTGGGGTTGAAAATATTGTTCTCATACCTGAATTGAAATTTCGAGGACGAAATTTTTTGTAAGGTGGGGAGAAATGTAACCCCCTGCTCCCTGGTGTATGTATCACCGTATCAGTACGCGATACGACGTATAATGTGAAGGTTCACCAAGAGGGGGGTGAATAGGTGAAGGCTAATCTAATGGTCACTTAATGCCAAATAATGCGGAAGCTAAAAATAATTATGACCTAAACTAAACTTTTACACTAAACACCACGTATAACACAAGAGTGTTGCCGAATTCCCCGTGAAGGGTTCTGGACAAACTCCTCTAGATTCCCCTTGAATGGGTTGAGGTGCCGCGTTGGCTCTCTTGGTTAAATACAAGTGTTAGCAAACAATCCCAAGCAAGTATATCAACTAAGCACAATGAATATCTAGCATGTAGAAATAAAGACAAGTAATAGCATGCAAGATATAAAAGAGACAAAGAGAGAGAGAGAGAGTGAGCAATCGCAAACACAAGGGATTTGTTTCGAGGTTCGAGCACCCTTGCTCTACATCCCTGCCTTCGACACACGAAGGATTTCCACTATAATCGATCCCAACGGATCACCCGGTGCCGCAACACCTACAACTCTCGGACTCTCTAGCCGTACACACCGCAAGCACACCGGCTCGCCGAGGCCGTACCTTAAACAATGGAGTTCGCCCCGAACCCGAAACACCGAGTCCACACTAGGACCCGAAACAATGCGAACACAACCGTCCGCCTTCTCAAAGGAACAAAGATGAAATCTTGGTGATCTAAACACTTTGCTCACCAATTAAAAACTCTCACAACAAAACCTTATAGGTAGATATAGCAATGGAAAGCTCAAGTGGGTGTGTGAGAAAACTAGGAAAGAGATGGTGGAGGAAAACTCAAGAAATTCTCTTTTACACTCTTGATAAAACTTTCCTTTAGATAGGAAATATTTGCTCTCAAATATGTGGAGAAAACTCTTTTAAACAGATAAGAAAAAACTGGCCCAAAGCTCTCCTAAAATCTTATATCAAAATAATGACCAAACCCCCAAATTTATAGGCTGTCAAAAAGTAGCCGTTGGGGTCTGTCAGACCTGTCGGTCGACCGCCAACGGTCAAAAATCAGACCGTTGGAGCCTCCGGTCGACCGCCCGGTCGACTCAAAAGAACAGAGAGCACTGCTCTTAGTTCCGGTCGGCTGTGTCGGTTGGCCGGCCATCTGCCAGGCCAAGGCGTGCACGTCCGTGCATGTCGGTCGACCGAGCCGGTCGACCGACTTCAGAGTTAGTCGACTATAAAGGTAGTAAGTCGACTATCTGAAGCCTGAAAACAGTTTTTCTGGGATTTAAAACTAAATCTTTTGGTTGAAATAAAATCCCATAAAATACTTAAAAATCTACAAAAATAGTTTTACCAATATACTTTGATAAACAAACATGCTTGCACAAAATCAAGGCATGTTATAAAAGATTGGACTATTTTTGTAATATGGAAATATTGGCTCAATTGAAAACTTGTATTTTTCTAAAAACTTATTTTACCAAAACTCCTTTAAATAAAAACTAGATATTTGGAACTTATTAAAGCATAGTGTGTATGGATATGATCCACTACACAAATAAGATGAAATATCTAAGTTTTTGACATTAAGCTCTAAACTTGATTTTGGTTAAAAGATATGTAAACATGAAAACCAAAACACAAACATGTATTTTCCAAATTGAAAATTCTTTTCTAAAACTGAAAATCTTTTATGAAAAACATATCTATCAAGAGTGTATGTGTGTAAATGTACTTGAGCAATCCACCAACTACTCTATCCTTTACATTTTAACTTAATCAAAAACAAAATCTTATACCTAGACACAAGTCTTCATCTTCTTGAAGTCTTCACTTGAAGGCTTCTCATCTTCTTGACTTGGTCCAAACACGATCTATAGAGCTAGACTCCTCTTGAGTACTTGATGTGATCTTGATGCACAAGCTCTTGAATCAACCGGTTCTAGCTCCAAAACTTGACTTTAAATCCTTTGTTGAAGCTCCATACCTACTAAGATCTTGATAACAAATCTGTCATTAATTAAACATAAGATCATTAGTAAACATAACTACATGAGTTGATTATCATCAAAACTAGAGTGATAGGCCTTTGGGCCAACATAATGTTGATTTAACCTTTTTGATCATCAGATTGAGCCGATTTCAGTTTTAAAAATCATTTGCTAATATTTTGATTTTTCAGAATTTTCTAGAATTTTTCTGGATTATTTTGGAAATCTCCGTAGTCGGTGTCGACCGATACTGATAATCGGCTCTACGATTTTTAATTCATAAACGGAGTTGTATTTTGAGAATCCACTTTCACCATGTGTCTTAGAATCGTATTATCAATGTTAGGGTATTTTTGAGGATTTTTCTGAATTTATCGAAAATCCGGCCAAACCGGTGTCGCCCGGTATCAGCGAGACACTCTGGGATTTTTAATTTGCAAACCGGGTTTAATTTCTTCAAACCATTTTCATATTATGTCTCAGGATAATATTTTCTATTTTTCTAAAATTTTTGGGCACTGTTCGGAGCTGGTCGAATGTTGGGCTAATATTATAATAATAAAATATTATTTTTTTAATCTTTTTCTTTTCCTTTCTTTTTCCCTCTTCTTCTCCCTTTCTTTGGAATCATCCCCCCACCGCCATTGAACCCATCGCCTTTCCGCACTTTAAAAACCCAGCTCCCTCCCTCTCTCTCCGGTTCCCTGAGCGCCACCGGCCTAGGCGGGCGGAGCCGCCGCCGGTAAGGCCGGGCTGGCCGCCGCCAGCTCTTGGCCCCCCTCTCCTCTTTTACACTCTCTCTCTCTACTCCATCTCACCTTCTCTCTCTCTCAGGCGCCCTCTCGGCCTGAACCGCCGCCGGCGGCCCGGACCGCCGCCGGCCGCGGTCGGTGGCCACCATGGTCGCGCGGCTGCGCGGCCATGCCCAGGGCAGTCCTCCACTGCCCTGCCCCCTTCTCTCCCTCTCCTCTTCTATCCCTCTCTCTATCTCTATCTCTCACTCCCTCTCCCCCGGCCTGACGGCCGCGCCGCCGGCGGCCGGGGTCGCCGCCGGCGGGCCCATCGCCGCCGCCGGCTAGCCTTGCTGGCCAGCCTGCTCGCGCAGCAGCAGCAAGAGCTGCTGCTGCTCTGTTATTGGGTTCGGGTGGAACCCGAACCCAATAACCCTATTGGGTTGCCTAAATGTTGGGTTGAAACCCGTTAACCCATTGCCCATTAACTTAAGTTAATTGGGTATGAGTTATGGATCTGGATCCGACCCGTTACGAGCCCAACCCGCTCCAAAACCCAATAAATGTAATTTTACAAAAAACCCCCTGCTACATTTCCGTATTTGCATGTACAATATTTTTATTTACATATCTAACCCATTTTGATGATTTTTAGCGTTCGGGCGATATCTGGAGCATCCGGACTCCGATTCGGACGATTCTAGATCCGTTGCGATCATGGGAAAGAGAGCTACATTCTCGTAGCCAGTTTGTGAGTGTTTTTCTTTTATAAATTATATTTTTCCATGTTTAGTGAAATTGATTGATTGCCCACTTAATTAAACTTGATTATCGGTAAATCATTATCCGTATTGTTGACTACAAATGTCATTGTGGGGAAATCCCTGTAATTAAAACATATAGATAAAGATTACCTGAGTTATTATACCATGTATAGGTATCTCTGGCTGATTGCTTAGTTAACGCGATTTCTGAAGTTAATAATGTTCATAAGTAAAACTAGTCTCTAAATTGATAATTACAATAGATTATTCTGTTTCATAATTTGGTGGCACCTACCGTATTCAGAATATAGGACTCGTTATTCTTATTAGCAGTAGTTGACACTCGAGTAGATGCTATTACCCCAGACACTAACATTAGTATGACTTGGATATCCTATCACACGGGACACTATTATATCTCATGTACATGTAACACCATTACACAGATCCTCTTACACGCAACACTATGTCCCACCGATACATAGATACACCGATTCACTAGACATTGACATTTCATTACTGCTACATGCATATTGTCACTCTGCCATGGATACGCGACACTGATAGTTCATGTGCTCGTATCACCGTTGTACAGTTACTATGATACGTCACACTATTATTTCATCTTCATGTGCATATATATCTATATATATTGTTATCATCGTTACATGGATTCTCGGCATCCCTGTTACACATGCATACATGATTTATCTATTCTTGTCATATGGATTACCGTTTATATTGCATGTTGTTATCATCGTTACATGGATTCTCGGCATCCCTGTTACACATGCATACATGATTTATCTATTCTTGTCATATGGATCACCGGTCATATTGCATGTCATACTCATGTATGCCTGTTACATGATTGTTTCCCGTTACATCTATTAATATTCTTGCGATTGATATTCCCGTTACTGGACATGAGAACTGTTGATATGCGATATGTGGAATCCCACATCTATTGTTCCCGTTTCCCGTTATATTTTTCCCGTTTCCCGTTATCTTGTTCTATGCTATCAATAGAGTTTAGGTCCTGTTATCATGTTACATGTATCATGCACTGTATTTGTTCTTGTTACATTGTATACTTGACATATCAGATCATAAAGCTAACTTGGGTATGGGGGAGACTTGACGGTTGATTAGATCTTATCGAGTGATGAACTGGATCCATATTGTTCTCCCACTGTAGGGGACGGTAGTGCTACCTACCAATTGCTCCATGAGCTCTCGTTACTTGTTTCATGCTCCCCTCTTAACAGAGGGCCCTGGTCTTAGCAGCCAGGGGTTTGTTTAAGGCTTTGATCCCGGGTATGCACGGGATACATCTACCCGATAAGAGCTCCCCGACCATGGGTTTCCAAGTAACATAATAAAACAGTATACACAATAGTGACATCGGGAACACTTGTTATTTGATCACTCTCTCGTTTGGATAATGGTACCCGTAGGCCATGTCCGGATGGTTCGACTGGAGTACGGGCTCCAGTATGAGCTGCCAGTGGCATGGGACACTGGAAGAGATTGATTAAAATACCAGGTGGTACAGATTGTTATTATTGTATAAATCACATGACATGCTAGACTCATGTATATTATTGTCCCTTCAAATTTGTTACTATTCCTGATATGTTATTCCTTGTCATGTCACCTGTATATCTTGCTACATTACCTGATGCTTATTACACTTCATGTGGTGATACACGTATACCATGCATTGTATGCCTTTAGTTCCTGTATATGCTATAGATACTATTCTTGTTAGCTCACATCGCTATAGAATGATTGCATACTTCATCTACATGTTCATTTCCATCACGTCACCACTATACAACATTAGATGTGGTATAAAACTGAAGCCTACTGTGGACATGACCCGATGATAACATGCTAATTGATGATGGTATTAAAATATGACCTTGTTATATTTTTACAGATTATTAAATTTCTATTATATGGTATCACTATTACATAAACATGTATTATATATTATTATCGTGCTTGTATTACTATAGTATATGTTACTGCCTCCTTCATTTTACCACTCACTAGGTCGCTTTCTGACGACCCTGAGTTTGCGTGCCCAGGTTGGAGATCCGAGTTATCGTATTGTCGATAGTCCATTGGATTCACATAGGAGACTCATCATCGAGACCATTCATCGGTATCTTTGTGATTTGTTTCTGTTATCTTATTTATCCCTGTTTTCCTATCTGTTATGATCACTAACCTCTTTTTGCAGGTATTCTTGTACTTATTTCCTGCTGGAACTCTTATAAATATGGAGGTGGCTTCCCGTACTGAGGCTTAGCGTACGTACGTGAGGGTTTTTCGCCCAGCGTATGTACGTCGCCATAACGTCTCCGTATCCTTGGGATCGGGGCGTTACATCAAGATGACACAGAGTAACCACAACATCATTCTGACTCTCTTCCAATTTTTTTAGGTTCATTCCTTGATATATATTGCATTGAGAAAAAAGCAAAGTCAGATAATGGCATTACGGAGATGTGTCGACAATACAGAACACGTAGACACATATGACAACTGCTGCATCAATGCATGGCAATCTTGAAATTTCAATCCAACTAGCTTTATTTCTTTTATTAACACAATTCTTTGAATATTTGATGAGTGTCCACTTAGCTCCTTAATCCTTGCAAGACACTGATATAATTCTTTCTTCTCCTTTCTAGGTAAAGTATAGCATGCTGGTAATAAATATGTATTTTGGCCCCTTCTCTGGTGCTAACTGCTCACGTATACAGATTTCAACCAAATTCAATCTATTTTTTACTGTGTCCTTAGTCTTACCGGGTATATTGAATAATTTGTCAATAAAACTATCACATATATTCTTCTCGATATACATGACCTCAAGCCAGTGTCTCACAATTAAAAATTTTCAATACGGAGATAAAAAATTATTGACCGCTTATTCTAGACATTCTTTTTAACGGTATTTTGCTTCACTTTTTCATATCCAATTGAGTTTTTTTTTCACACGTTGATATACTTATTCACCATTCAATGCCTTTGAAACTTTTCCTTCTTCTGTAGATTTGTTAAATGCTTTTCATAGTATCTGATAATGGTGGAATGTGGGCAAGAATCTCTGAGTACCAAGATATATTGTCTTTTTTTATGCTTTAATCAGATAAAAAATATCTCTTCTTCACATACATGACATGCCTTGTGTCCGTTCATAATTTATCCTGACAAGTTACCATATGCTAAAAAATCATTGATTATCTAAAGTAATATACCTCAAAAATAGAAAAATTGTCATTGTGCATCAAATATTTCAACACCTTCTTCCCACATTACCTTTAAGTCTTCAATGAGAGGTGTCAATAAACAACTATATCATTTCCTGGCTGTTTGAGACCCGATATTAGCAATGACAATATTAGAAATTTGGTTTCTTAATAACAGAGAGGAAGATTATAAATAGTCAAAATAACTGGCCTTGCATTTGTGTGCTGCTCATATTATTGTGTGAGTTCATTTCATTTGTCGAAAGACTTAGTTGTAGTTTCCTTGCATCACCCCTAAAATTAGGATACTTCGAATTAACTATTTGCCATTGTGGAGAGTCAGTCGGATGCTGAAGCATAGTATCACTAATTCTTCCATCTGAATACCACGCCAAACTCTTCGCATATTTTGCATTCCTAAGCATGCGTTAAAATCTAGGTATTACCAAAAAATTTCAGCAGGAATTTATACTTATTTTTTTTGTACCAATCTGCATCACAAACTGAACAACTCTCCAAAACTTTTATAATCTTTTTGGTACAAAATATAATCATTAGGGCAAATGTGTACCCTCTTGTAATTCATACCCATGGAGCACATGATCTTTTTCAATTCATATTTATGATCCAGAAGTTCATTATCCTCAGAAAGCATATTCTTCAAGATTTTGAGTAAGTCTATAAAACTCTTATCGCTATACCCATTTTCCGCTTTCAAATTATTCATTCTCAGCACTGCAGATAATTTAGCTAATATAGTACAATCATCATATAAAAGTTTTTTCTGAATCATTTTTCAAGCGCTCGAATAAGTGTGGGCGACCCGTAAAGTTTTCTTCTATATCATGGATCATGTTTTCTGATTGATTACTCTCACTACAATTAAAATTTTCTCTTTCATCACATCCTTTATTATTTGAAATAATTAATCTATCTCCCCTAGCACTTTCACCATGTCATATTGCATCAGTCGAAAGACCTAGCCGGAAATAATCGGTCCATTATGTATACCTTTGATCAATTATGTTAAAAATTAAGGTCTCTTAATACATCAACTGTAACTTTGTCAAGAAAATCACATTTTATTCACAAACACTTCATAAGATTAGGATTGTCAGCACTCTCAATAACAAACTTAATAAACTTCTCTACACCATTCTCATATTCAGAACATAACCTACTAGGAACATCCATTTTCGATCCATATTTACCTAGTGTAGATATCATATACAAAAAATTGAATTAACACCAACATACATAACATGTAAAGAATTCAAATTGTTAGTCTAATTATATTTATTCTTCTTTTCTATATACATACATTAATTTTTTTTACACATACCACATGCGCACGCACGCCCCCCACACCACCACCACCACTACCATCACACACACACACACACACACACACACACATACGTACTCACACACACAACCAGCTACACCACCACAGACCCCACTTGCCTATACACATCACAACCACCACCACAACCACCACCACCACCATACACACACACCCCCTCTCACACACACACCCTACAGGCACATACACACACCTCACCACCACCATGCACACACATTACACACGCCACATCCACAAAGGCAAACATTACAGTCTTTTAGCTTATGACAAACAAAACTTTTTACTTATTTAGAAAGAGTAGACTTTTCAAGTAGCTTTGGTTCAAAGTCTCACCCCAGAACAATCGAGTGTCTATTTTAGTAATTAGCACAAGGATCTCATGATTGCATTTAACATAGATAAACTAAGCCCAAGGTTTCTGAGAGGGGAAAAAAACCCACTAAGTTGAAGGTTGTGGATGTTAATGGGCTGGAATGAGGCCTTGCCATGTTTCTAGAAACCCTAGCTGAAGAAGAGCCAAGCAAAAGAAGCCCTGTCATTCCAAAAACCAATTTTACCAAAAAAAATATTGTATCCCAAGTTTCATAAACCATACCCATAACAAAATCCCCAATTCTCTTTTCTTATTCTCCATGTGTTTTTTCATACTACAAATCTGAGAAAGAAAATTGAAAATTACCTTTCAAAAGAGAAGATAGCCGAGATCCACGAACGAAAATGAGGGCATGAGAGAGGCATAAAAGAGAGAGACATCGACTGTATACGTCGAGGGAGGCAAGAGAGAGAGAGAGGTAGAGAGAGATATTAAGAGTGGTATATGAAACAATGGTAGGAATTTCGAGTCATATTTTACAGTATTTCCTTTAAGAACCACCGTAAAACCAACTTTTCATAGCCAGTTATATTAACAAAACATCACGAATGATCTAAACATAAAATTCATCAAATTTCAAAATCATCACCGCTTTTGAGACTTTACGATGATTCATAAAGAACTAACTTGAAAGATAAAACATACTTCAGTATTTTTTAATCAAATTTCAAAACATACAACAATAGATACAAAATTACAGGCATATAAGATTCCATGTAACAAATTTACATGTGTATAGCTTTGTCTGTACATGTTTGTGTACATGAACCAAATAGAAAACAAGCACAAAAATGAAAACATGCATAAAAGGGAAAACATACACCAAATAAAAAACATGCACAAAAAATGATGTGTGTGTACATGTGTGTGCGCGCCTACATATGTATAGATGTGTATGTACATGTATAAGTATGGTATGTGTATGTGAAATACACCTAGAGGGGGGTGAGTAGGTGTACTAGCTAATCTAATGCAAATGATGCGGAAAAAAACTTTATACAAACTAAAGCTATTAAGACAATACAAAAAGTATAACACAAGAGTGTAGCCGAATTCCCGGTGAAGGGCTCTGGACTATCTCCTCAAGATTCCTCTAGATTAAGAGTTGAAGTGCAACTATGGCTCTCTTGGTTGAATACAAGTGTGAGCAAACAATCCCAAGCATAAAATCAGTTGAGCACAATATATCAAGCATATAAAGAGATAAACAATATAAGCATGCAAGATATATAAACATAAGCGAGAGAGAGATTAGCAATCGCAAAATATGGGATAATTATTTCGAGGTTCGAGCACCCTTGCTCTACATCCCCGCCTTCAATACTATGAAGGATTTCCACTAGAATCGATCCCACAAGATCACTCAGTGCCGCAACACCTACAACGAGTTCATAGTAGAACTCTTGGACCCGCAAGTCTCTCACTTATTCTTGTAAGAACAACACACGCAAGCACACTAGCTTGCCAAGGTCGCACCTCTACACCGAGCTCCCACAAGAACTCGTCACAACACAAACCCGCAAGTTCGCCTCCTCAAATACAAAGATGAACACTTGGTGATCTCTACACTTTGATCACCTAAAAACTCTCTCACAACAAAGCTCCTATAGGATAGATATGGCAATGAAAAACTCAAGTTTTTGTGAGAAAAACGAGGATAGATTTGTGGAGGAAAAACTTAAAAAATCTTTTTAGAAAACACAAGAGAATCACTCTTGGAAACACTATTTTTGATATAGAATTTAAGTTCTAAAACTTGATAGAAAACCTCTAAGAAACGTAGAAAAAATTGGTTCAAAAACCCTCTTCCAATCTTGTATAAAACAACCAAAACAGCCCCCTTATATAGAGTTCAAAAATATAGCCGTTGGGGTCAAATCTGTAGGCCATATGATCGACCGGCTGGTCGACCGGTCAACGGTCATATTTTTGACCATTGGGGTTACCGGTCGACCGCCCGATCGACCGCACCCTAGTCATGACCTGTCAGTCGACTGGGCGTTCAATCGAGGCAAGATCAAGAGAGCAGAGCTCTCTGGCCGTTGACCGCCTGGTTGACCGTGGCCAGATCCAGAGAGTGAACTCTCTGATTGGTCGACCAGCCGGTTGACCGACCCTCAAGCCAAAGGCTGTGCACGTTTCTGTGCACATCAGTCGACCGCCCGATCGACCAACTTCTGGCATGGTCGACCGGTCGTTCGATCACCAGAAGGCCATGTCAGATATTTTGGGGATTAAATGTTGGTCTAATAAACTCTTGTAAAATTCCATAAAATCACATAAAATCGACAAAAATAAGTTCATTGAAATACTTTGAAGTACAAATATGCATGATTGAAAATTAACACATATTACAAACTTTGAACCATTTTTGTGATATAGAAATTTAGCCTTAAACAAAAATCCGTATTTTTCATAATCAATCTTCAATTTGAAAAATGATTTTTTCAAAACTTCTTCAAAATGAAATCTAATCATGAAACAAAAGGATGCATACTTTGAACATCAAAACAAAAACGGTATTTTCTAAAACTGAAGCTATTTTATGAAAACACGTATAAATTTTGTGTGTGTGTATGAGCTTGAGCAATCCACAACTAATCTATCTTTTACATTTTATCTAAAAATAAAATCTTAACACCTACAAACATGACACAAGTCTTCATGAAAATCTTCTCTTGAAAATCTTCTTCTCCTTCTTGACCTCGTCCAAACCTTGATCCAAGAGCTAGACTCCTCTTGAGTACTTGATGCGATCTTGATGCGCGAGCTCTTGAATTAACACGTGCTAGCTTCAAAACTTGACTTTGAATCTTTTGTTGAAGCTAAACACCTACTAAGATCTTAATTAAATATCTAAAACTTAATAAATATAAGACATTGTACTATAACTACATGAGTTGATCATCATCAAAACTAGAGTAATGAGCCTTTGGGCCAACAATCTCCCCCTTTTTGATGATGACAAAATTCATGGAGTTATATATGCATGGATTAAAGTTAAGCTTCGTAGAATCTCCCCTTTAACTCATGCATAGCTACAAACAATAAGGATATTCAATAGAAGCTTATAAACTAAACAAACATATATGCATAAACAAAGATATAAATATGCATATATAAACTCTTAAATTCTTCTCCCCCTTTTTATCAATTCATCAACAAAGGGGTGAGGACAATCAAACAATAAAAATATATATGCGATATACATTCATGAAGAGAAGAGACGTAAAGTTAGCTCCCCCTGTATACATGCATTATATAGAGAAGGGATTACTAGACCCTAACCCACATAAAACATAATATACAATGTATAAGCGAAGATGTTAAGCTCCTCCTACACACATGTACCACATAACGAAGAGAGGTCAAACTCCTTAATATGGAAAGTACACTCAACATGAATCTATATATAGAGAAGATCTTAAACTCCCCTTGCATATAGGCAATACATATCAAAAAAAAATTTATGAAAATTTTGAAATCACTTTTAAAACAAATTTTGAACTTTTAGAAGTCAACAAAATAAATTATGATACCAATGAAATCAAATAGTAGTTGACAAAAATAAAAGTTGGTACCACTTGTCGAAAGAAAATTTTAAGACACCAATAGTATATTTTGATATCAATTGAAGGTTAAACATGAAGTATATTTTGATACCAAATAAATACCAATTGAAATCAATGCATAAACTTGTAAAGATACTAATTAACATTTGGAATAAAAATAGGCTTAACATAAATATAATTTGTGCTTTAACAATGTAAAGATATTATAAAACAAGCACAATCAAATTATATATATGTATGTATGAAATTGGAAATACCAATTGAAATTGATATAAATTGAAATTTGAAGCATACATATATAAGAAACAAATATGAGTATAAAAAAATAAAATTTCATGAAGATCATGTGTATAACTCATACCTACCACCCTATTCATGCACAAGTTCAAAAGATATTCAATAAGGGTATATTAGGCATGGTCGCCCATCCAACTGCCCTTAGGTTGATAGGGTTTTTAAAATAAGAGTTTTAAAAATAATTTAACATGTTTGAAAACTCTACCAATTTAAAAATCAAGAAAATAGTTTAAAATAATTTCTTAAAAACTAGTTAAAGATCCTTCAAAACATGAAACCAAATCATATATTCCATGAAGCATGCTAAATACATAAGAGTTGACACTCGAAATCTATAAAGCTCATAAATACTCATGAAAAACAAAGTCATGCGTAAAAAAAAGGAATGTGGTGCACAATAATCATGTGAATAGCATATTCATGAAAATAAACAAAAAGCTTAAAATATCAAAACATATGAAAATCATAAAAAATTATTTTTCATTAAATTAAACAAACTTCAAAGTATATATATGTTCTATCGATACTAAAAATATACATACATATCCCAAACAAAAATGAGTCCATAATAGAATTTTACATGAAAGCAAGTGATTCAAGGGTATACATGTATATCTATAAGTTTTAGACAAAACAACATATACATGAAGCAAAACATGTACAAAGATAGAAAAAATAAGTATATATGAAAGATGTAATCACCTAGAGGGGGTGAATAGGTGATGAGCTAATCTAATGGTCAATTAATGCGGAATTAAAACTTATTTAATGCAAACTAAAACTTCTTAAACTAAACACCAAGTATAACACAAGAGTATAGCCGGATTCCCCGTGAAGGGCTCTGGACTAACTCCTCAAGATTCCTCTAAATAAGAGTTGAGGTGCCGCGTTGGCTCTCTTGGTTGAATACAAGTGTTAGCACATACATGATGAAATATCTATGTTTTTGACAATAAGCACTAAAACTGTTCTGGTTAAAAACATATATACTTAAAACTCCAAAAATCAAACCGGTATTTTGCCAAAATGAAAATTCTTTTATGAAAACACAACTAAATCAAGAGTGTGTGTGTATATGGTATACTTGAGCAATCCACCAACTATTCTATCCTTTACATTTTAACTAAAACAAAATCTTAACAAAACAAACCTCGACACAAGTCTTGATCTTGATGGTCTTTACTTGAAGTCTTCACATCTTCTTGACTTGGTCCAAACGTGATCCAAATAGCTAGAATCCACTTGTACTTGATGTGGTCTTGATGCATAGGCTCTTGAATCAAATCGTGTTAGCTCCAAAACTTGACTTTAAATCCTTTGTTGAAGCTACACACTTACTAAGATCTTGATTATAAATCTGAGACTAATTAAACACAAGATCATTAGTATTATAACTACATGAGTTGATCATCATCAAAACTAGAGTGATGGGCCTTTGGGCTAACAATCTCTCTCTTTTTAAGATGACAAAACTCATGGAGTTATATATGCATAGATTAAAGTAAAGCTTCAAAGAAGCTCCCCCTTAACTCATGCATAACAAATAAGCTATAAGATATAGCAATAAAGCACATAAAACTAAACAAACATGTATGCAAATATAAGGAGATTAACTTGCCAATCAAGTATAGAACTCATCAAATTCTTTTCTCCTTTTTGCAAAAAAAACAATATGCATAAACAAGAAATCCTTCTCCCCCTTTATGTATAAAGTAAGGAAAACATGCATATATACTAAAATACTTCTCCCCCTTTTTGTCAATCATCAACAAAGGGGTTAAAGTAAACACAAAACAATGTTTTCCCCTTTTTTGTCCGGAATAAAAATCAACAAAGAGGTGAAATTAAATCAACCAATAAAGAGATATATGCGATATACATTCATGAAGAGGAAGACGCTAAGTTAACTTCCCTACATATATGCATTACATGAAGAATGGATGACAAGCCCTAATTCACATAACACATAATATGCAATGCATAAGAGGAGATGTGAAGCTCCCCCTACACACGTGTACCGCATAAAGAAGAGTTGCCAAGCTCCTCAATATAAGATACACTCAACATGAATCTATATGTAGAAGAGATGTTAAGCTCCCCTTGCATATAGGCAATATATATCAAAACATTTTTAAGAATAATTACTTAAAATAAATTTTGAGATTTACTCAAGATAATAAAACACATTTTGAGATACCTTTGTAAATAAACAAAATTTTGAGATACCAATTGGAACTATATTTTGATACCAATTTAAATTTTTATGGATACCAATTGAAATAAATAGTTCAATAGATACCAACTGAAATAAATTGTACATTTTGAAAAAATAATACCAATTGTAAAAAAAAAATACCAATTGAAGATAATGCATAAGCTTATATAAAAAGTACCAATTGAGAAATCAATTGAAAATTAAGATTTGAATTAAGCTTAATATAAACATACTTTGTGCTTTAAACTTGTAAATATCTTATAAATCAAGCACAAACAAATCATATATATATATGAAAAGAGAATACCAATAGAAATTGATATTATTTGAAATGAAGCATACATATATAGAAAATAAAATATGAGTATATACAAAATAAATATCAATTGAGATACCAATTGAAAATAACAATGTAAATCAAGTATATAACTCATAATTACCACCCTTTTCATGCACAAGATAAAGGTTTTTCTACAAAGCATACAAGGCATGCTCTCCCATCCGTCCTCCCTTAAAAGGGGTTGGTAGGGGTTTTCAAAGACTAGAGTTTGAAAATACTTTAGTATTGAAAATACTACCAAATGAAGAACAATAACTATTTAAAAGTAATTTTTGAAAAATTAGTTAAAAATCCTTCAAAACATGAAACCAAATCATATGTATCATGAAACATACTAAATATACAAAATTCGACACTCAAGGTTCATAAAGCTAAAAATGATCATGAAACATAGTCATGAATAAACAAATAAAGTATGAGTGCACAAGAATCATGTAATTAGCATTTTTTCATGAAAATAGTCAATTATGCTCAAAACAAACATGAATCTCATTTTATCAAATAAAAATCATAAAAATCATAAAGATTTTATTTTTCATTTTAAAAAAACTTCTAGGTATATGTATGTTTTTATCCAAAACTAACAATATGCATACATATCCCAAACATAAAATGAGTTCATAAAGTAAATTGCATGAAGGCAAATGACTCAAGGGTCATACATGTATATTTATTAGTTTTGAATAAAAATTGCATATACATAAAGAAAACATGAAAATAGGCAAAACAAGTGTAAATGAGAAAATCATCAAAACTAGGCTATACATGTGTATATAGTGAGTACAAATCAACAATGAAGTGCAAACGTATATGAATTAAATGTTGCTCACTACTTGTACAAGTATATATCAAAGTTTTGACAAAAATTACATCTAAACTAGTATTTTCCACATGAAGCATAATCATAAAATATGAACATTTTAATAAACACTAAAACATGCTAAAAATAACATCAAATGAAAGCATGTAAATAAACTAGGAGTTTAGAGATAGTTACCAAACCGAAGAACTATTCTCTAAGTCTCCAAAACATGCCCTCCCTGATAGCGGTGCATCAAATATGTGTCCATCAAGCCCATGTGCATCCACCACCAAGGCACCAAATCTCTCACGTTTTGTGAAAGCCCGCACCTACATCAAATACACAAGGTGGGAACTTTTGTACCCATTTTCTTTTGGGTCCCTAAGTGTTAGCATTGTAAGGAACCCAAACTTTCTTATCATAACAAAATTTTGCTAAATTGCCTTTGCGGCCACAATGTGTACACTTGTACACTCTAGGATGAATATGTGTATGAGTGTGATCTTGACGTGCAAAGTGTGCATATGTATGATGTAGGTGATGTGCATGAATATGTGGAGCTTGTTTCCTTGAAAACAAGGTTTCCAATCTCTTATGATTAAATACACATTTGCTCAAAGTTGAGCTCAAACAATCAATTTTATTTTTCAAAAATTTAACTTCATTTTTATCAATTGTTGTGGTATGAAAAGCATGATCAATAGTCTTTTTCTTTTTAGAAACATTTTTCTTTTCTTTTTCAACAATTTTTCTTTTTAAAGAAGTGTTTTCATGCAAAGCAATTTCCTTTTATTTTTCCATCAAAACAATTTTATTTTTTCAAAGAAGTATTTCCTTCACAAAGATCATTCAATTTAGAAAGCAAGGAAATATTCTCATTTTTCAAACTTTCATTTTCTTTTGAAATATTTTCAAAATTTTCTCGCAAAGAATCTTTTTCATTTAACATGACATCAAATTTATTTTTCATTTTCTTGTTATCCTTTTTAAGCATGTCATATTTTCAAAAAGTTATTGACAAAATGATTCAAGCTCATCATAAGACATATCAATATCTTCATCTACCTCAGATTCGGTAGTTACCTCAAGGGGGTTATCCCCTTGGACCATGTAGCACACGTTGGAAGCGTCACTTCCAACATCCGAGTTGCTCCCCGCATAATATTGTTCATTTCGCCAAGGGAGATGATGGTGTTCCAAACTACAAAAGGCGAGTCAATGTTAGCAAACCTACATAAATAATCATTATTTAGGGTACTCTTCAAAGCATGAATGGCTTTTGAGTTAGCCTTAATTTACTTGCTATTGTTAACATATGAATCTTTAATAGTAGCAAGATAAACATGAATGCCTAGGCCTTTGAGGTACAAAGACATCTTAACCTTCCAAGTTTGAATGTTAAGAATGTCAAAGGTGGGAGGTGACATGAAATCCATCGTGTGTGTAAACAAATATTGTGATTAGCTATAAATGAGAATCTTTAACTCTAGGTTGTTAGACCCAAATCAAGAGCACTTGGCTCTGATACCAATTGTAATCACCTAGAGGGGGGTGAATAGGTGATGAGCTAATCTAATGGTCAATTAATGCGGAATTAAAACTTATTTAATGCAAACTAAAATTTCTTAAACTAAACACCAAGTATAATAGAAGAGTGTAGCCGGATTCCCCGTGAAGGGCTCTGGACTAACTCCTCAAGATTTCTCTAAATAAGAGTTAAGGTGCCGCGTTGGCTCTCTTGGTTAAATACAAGTGTTAGCAAACAATCCCCAAGCATATAACAATAAGCACACAATATATCAAGCATAAAAAGATAAAGACAATATTAGCATGCAAGATATAAAGACAAGTAAGAGATAGAGAGCAATCACAAACACGGGAGATTTGTTTCGAGGTTCGAGCACACTTGCTCTACGTCCCCGCCTTCAACACTATGAAGGATTTCCACTAAAATCGATCCCACCGGATCACTCGGTGCCGCAACACCTACAAGGCGAGTACACACTTGAACTCCTTGGACTCTCTAGTCGCTTCACTCGTTCCTACAAGAACTACACAACGCAAGCCTACTAGCTCGCCGAGGCCGCACCTCAAATACCGAGTTCTCACTAGAACCCAAAACACCGCGAACACACAAGTCCGCCTCCTCAAAACAAAGATGAAAGCTTTGGTGATCTAAACACTTTGATCACCTTAAATTCTCTCACAACAAAGATCCCTCTAGATAGATATAGCAATGGATAGCTCAAGTGTTTGTGTGAGAAAACTAGGATGGAATGTGTGGAGGAAAACACAAGAATCACTTTGAAAAATACTCTTGATAAACTTCCCTTTTGATTGGAAATATTTGCTCTCAAACAAGTGGAGAAGACCTCTTAATAGAGCTGGAAAAACTATCTTTAAAACTCTCCTAAAATCTTCTACAAAACAGCCCAAGAAACCCCCAATTTATAGGCTATCCAAAAACTAACCATTGGGGTCCAGTCAGCAGTTCTGACTGCTGTCGGTCGACCGGCCCGGTCACCACCAACGGTCAGAAATCTGACCATTGGGCCAGCGGTCGACCGGCCCTATCGACCGAGGCCTGGAACAGAGAGTAGATACTCTCTGCCGGTCGATCGACCCGGTCGACCGGAGCTTTCCAGAGAGCAGAAGCTCTCTGGCGGTCGACCGGGTCGGTCGACCGGCCCTCCAGCCAAACTGGCGTGCACGTTCTGTGCATATCGGTCGATCGACTCGGTCAGTCAACTCCTAGCTCGGTCGACCGGCCCGGTCGACCGGCAGAAGCCAGAAAATAACTTTTAGGGATTGAAAAACTTGGCATTTTGACTTTGATAAAATCCCATAAAATCTCTAAAATTCTACAAAAATAGTTTCAGTATTATACTTTGATATACAAACATGTTTGAGTAAAATCAAGACATGTTACAAACATTTTGAACTATTTTTGCAACTTAGAAATTTTGGCTGAAAATAAAAACTGTATTTTTTCAAAATAGATTTTTCCAAAACTTCTCCAAATACAAAAATAAGATATTTTAGACACTTTGAAAGCATAGAGTGTATGGATATGATCCACTACACATACATGATGAAATATCTATGTTTTTGACAATAAACACTAAAACTGGTTTTGGTTAAAAACATATATACTTGAAACTCCAAAAACCAAACCGGTATTTCGCCAAAATGAAAATTCTTTTATGAAAACACAACTAAATCAAGAGTGTGTGTGTATATGGTATACTTGAGCAATCCACCAACTATTTTATGCTTTACATTTTAACTAAAACAAAATCTTAATAAAACAAACCTAGACACAAGTTTTGATCTTGAAGGTCTTCACTTGAAGTCTTCACATCTTCTTGACTTGGTCCAAACTTGATCCAAAGAGCTAGACTCCTCTTGAGTTCTTGATGTAGTCTTGATGCATAGGCTCTTTAATCAAACCGTGTTAGCTCCAAAACTTGACTTTAAATCCTTTGTTGAAGCTACTCACCTACTAAGATCTTGATCATAAATCTGAGACTAATTAAACACAAAATTATTAGTACTATAACTACATGAGTTGATCACCATCAAAACTAGAGTGATGGGCCTTTGGGCCAACAATTTCCCCCTTTTTGATGATGACAAAACTCATGGAGCTATATATGCATGGATTAACGTAAAGCTTCAAAGAAGCTCCTCCTTAACTCATGCATAACAAATAAGCAATAAGATATGGCAATAAAGCACATAAAACTAAACAAACATGTATGCAAATATAAGGAGATAAACATGCCAATCAAGTATAAAATTCATCAAATTCTTTTGTCCTTTTTGCAAAACAAAATAATATGCATAAATAAGAAATCCTTTTCCCCTTTATGTATAAAGCAAGGAAAACATGCATATATACTAAAATACTTCTCCCCCTTTTTGTCAATCATCAACAAAGGGGTTAAAGTAAACACAAAACAATATTCTTTCCCTTTTTGTCCGAAACAAAAATCAACAAAGGGGTGAAATCAAATCAACCAATAAAGAAATATATGCGATATACATTCATGAAGAGGAAGACGCTAAGTTAACTTCCCCACATATATGCATTACATGAAGAATGGATGACAAGCCCTAATTTACATAACACATAATATGCAATGCATAAGAGGAGATGTGAAGCTCCCCCTACACACGTGTACCACATAAAGAAGAGTTGTCAAGCTCCTCAATATAAGATACACTCAACATGAATCTATATGTAGAAGAGATGTTAAGCTCCCCTTGCATATAGGCAATATATATTAAAACATTTTTAAGAATAATTACTTAAAACAAATTTTGAGATTTACTCAAGGTAATAAAACACATTTTGAGATACCTTTGTAAATAAACAAAATTTTGAGATACCAATTGGAACTATATTTTGATATCAATTTAAATTTTCATGGATACCAATTGAAATAAATAATTCAATAGATACCAATTGAAATAAATTGTACATTTTGAAAAAAATATCAATTTTAAAAAAAAAATATCAATTGAAGATAATGCATAAGCATATATAAAAAGTACCAATTGAGAAATCAATTGAAAATTAAGATTTGAATTAAGCTTAGCATAAACATACCTTGTGCTTTAAAGATATAAATATCTTATAAATCAAGTACAAACAAATCATATATATGTATGAAAAGAGAATACCAATAGAAATTGATATTATTTGAAATGAAGCATACATATATAGAAAACAAAATATGAGTATATACAAAATAAATATCAATTGAGATACAAATTGAAAATAACAATGTAAATCAAGTATATAACTTATAATTACCACCCTTTTCGTGCACAAGATAAAGGTTTTTCTATAAAGCATACAAGGTATGCTCTCCCATCCGTCCTCCGTTAAAAGGGGTTGGTAGGGGTTTTCAAAAACTAGAGTTTGAAAATATTTTAGTATTGAAAACACTACCAAACGAAGAACAATAACTAGTTAAAAGTAATTTTTGAAAAACTAGTTAAAGATCTTTCAAAACATGAAACCAAATCATATGTATCATGAGACATACTAAATACACAAAATTTGACACTCAAGGTCCATAAAGCTCAAAATGATCATGAAACATAGTCATGAATAAACAAATAAAGTGTGAGTGCACAAGAATCATGTAATTAGCATTTTTTCATGAAAATAGTCAATTATGCTCAAAAAAACCATGAATCTCATTTTATCAAATAAAAATCATGAAAATCATAAAGATTTTATTTTTCTTTTAAAACACAAATTTTTAGGTACATGTATGTTTTTATCCAAAACTAACAATATGCATACATATCCCAAACATAAAGTGAGTCCATAAAGTAAATTGCATGAAGGCAAATGACTCAAGGGGCATACATGTATATTTATTAGTTTTGAATAAAAATTGCATATACATGAAGCAAAACATGAAAATAGGCAAAATAAGTATAAATGAGGAAATCATCAAAACTAGGCTATACATGTGCATATAGTGAGTATAAATGAACAATGAAGTGCAAACGTATATGAATCAAATGTTGCTTACTAGTTGTACAAGTATATATCAAAGTTTTGACAAAAACTACATCTAAACTAGTATTTACCATATGAAGCATAATCATAAAAATGAACATTTTAACAAACACTAAAACATGCTAAAAATAACATCAAATGAAAGCATGTAAATAAACTAGGAGTTTAGACATAGTTACCAAACTAAAGAACTATGCTCTAAGTCTCAAAAACATGTCCTCCTTGATAGCGGTGCATCAAATATGTGTCCATCAAGTCCATGTGCATCCATCACCAAGGCACCAAATCTCTCACGTTTTGTGAGAGCCCGCACCTACATCAAATCACAAGGTGGGGACTTTGGTACCCATTTTCTTTTGGGTCCATAAGTATGAACACAAATTTTAATGAAAACTACATCTAAATAAGTAATCACCACATGAAGTACAAAACTTGATCATTTAATATAATGAGCATTGAAACCAAAACATGCTAAATAATCAAATGTAAAAGCATGTAAATTAAACTAGGAGTTAGAGATAGTTACCAAAAACCAATGAACCAATCTCTAGGTCTCCAAACCATGGTGGTCCTCTTCACCAAACATCCTTGAAGGTGATGCAACAATATGTCCATCTAGCTCATGCATCCACCATCAAGATACCATACCGCTCACGTCATGTGAGAGCCCAGACCTACATCAAACACAAGAGGTAGAGATTTTGGTACCCATTTCTTTTTTGGTCGATGGGGGTTAGAAACAAATGTAACCCAAATATTGTTATTTGCAAAATTTACAGAATTTAATCTATTAATGTAAAATCTTACAAGATGGCCTTTGCGGCCATAATGTGTACATGTGTACACTCTAGCATGCATATAAGCGGTGTGAGTGTGAACATGGCGTGCATATGTATGCCGTGGGGTTTGTACATGAACATGTGAAATTTGTTTCTTGCAAAACATGGATTTCAATTTAGAGTGATTAAATGCACAATGGCTCAAAGTGAAGCCCAAACAATAAATTCTATTTTTCAAGATGTGAATCTCATTTTTATAAAAAGAAGGTGCAACATTATTAACATGAGAGACATGGCAAGAATAAGAATCAACTATCCTTTTCTTTTTAAATATTTTCTTTTTCTTTTAAAATAATTTTCCTTTTCAAAGAGTTATTCTCTTCCAAAACAATCTCTTTTTCTTTTTTCACCAAAATAATTTTATTTTTCAAAGAATTATTTCCTTCACAACTGTCATTTAATTTTAAAGACAAGGATTTTCTCCTTTTTCAAAAATTCATTCTTTTTTGAAACACATTCTAATTTATTTTTAAAGGAATCATTTTCTTTAACATAGAAGCATTTTCCTTCTTCAACTTATTATTTTTAATTTTTAATAAATCATATTTTTCAAGAAATTTTTGACAAAAGGATGCAAGCTCATCATAAGGCATGTTAGTATCTTCTTCCAACTCGGATTCAGAATTTGCCTCAAGAGGGTCATCCGTTTAGACCATGTAGCATATGTTGGAAGCATCACTTCCATCATCTGAGTTACTCTCCATATAGTATTGCTTTTGTCCACTAAGAGAGCCAAGTGTGTTCCATACTACAAAAAATGAATCAAAGTTAGAAACCCTACATAAATAGTCATCATTTAGGGTACTCTTTAATGCATGGATGGCATTTGCATTAGCCTCTAGATGTTTTCCATTTAAACAATATGAATCTTTAATAGTGACAAAATAAACATGAATTCTTAGGGCTTTGAGGTACATTGACATCTTAACTTTCTAAGTTTGGATGTTAAGAATATCAAATATGGGAGGTGTTATGAAATTCATATGCGTGTGTAAACAAATATTGTGATTAGCTAAAACGAGGATCTGTAACTCAAGGTTGTTAGACCCAAATCAAGAGCACCAAACTCTGATACCAATTGAAATGCACCTAGAGGGGGTGAATAGGTGATTAGTCTCTAATTTTGCATAATTTTCATCACATTCTCATATTTATTTCATGTAAAATTCTGCTAATAAAACCTTGCTTGCTTGATCCTAGGTCCATGGTGTGCAAATGAAGAAGAAGACCTAAACCACCATTTAATTGGTGATTAAAAGCCTACCAAGTAGCCATTGACTTTAGATTGAAGATTTTGTCAGCCCAGGATATCAAATCACGAATCTAAGACATCCAGAAGTCAGACAACAGACTGGGCGACGCGCTGCCTAAAACTGGACGCGCCCTGCCCTGCCTGGGCCGCGGAAACGCTGCCCTGGCTGCGTTTCCGCAGCCCTTTGGGCGCGCGCGCCTGCGCTTTAGACCACGTGCTTCCCACGTGGCCCCCTTTCCCCTGGTGCATATAAATACCCCCCTGGGGTCTTCAGTTTGAGCAGATCCAGAGAATAGAGTTGTATTTTTGTGTTTTGTTGCTAGGAATTGTAGTTGCTTTAGTTTGCTTCTTCTAGTTTTAGTTTTAACCATTAGAGTGAAAGAGAGAGTGTGTGTAAGTGTTGTATTTGAAGGGTGATAAGATAATACAAGTACTTCTTCTCTTCCTTCTTTCCATTTACTTGTCTTTGCCATTTCTTTTACATCCTTGTTGTAGTGTAACTTCTTTCTTTTTTACTTCTTCTCTTTTACTTTGTTGTATTGTAACTTCCTTCCTCTCCACTTCTTTTCCTTTGTTGTTTCTTTTACTTTTATGGCTAACTAACTTTTCTATAGCATGGCTAACTAACTACTAACTCACTAATTTCTAACACTTGATTGATAACCCACATGAGTCAATAGTATCAAACAAGCCTTGTGCAAACAAGAGCTATGGCATCTTAAGACGAGGGTTCTTACTCTAATTTACCTACAAGTATTTACTTTCTTATACTTCATACTTAATGAGTTTTTGATGATCTATGGGTTGTGTACTGTACTTGTTATTGTAAGTTAGAGACTTTTCCTTTTAACTTTGCCGATACCGTTAGTGCACTCGTGTCTTCCCTTATTCTCACCTTCTATTGGATCTTGATAAGGGATTATCCGAGTTTTTGCCGTGTAAAGCTAAATTTTAGGATGAACTTTCACTCGATTTTCATGTGAATAGTTCCATTGCAAAAAGGTTGTGTTCGCCTATGATCCATCGTGAGGCTATCTTCCAAAAGTTAGAAATTAGTGGGAACACTTAGTAGAAAGTTAGCCATGCATTTTTATAACTAAGAAAAAAAATCACTTTTACAAACCACCAAAACATTTTCCAACAACTCTTAAAAACAACTTGTCTTCACTTTTCAATTCTTTATTTGGAAACAAGAACTTTCTTTCTTCTTGAACTTTGAAGCCGCATCAAGCTTCCGTCGCTCTCCCTTCTTGTAGATACGACCCGTATAGCCACTTCGTTACTACGGAAGAATCGCAAAAGCAGTAACATCAACCCACACTCTTTTTACATATTCTTGTACTTGCTTTTTGCCGATCAATAGGTATACTCGCAAATCTAATACAAATGATACGAAATTAAAAACTATTTATGGAAACTAAAGCTATGAAGCCAACACACAAAGTACAACACAAGAGTGTAGCAGAATTCTCGGTGAAGGGTACTAGACTATCTCCTCAAGATTCCTCTAAATTAAGAGTTGAGATGCCACTATAACTATCTTGGTTGAATACAAGTGTGAGTAAACAATCCCTAGCATATATTGAATTGCGTACAAATATATCAAGCATATAAAGGGATAAACAATATAAGCATGCAAGATATATAAACACAAGTGAGAGAGAGAGAGAGATGAGCAATCTGAAACATGGGAGAATTATTTCGAGGTTCGAGCACCCTTGCTCTACGTCCCCGCCTTCAACACTATAAAGGATTTTCATTAGAATCGATCCCGCAAGATCACTCGGTGCCGCAATACCCACAACAAGTTCACACTAGAACTCTTGGACCCGCAAGTCCCTCACTTGTTCCCGCAAGAACAACACACGTAAGCATATTAGCTTGCTGAGGCCGCACCTCTACACCGAGCTCCCACACGAACTCGTCACATCACGAGCCCGCAAGTTCGCCTCCTCAAATACAAAGATGAACACTTGGTGATCTCTACACTTTAATCACCTAAAAACACTCTCATAACAAAGCTCCTATAGGATTGATATGGCAATGAAAAACTCAAGCTTTTGTGAGAAAAACTTGGATAGATTTGTGGAAGAAAAACTCAAGAAATCTTTTTGAAAAACACAAGAGAATTACTCTTAAAAATACTCTTTTTGATATAAATTTAAGCTCTAAAACTTGTTGGAAAACCTCTAAGAAACGTAGAAAAAACTGGCTCAAAAATCCTCTTCTAATCTTGTATAAAACAGCCAAAACAACCCCCTTATATAGTGTTCAAAAATATTGCCGTTGGGGTCAAATCTGCAGGCGAGATGACGTGCCGGCCGACTGGCAGCGGTCATATTTTTGACCGTTGGGGGCTACCAGTCGACCACACCAGGGCATGACCTGTCGGTCGACCGCAGCTCTTTGGCCGGTCGACCGCCTGGTCGACCGGGGCCAGATCCAGAGATTGGACTCTCTGGATCGGTCGACCGACCCTCAAGCCCAAGGCTATGTACGTTTCTGTGCACATCGGTCGACCGACTTCTGGCACGGTCGACTGGTCGGTCCACCGCCAGAACGCCAGGTTAGATATTTTGGGGATTAAATCTATGTCTAATAAACTCTTGTAAAATATCATAAAATTATATAAAATCTACAAAAATAAGTTCATTAAAATACTTTGAAGTACAAATATGTGTGATAAAAAATCAACACATATTACAAACTTTTTTGAACCATTTTTGTGATATAGACATTTAGCCTTAAACAAAAATATGTATTTTTCAAAATCAGTCTTCAATTTGAAAAACAATTTTTTTCAAAACTTCTTCAAATACAAAAATAAGATATTTTAAATACTTTTGAAGCTTACTGTGTATGGATATGATCCAATACACATATAAGATGAAATATCTATGTTTTTGACAATAAACTCTAAAATAAGTTTTAATAAAAATAAAACTCAAACACATGATATAGAAACATCGAATAAAATTTTCTAAATATTTGAACCAGTAATGTGCATGGATGAAATCCAAAACACATATAAATCATATAAACTTGTTTTAATGAAATCTAATCATGAAACAAAATGATGTATACTTTGAAACTCATAACCCAAACGGTATTTTCTAAAACTGAAATTATTTTATGAAAACACATATAAATGTTATGTGTGTGTGTGTATGAGCTAGAACAATCCACAACTAATCTATCTTTTATATTTTATCTAAAATAAATTCTTAATACTTACAAACATGACACAAGTCTTCACAAAAATCTTCTCTTGAAAATCTTCTTCTCCTTCTTGACTTGGTCCAAGCCTTGATCCATGAGTTAGACTCCTCTTGAGTACTTGATGCGATCTTGATGTGCGAGCTCTTAAATCAATACGTGTTAGCTTCAAAATTTGACTTCGAATCTTTTGTTGAAGCTTAACACCTACTAAGATCTTGATTAATTATCTGAAACTAAATAGACCCAAGATCATTAGTACTATAACTATATGAGTTAATCATAATCAAAATTAGAGTGATGGGCCTTTGGGCCAACAGTGTGTACGTGCACCAAATAGTAAACATGCACAAAAAATAAAAACAAGCACCAAATAGAAAACATGTACCAAAATGAAAATATGCACAAACTCAAACAACAAAATTAACTTTAAAAAAGAGGGTTATACTTTTATAGTAATATCGGGTCTTGTGATTAGTCTACAATTCTGCATTTTTATGTCGCATTCTCTCACAGATTTATGAATAAATTGTCGGTCTAAACCGTGTTTTGGTCTTAATTGCAGGTAGATCCAAAGTCCAAGGGCAAAGGTGTAATAAGAGCTTAATTAGACCCAATTAAGGGTAATTAAATCCGCATTACTTGGAGGCCAAGCAAGGGATTATCTAGAAGATTCATTGAACCTAGCCTCTTGCGCACATCAGACGAATCTGCGGTCGAAATTACCCGAAACTGGATATACCACGAAGCGTCTCGAAGCCAGACGGAGCCACGGACCAAAACCAGGGACCAGAGTCCCTGATATTGCCGCAGATCCGCGGCAATCCTTGCAAATCCGCGGCAATCCTATGGAGCCACGCGTCGATTTTCGACGCGTGGTCCCGTCTTGTCTTCTGGATCCTTCTGAGCCCTATAAATAGCCCTGCAGAGAGCCAAAACGGAAGCAGTCTTCGTTTTTAGGAGTAGGTCCAGATTTTAGGAGTAGTGTAGATGAGTGTTCTTCATTTCTTGTATTTTCTTTTCTTTATTTTTAGATCATTGTAGTAGGGCTGAGTGATTCATAGAGAGAGAGATTGAGAGGGATTGATGTAATAGAGAGTGACACTCTATGTAAAGGTGCCTCCTTTCTCCTCCATTGTAATCTCCTTCACCTTCTAACATGATTTCTTGCTAACTTTTTCTTCTCATGGCAATCTAACTACTAACCACTAACCATCTAACCACTTACTTGATAATCCACATGAATCGGGTTGCCTCTACATGGCCTTGTTCTTGCAAGAGCCATTGATGGCCAAAGATGATGGGTTCTAACATCTAACTTGCTAACTTGCTAACCAAGCTAACTCTCTTTTATTTCATGCTCTTTTATTTCATGCTTGTAGTGTAATGAGTGATGCTTGTAATTGCTTGTTCTTGTTGCAATGTTTTGATTGTTATGAACCATCCATGAGCCATGCTTTGTATCGCTTCTTTGAAGACAAGGATTGTGATGGCCGAGGATCAAAATGTGAGGCAACTATCTCGAAGAGGTTAGTATGGTTAGTGGAGTATTTAATAGTTAGTAGCCATGAGTTTTCTTTTAGTTTGTTTTAGAAAGCTTTTTCCAAAATTCTTTTATTCATTTTCATCGTTGTTTCCATCGTCTTCTTAGTTTATCATAGTTCCATCTTCTTTCTTCATTTGTTTTCAACTCTCTTCTATTTTGTTTTCACTTCGTCATTTTCATCGCTCTCCTCACCTACCACATTCTAGATTTCATTTTATCTTCTTTTTCATTCTCTTTTCATTCTTTTAACAAAGAAGAATTGTTAACAAATAACGGGAATAGAAACTGTTAATGCTTCTATCGCCTCCCTTTCCTGTGGATTCGACCCGTTAAGCCAATGCTATAACGGTAGTATCGAGGGTACATTAAGCACATTCGAGCTTTTCATTTGATTTCACATAATACACATTTTTTAGTGCTAGTTTTACCTCGATCATCTTGTCAGCCATTTCATCTTCTTTGGTTGTCAAATGTGCGATTTGTTATGGACAAATAAAACCATTTTAGTATTTTGTTAGTACATTGAGCCATTGAAAATGATAAATTAAAGGACAAACTTGTAAAGTTATTTGAGTGGACTGAGAAGAAGGAGGTGTTAAAGATGGTATTGGGCCTAAGGCCCTTCACCGTAGTTCTGATGACGATAATCTCATGAAGTTATTAGTATTAATGGTTTTTGTTTGGTTATAAGTTACATGTTTATAAAAGATTGTTATAGTTATTTTTAGCTTCTCCAAAAGTCTCACAGGTTTTGAAGCTAACAACAAAGTGATCCGAGAGCTCAAGCATCAAGAACACACATAGAACTCAAGGTTGGAGTCAAGTTCAAGAGATCAAAAGAGTTGCACGATTGAAGCAATCGAGAAGAAATTATTTTTCTTTATTATATAATGTAAGATTTGGATTTTTCAAAATCAAGTTTAGATGTTTGGATTGCTCAAGAGATTCACACACATACAAGAGATTTATTATGTTTTGTTTCAAAATTCTTGAAAAAGATTTTGATAGTTTAGATCATTTTCAAAACAGTATTTTTGATTTATGATTTTTGAAAAGAATATCTGAAAAAATTTCAATATCAAAAACAAGTTCAAATCTATCTTCTTTGTGTTGATATAGGAATACACATATTTGAGCTTCAAATATATACATGAACTTAGTTTGTATAGAGATTTCAAAGTGTTTTAGTGAAAAATCAAAAAGTATTTAAAAATATTTTAAAAAATGAGTTTTGGCCCATTATCGGTCGACCATTCGGTCGACCAACATGGAGAGCTGGTTGCTCTTTCGGTCAACCGGTTTTGCATGAACATGCATAAGTATAATGCTTGTGGACGTCCGTCGACCACTCGTTAACCGTGTGTAAGGCCTATGTTCTCTGTTTGTCAACATCGGCCGACCGACCGGTCGACCGAATGAGGCACCAAATTTCTTTGTTGGATTCGGTCGACTGCCAAGTTGATCGTGATCCCCAGCAGTCAAAAATTTGACCATTGTCAGTCGACCGGTCAGCCGATTGATAGGCTTGTTAAAGCCTAATTAACCCCAAGCGACTATAATTTTAATGTGTCTTTTCTGGATTAATTAATAATGACTATTTTGGGTTTCTCTCTTCTATTTTGACCCTCAATAAATAGGGATACTGTAGAAAAATCCTAAGACAATTAATTAAGCATTTTGTTTAAGATTTCTGAGAGTTTTAGAAAAGATTTTCAAGAGATATCAACTATGATCCAAAATTTCAAATACAAGTTTTCAAGCTTTGTGTCTTCAATTCAAATGCTCCAAAGCTTTAATCATATACACAATCTCTGTGCTTCAAATCCCCTACATTGGTTATCGGGTTGCATTGGGATCTTTACGGTGATCTACCCCTTTTTATATTCAAGACTTGTAGAGGTTGCAATCTCAAATGAGCTTGCAAGTTTGTGATTGTAGGTGTTGCGATACCTAGTGAGAGGTTTTATGAATCCAGTTGTTATTATGGGAATGCGTGAGCTGGTGATCTTGCAGGATCAAATAATAGTGAAAATCCTTCAGTGTGGTGAAGGCGGGAATGTAAAGCAATGGCTGACCTCAAAACATATTCTTGCATTTGCAATTGGCTTCTCTCTATTTCTCTACTCAATTCACTCATCTATTATCTTGCATTCTTCTATATTGTCTTAATCATCATATGTTAGATATATCTTGTGATTCATTATTTTGATTGCATGGATTGTTTCTTTGCTATTGTATTACTAGATAGAATTGGTTGTTTTAATTATGCAATTTTTGCCATAATTTTTAGCCATCACCTATTCTCTCCCCTCTAGGTGATTTTAGATGGATGAGAAGATCTCTACAAAAAATCGCCAATCTGTAATAGATTTTATTCTAATGATTTAACAAGTGAAGCAAGGGTCATATTAGCATCAACAAAAGCATGTTCTGAAGGAATGAGTCTTGTTGGTGCTTCAAGGTGGTTCTAATTGATTTTCTTTAGAACCCGTCTATAGAATACCTAAGAACATCAATTAGAACTACTTTTAAAGCACTAACAAGGCTCTTCACTTGTCAATTATTGAAAACATCTTACAGATTGGTGATTCTTTATAAGGATCTTCTCATCTATCTTTAACACCTTATTCTCCTCAGTCAAATCAAATAGCTTAACAAGCTGGTCCCTTATCATTTTTAATCGCTCAATATACTGACAAAATACTAAAACCTTCTTCTAATTGATAACCCTCACTACAATCAACTTCTTTTCTTCCATGACATCTTCTATCTTTTGAAATAATAGGTCTATCTCCTCTTATATTCTTACCATGCCATTCCTATTGATCGGTTACTGATATTACAAATTTATTGTCACATTCTCATATTTATTATATAATAAACTTTGCTATTTAATCTTATTTTGTCAAAATGATGTGCAGGCCTTTACTAATGAAGAGGGAGATAAAATGAGCCCAATAGCCCAATTAAATTCAGAATTACATCAAATCAAGGATTGGTGCATATATTAAGAAGATAAACTGAAAATCAGAGCAAACCAGAGCGATAACATAAATGAAAGCTACTTAATTCAGATTTCTATAAATTCATTTTGGTTAGCTAAAGAGATATCATTGAATCCAGAGCTCAAACTGAAGACCTATTTGAAGATTAGAGCGTACTAAAGATCAAGTGACCACGCTGCCACTGGATCCGGCCCATTAGCTAGATCCTTGCTGCGAAAATGTGGCCAAAGCCGCATTTCCATGACACTTTTATGGTGGTTGGGGGAGCGTTTGCTTCCCTATTTTTAGACACTCTCCTCCTCTCCATTTGGCCTATAAATACTGGCACTTTTGAAGAAAAATGGGCACCACTCCATAGAGAGTTAGATTTTCTTCTCTGTTTTTCTATGCAGGGGCTTATTTCAGAAAACAAATAGATGTAGTGGACAAATAGCTTACCTAAGCCTCTGCTCTAGAAAGCAGAGCTCAGGGGACCTCTTAACTGCAGCGGGAACGCGGCAAAGCTACGTTTGCGCAGCTTAAAAAGGAGGACTACTAACCTGCTTTCTTACAGGTTGTTTGAAATTCAAGATTTATCTTCTGTAGGTTTTTCGTTTAGCTTACTGTACATACTTTTCTATACACAGTAGTAGCCTGTGATTGTTAAATGCTAAAAAATAGTTTAGACTTTACATCTAGGACATTTGCTTATTTCATTACATTTATATTACTGTTAAAGAGTGTTGGAGTAAAGTACGTTTTTGTCTCATGCAGCTTAGGAAAAACACTTGTATGATTTATTACTTGAGTGTTATTTAGCTATATACATGTACACACACACTAAAACGATCTAAGGGCTTAACTTATAAACAAGATAAGTTGGGAAGACATTACCCTTCCTTAGCCCAAAAATTATCTCCTCACTCACTAACCCTACCTAACTTAAAAGTGAGTAGACATTGTCTCTAGGGACACTTCAAACTCATTAGGAGATTACCTAAGGAGAAAGTTGTTAGAGTTTGACTCTAGTCAAATTGGTGTTAAAGGTCGAGGATTGAGAGGTGAAACCTCGAAGAGTGGTTTAGCATAATTAGGCCCATTGCTTAGGCACAAATACCTCTCACTAATATTATCCCTACGTGACTAATTAACTTGTGGTCAGATTACTACAATATACCTCCCGTGGACAGTCTAACTAGTTAGAAATCTTCTAGATCTAAAGGCTTACCTAACTGAGGCTATATTTTTCTATTTTTTGTTTATTTCTTTGTTTTTTATTTTTGAAATTTTTTTAGTGTGATATGAATTATAATTATAAGTTTTTCAATGCATATAGTAATCCATACTTCACCCCGACCTTTTTGACTTGAATATTATCAACTCGACATTTCATAACTTTAACCAACCAAGTATGCCAGAGTGGTTTGATCCGAATCAACATATGCCCCAGGCCCAATATTATGAACAAGACTAGAACAATCATCATCTCCTTCTTCACCGAGTTAGTGGGGATATATCTCCCCCGAGTCATATGGTCAATCACTTTACCAACAACCAGCTTCATTACTCCTTATCAAGATCAACCTATAGAAAAAAATCTAAATTAGAAAAGAGTCTAGAAGCCTTCCTTGAGTCCAGACAATAAATCCAAAATATGAAAGACTCACAATCCCATCAAAATTTCCAAATCCAAATCCCTACTCCATTTTTCAAACCTCACCACAACAAAACGAAGGACCTATTGACCTAAAAATAGTATGAAAGCTTTGGTTCAGTCCCAAAATGATTATTTCCAATCTATTGATAGGTTAGCAGCAAAAATGAGTCATTTGGTCAAAAGAATTAATGATAAGAATGAGGAAACTCTACCTAACACATTATTGACCATTCCCGATTCCCCTAGTTATATTGATAGGAATCAGGAATCATGCTATTTTGAAAATAATTTTAACCAAGATTCAATTCCACTTCAACATATAGAATTTGACGAATCCCAAACCTTTGATGAATTAGCAAGTTTTCACTTCAAAAAAATTGAACTTGATTGTAAATGTGAACCTATTTCACAACTTTGTGATTCAGTTTCAGTTTTCGAATCTATGTTGACTCCAGTGTCCTTACCTGTTTTGGACCCATTTCTTGAGCCAACCCTCATTCCTTACCTATAGAGCTTGAAATTGATTTATCCATTTTTGATAGCCATATTCCATTGATGAGAAAAGAACGTGAATTTTAATTCTTTGATTTGGAACCATCTCTTGAACCAAAATTGACTCTTGAACTTAAACTTGATTTAAGTCATAATCCCGTGTCAGTATTGGTTCCCGAACATTTCACTCTTGAGCCTAAGTCAACCATTCCACCAAGTCACATTCTTTTGTTGGACCTAGTTGTTGAACAAAAGAATTCCGAGATAATATTCCAAGATTTGTCATATAATAGGGATAATCATAATGTTAGGGTCTCGCATGATCCTATTCAGTTTAGGGGTTGTAAATATGTAAATAGAAAAGTGGTCATCAAAGGTGGGTTTTCTAAAAATTTGCATTATTTAGATTGGGCAGTAACACTTAGCCCAATCCTACCATTATCGGAACCACCACCTTGAGGTAACATTTTTACTTTCCTTTCTTCTTTTTTATACATATATGCATTAACTCATACATTAAGGACAATGCCTGAGATAGGTGTGAGGGAGGGTTCTAATATAGGTTTTATTCTTTCTTTGTGTATATAAAAAAAATATTTCTTTTTTAAAACTTTTTGAAAAGAGAAACAATATTTTGACTTATTCTTATAAGAAATTAAGTTAATTTTAAGGTATAGGAGAATCTTAAGTAGGAATTCTCACACATGGTTAAAATAAGATTATTTGTTTGATTTCTAGGGTTAGGATGAAAAATTAGAAAAGTAATTTAGTCTTGATTTTTATCTTGATTAAATATGCATAATTTATACACTTAGGATTCTAAAACAAAGATTCTTATGCCTTATTAAAAAATAAAAAAATAAAAATATATATATTAAAAAATAAAAAATAAAAATTCTTTGATGAAGCTGGGTATTTGTGCATTATAAAGCATAGTATTCACGCCTAAAAGTGGCCCATATAATTAATAAAACCCTTTGTTTTGTGGCCTGGTTTGCTCGAGTCCTTAAAATCTTCAGGATTTTTTCTCACCCGTTGCCCTAAGATAGTCCGGTTTGAGTGTCACTGACTAAAGCCTTGTTACATGGGCGAATTAGGAAGCCTAATAGAACTAAGGAGTATCATCGCCAAAGTATGTAAAAATAAGACATAAAATTTAGAGTTGACGAATCCTTAGTCAAAAATTCACTGTCAAAAATGTGCATATGACTTAGGATAAAATAATAGACTAGATGAGAAATAAAATTTTAATCCTTACATTGATTGATGACAAGTTTTTGAATAAAGACAAGTTTAGGAATGAATAGTTTGTTATTCTTATGACTTATAGATAACTTGAATTTTTGCAAAAATTCTTCAAAAATTCTCTCTCTTTCAAATTGCGGTTTCAAAATACTAACAATATATTTTTCTTTCTTTATAGATTTTGTGGATGTAATTCACTTAAAAGCCTCATGAGACAAAACTTGTCCTCTAAAGGTAATCTAGAGGTTTAATAACTTATTACACATGCTAAATGCAATTGTGATTCCTACAAAAGTGAGTTAGATTAAGTTATATCTATTTTTTTTATATGTTTTGCTCGAGGATTAACAAAAGATAGGTGTGGGGGTGTGATCAATCACTGATATTGCATATGTATAGTCACGTTCTTATATTTATTGTATAATAAAATTTTGCTATTTATTCTTATTTTTGTATAAATATTGTGCAAGCCTTTACTAATAAAGAAGGACAGAAAATGAGCCCAATAGCCCAATTAAATTCAGAATTAAATCAAATCAAGGTTTAAGGAAAATATTCAAAAGATAAGTTGAAGATCAAAACAAATCAGAGAGATAACACTAAATGAAAATTAGTTAATTTCAAATTTCTATAAATCTATTTTGGTTAGCTGAAGACCAACAGAGATATCACTGAATCTAGAGCTCAAACTGAAAACCTTTTTGAAGATCATAGCATATTAAAGATCAACGGACCATGCTGCCTCTGGATCTGGCCCATTGGTCAGATTCTTGCTGCGGAAACGCGGCTAGAGCCGTATTTCGGCGGTACTGTTATGGTGGTTGGGGGACCATTTGCTCTCCCTATCTTTAGACACTCTTCCCCTCTCCATTTGGCCTATAAATACTGGCTTTTCTGAAGGCAAACATGTACCACTCTAGCAGAGAGTTGGATTTAGGTTTTCGTTCTAGTTTAGCTTAGGTTTTTCATTTTCTTTTCAAATTTAATTTGCTAATTTCTTTATAGTATAGTTTGGAGAGAGTTTCATGAGAAAAGGAGAAGAAGAATTGTATTTAGAGTAACACTGAGTATAATCTTCTTATAAAAGATTTGTATTGACAGTGACAGTCACTATAATATTCTTCCTTTTTCATCATTACTCAATTTGGTAGATCACTACTTATTGTTATTCCTTCTTTTGTTCTGCTTCATTTTATTCTGAGGTAAACGTTCACAACAATCCAAGGTATGATTCAACAAAAGTGGTAAGTATTCTTCAGTTTTTCTTCCACTAAAGAAACACCACTCATAATACCAACACTTTTCTTCTTTTTTTAGGTTAGAAGGATGTTATCTAGATGAAGACGTGTCTCTGTCTTTTGCAATATATTCGCAGCAAGGGCTGGAGGAAGCGATAGAAGCTTTTCGGTTTCTTTTTACAAACTAGATTGGTTAAGTTGTTCTTCTTTGTGTTAAAAGAAAAATACTACGTTAAATGTTATAGATAGAAGTATGATAATGAAAATAGGGTTGGATTAAAAATTAGGGTTTTGAAAATATTAAGAAGTAAGGCTTACTAATCATTTACCACCACTAACTAATTAGCCTTTGCTAGATTAAACTTCACATTGAATCATAAAAGGTATACCTTCGAGTTGCATTCAATTCAAGTAAGATGCATAAGATGGAGAAATCCTAATTGAAATAATCACTAATATCAAAGTTTTTCAAGTATAGAATAAGAAGAATAACCAACATTAAACTATCAAGGCTATCGAAGCATAGATTAAGAAAAATCATTGGGAAGTATTAGCAAATAATTGATTTAACTATCATCATGTGCCTTCAAGAGTATTAGCTATTCCTAGAGTTTAAGCATGCATAAGATCCAATCAGCTTATTCTAACATAGATGAGAAGTAGTGGTGGGTAGAGATTAATAAACCATGAAGAAGATTAGCTACTCATACAAGAAACTAGAGAAAGCACGATAAAAGAGAAAGCAAGTAAATAACAATAAAAAAATTGAAAAGAAGAAAAGAAAAACCATGTTATTGATGCTGTCACCTTCAATTACAAAAACCTCCTCCTTTTTTACAAAGTCAAACTAGAAGTAAATCCTAAAAATTACAAAAGAAATTGGACGAGAAACTAAAGAAAAATCCTAAGTTATGATCTCTGATATAGAGATACCTTTTTTATGAAAGATTTTAGCTCTTTAAATAGGCCCTTAGAGCAAATCACAATTAGATAAAATTTAGGAGATTTAACTCAATCTTAATTCAATACGAAAATTCAATTCTGAATAAATCTGCAGCAAGTTGGCGTGTTAATTGCTGAACATGACTCATTAGACGACTGAACTAGACAGCATAGTTAACATAAAATGTAGCCCTTGAAGTCCTCTTTCTGTAGTCAGCTTGAATCATCAGATTTGTATATTTGTAGTAAATGTTATGATCTGAATACTAAGAGGTGTTTAGTCTAAATCTGAGTCTAAATTAATTTTGAGCTCTATTTAATTTGAATTATCCTCCTTATCACCATTAGGATTGGCTTTATCCCATCTATCTTGTAGAAGCATATCTTCTGATTTTGAATTTTAATTTTAAAGATGATGATATATCCTTTCCTCCTCTCGATTTCAAATTGATTTAAATTTAAATCCAAATTTAGATAGGATTAGAGATAAAATAGAGGCTTTTTGTATCCTTATCTTCTCATTTAAGTAACACACATCATAATAAAAAAGAGGGTTAAATAGCAATATTAAATAAAGAATAATCAAGGATAATATGCGAATATGACAATAATAAATGCAAATTTGAGATGCAATCAAATCCTAACACCTATCTTTTGATCGTTCTCGAGCAAAACTAAAAAAGAAAAACAAATCTAACTTAATTCACTTTCGTAAGAATTACTGCTGCACTTAACACGTGCAACAAGCTGTTAAATCTTTAGGTTACCCTTAGAGAACAAGTTTTGTCTCGTGAGGATTTTCAGTGAATTACACCCACAAAATCCATAAATAAAGAAAAATAAAATGTTAATGTTTTCAAAATTTATTTTTGAAATTGAGAAAATATTTGAAGTATTTTTCAAATCTAATATTATTTTCTTTTTCAAAAAATGTTTAAAAGAAAAAAAATTTTGTTAGTATCTACCTATGTTAGTATGTTAGTAATCCCTCCCCTACACCTATCTCATACATTGTCCTCAATGTATGAATGAATGTATATATGCATGAAAAGACGAAAGGAAAGGCAAAATGTTACCCCATGGTGGTGGTTCCGGTAGTGATCGGATTGGGCCAAGAGTTGCTACCCAATCTATACAACGTGGATCGTCAAGAAACCGACATTTGTTGACCTCTTTCTTATGTACAGTGTTACAACCCCCAATATGAATAGGATCATAAAAAATTTTAACATAAAAACTATCTCCATTATAGGACCAAGTGATTAGTCTCTAAAATTTATATTTCATACCACATCTCCATATTTATTTGATATTAAATCCTATTAATAACACCTATCTTGTATGTTTCTACGTCCATGGCATGAAATGAAAAAGAAGCCCAAAATCCCATTAAATTGGTTATTAATGGCCTACATGAATAGCTATTGACTTTGGAGGGTGGTTTCTGAAATCACCTAGAGGGGGGGTGAATAGGTGATGGCTATACTAATGGTCAAATATTGCAGATTTAAAAACTATTTAAGCAATAAGCACAATAAGAGAACTTGCAAGTAAACAGGCAATTAATAGAATAAGTAAAAGAGAGATAGAGTTTAGAGAAAAGTGGACAATCGCAAACACGAACATTTTTTCAAGGTTCGGGCCACGCTCTACGTCCCCGCCTTCGACACACGAAGGATTTCCACTATTGGTGATCCCACTGGATCGTCAATACAAGGACACACTTGTCCTATCTCTCGCGGTGCCGCACACACCACTTAGAGCACACTCACTCGCTTGAGGCCGATACCTCTACAACTTCTCACAATGAAGAAAAAGGTGATCAACACTTGACCACACCAAAAAGCTCACTTGCACAACCCTACAACCAAGATGAGGAGATGATATCTTTGGGATTGTGTAGTGCACAAAAACTAGAGAGAAGTAGAGGATTGCTTCAAGTAAAAGAGTTTGGAATTTTGGGTCAATGAAAAATCTTTTGCTAAAGGCTAAACTTTTGAAAACTTGAATTTTAACTTGTAAATCTTGTTCCTTTAGTTGTAGAATACTCCCTCTATTTATAGGGTGAAAACTGACTTACAAAGTTCAAAGAGTCATTGGGGAGAAACCCAACAAAATTGAGTCAGAAAAATATAGCTGTTGGGAGTCTGTCAGAAAATCTGACTGCTGTCGGTCGACCGTCAACGGTCAGATTTCCGACCGTTGAGAAGCCGGTCGACCGAAGCGGTCGACTGAAGTCCCAACCAGAGAGCAAGTCTCTCTGTCGGTCGACCGGGGAAAAACAGAGAGCACAGACATTGCTCCCGGTCGACCGGTCGGTCGACTGATGTGCACACATGCACAGCGGTGCATGTCGGTCGACTGGGCAGGTCGACCGGACAAGGCAAAAATATTTTTCTCAAAGGCTATTTGAAGATGGTAAATTTCATAAAATTTTTTTGGATAGGGGACTACAAAATAGAGTTCTAGGACTTATAAAAATCAGGGTGTGATCATAGACCAACACCAAAAAGACTTGAACTATATTTTGACAAAAATCCTTTTTCCAAACAAAAACTATTTTTCCAAAAACTTGTTTTTCCAAAATGATTTTTCCAAACTTTGATTTTCCAAAACTAGGTTAGAAATCTTGATATGAAAATTTGTTTGTAGGCATGAAGCAATATGAAAAGTGTGTGTGTGACAATCCAAAAATAATCTACCTCTATCATCTAGGTTTTGACAAAATGAACTAAAAATCTTAACTAAAATGAAAAATACAAATCTTGAATTTGTCTTCAATCTTGTTTGATCCTGGAGCTCTCCTATGTGCTTGGCTCTAGAATCCAAATCTTTGCGGCTTCCAAAAGTGTGAGTCTTGTGTTGGAGCCGTCAAACAAACTAGGATTTTTAACCTGAAACTCATTTAAAACAAAATTCTTAAAACATAACTATATATGGTTTGTTATCATCAAAACGTTGGGCTAATGGCTTTGGGCCAACAATCTCCCCTTTTTGATGATGACAAAACATATAGAGTTATCATAAATATTTTGGGTGGAGTCTTCAAGTGAAGCTCCCCCTTAACACATGCATATATAAAATGATCAAAAAAGAGATATATATGCAAAACACAGGCATATAGGATATGAAACTGATACACATGCCAACCATCCATGCATACCAAAAATACAGAATTATAGGTGTATGCATACATGATTTTCTCCATCCATCCAATAATTCCTCCATCCTCCAAACTAATTGAATGAGGTAATAAAAGCATAAGCACAAGTCACAATCAATCACATGTGCCATAGAACATAACTGCCATAATAAAAACACATGTCCATATAAATCAAACACTAATACATGAAGAAACACAAAATAACCCAAAATAACATAAAGCAAAATAGCCCAAGATTCTCTCCCCCTTTTTGACATTATCAAAAGAGGGGGTTACTCATCATTCTCATCAGAAGCATCCTCATCAGAAGCATCCTCATCATCCTCATCTGAATCATCCTCATCCGAATTCTGGGCAGCAGCAGGCTGAGGTGGAGAGGAAGGAGTCCTGGCTGGAAAAGGAGGGGCCGGTAGGAGGAAGCGGCCTCGCATGAGCAGTGGGAACAGGAGCCGGCAACTCATGCTTCAGAAAGAAAGCGCCAAGATGTGACTCCAAGTAGCGGATGGAATCACAAATATAGCCTATGTCATTTCGCAGGCCCTGGTAGTGCGCGGTCATCTTCGCAGAAAGCTGCTGACGATGAGCAGTGATCTCAGCAGTGATCTGCTCATGGTGCTCCTGCATCTCAGTGGATAAAACAATATAAAGATCAGAAGGAGCAGACGAGCCAGAAGAGGAGCCAGGCAAATGAACAGCAGGATGGACAGGAGGCGACTGAGGAGCAGGAGCCCTAGGACGCATCCTCTTGAGAAGGGTGCTGTTCAGATCAACAGACGGTTCTACAGATTGTTCATTGGAGAGATTGAAATTGAGTTGTTTGAGCAAATAAGTGATGACCATCCCAAAAGGCAAATGCCGAGTAGGGACAAGGAGATGGTCCGAGGTCATAATGCTGATGATGAGCTTGGGATATTTACTCTAATGCCTCGCTGAAGGCAATAGATAAGCAATGGAGCAGATCCCCGGGCGTGACTGTACTCTCCCGATTTTGGCAGGAGGTGTGTAGAACACTATTTTGGCTAATACTTGAGCAATGAGAGTGTAGTGTTTTACTTCCTCATTCCTAACCAAGCCAGGATTGTCATCGCCATGGAGTAACGTGGAAGCGGTGAGGGCAGACTCACCGTCCGGATAAACAAAGTCATGGAGATCTAGGTTGAAAATGTCTTCACCCTCACAGGAGAGGTGAAGATGATGAGCAAATTCTTAAAGAGAGATGTCTATATCCTTCCCCAAGACTCTAGATCTAATCTGATTAGACTCAAATGAAAGGTTAGAATAGAAATATTGAACTAGAGATGGGTAAACTGGCTCCCTAATAGACAGATAATTTTCCAAAGACTTAGCTCTTAAAATGGGGGCTAAATTGAGATGTTCAAAATCATTAATTACCACAGATCGCCCAGAGCTAACAAGTCTAGTAGAAATAATAATGTGTCTATATTGAGCTTGGGATGAAACAAAAAGAGGTGAATGAGAAGAGGTTTGAGCAAATTTTCCTTTTTCAGAGCGTGTCCTCTTCGACATGATGAAGAGATAAGCTAGATCTAGGAAAATGTAGTGAAAATAAAGCAAGGAATTGGAAAGATCCAAAAAAAAATTATTACCTTGAAATTATGGAGAAAATCTGACAAATCCCTTGAAAAAGTGAAGAGCCAGGCCTGAAACAGTAGATCTGAGGAATTTTGGAAGGATCTAGGGTTTAAAGAAGTTGGAGAGGGTTGGAGGGGTGTTAGGGTTTTAGAGGAGAAGAGGGAAAAGAAGAGTCGACGGATGAATGAGAGAAAATATGAGATGAGGGCTTTAAATAGATTGAGTGAAAAACTGGGCTCCCGTCGCCCGGTCGACCGGGTCGGTCGACCGGCGGAAACAGAGAGCAAGTCTCTTTCAGTCGGCCGACCGCCCGGTCGACCGGCTACGGGAATAAAATAAAAATTTATATCAGGCCAGAACGATCGCCCGCTCCGGTGGACCGTGCCTATGCCAGGGCAGATCGGTCGACCGGGACGGTCGACCGGTCTTGCCCAAAAAGCACAGAGCAAGCCAGTGTTAAAAAAAATTTTATAATAATTTTTTTTTGTTTTCTTTAATACAACAAACATGTATATCTTACAAAAGGATGTTAAAATACTTTAAATCATTCTTAGTATGAAAAAAAAACATAAAAAATATATTTATTTTTATTTGTTATTAAATATTTATTCTTATTTATTAATAAAGTGATAAATAAGAGATGTTGAAGCCGAATACCCTGTGAAGGGTTCTGAACTTCTCCTCGTCATTCCTCTAGATAAGAGTTGAGGTGCGCAATTGCCATCTCTATTTATTTGCTTTAAATAAATTGTTTTAAAATAAATCTTTATTTTAACAAAATTCATATAAACAAGATCTAGACATGTGGAAAAAAATAATATGGCATAGAAACATGATAATATACTTAAACATGGCATAGATACAAACAAAATAGAAATGCAAGTTTACAATAACACATATCACAATAACACAAGAGTAAACTAGCATATCCTATATATGAAAAATAAAATCTTTATGTGGAGAAATTACCAAAACATAGGCATTCTCCAAAAATGGGTGCCTCTAAGATAGTGATGCAAGCGACGATATGTTCGTTGAGCGTTGATGCATCCACCACCCGGGCACCATCTCCCCCTAAGTCTTAGAGGATGACGACCCACCTGCATCAATTATTTTCGGTGTGTCTTTTGGTACCCAAATCTTTTTGGGTCCTTTAGGGTTAGTGTTTTCTCGAACCCAAACATGTCTATTTAATAAGTTTAGCTTAGCATAACAAAACTTTTCTAAATGGCCTTTGCGGCCACAATGAGTGCAAGTGTAAATTCTACCATTACCATACATAAATGCATGTGTGATGTGCATGTTTATGTGATTTAGAAGCATGAGAATGATGAGTGTGTTTCCCTTGGGATAATCTTTTGGGAAATTTAGAAGCAGGTTTAGATACATCAAAAGCATACTTCTTTAAGGTTGAGTCCAAAATTTCAACACGTTTTGGATCTCTAAAAGTTCATTTTTGTTGCAAGTTGAAATAGGACTTTTTCCTTTATAAGCTATTTTTAATTTTCAAAATCCTTTTTCATCTTTTCAAAAGAATTTGTTAAAACATTTTTCTCTTGCAAAACATGTTCAAATTTAATTTTCAAAGAATCATTTTCCTTTTTCAATTTCTTATTTTGAGCTTGTGAAAGTTCATATCTACTTGAAGCTTTTCAAAAAAATGTGCAAGCTCATCCATGGTTAAATCATCATCATCTATAGAGTTTTCTAGATATACCTTGGTAGCTTCCTCATCTTGTGCCATGAAGCACATGTGCGCGGCGTCGATCTCCTCTTCAGATTCCGACTCCGTGTCATCCCATGTGGCCACCATCGCCTTCTTCTTCTTTGGCCCGTTCTTGGAGGTAGCAGCTTGTAGAGAGGGGCACTCGGCAATGAGGTGTCCCATCTTCTTGCAATGATAACAAGGACCCGGTTCCTCTCTTTTTCTTTCAAATCTCCCTTGAGGTTTCCCTCTTCGGAAATTGCTTTGTCTACCCTTCTTGTAGAATATTTTGCCCACCTTCCTTATGAGCATGGCAAAGTCTTCATCGTAGTCCTCCGATGAATCTTCCTCATCATGGGTGGATGGAACGGCTTTGAAAGCGAGGGCTTTCTTCTTTGGTGCCTCCCTTTCTTCTCTAACTTTCATCTCCATCTCATGGGTTTTGAGATTACCGATGAAGCCGGAGAAGTCCATCTCCTCCCTATCGTTGAGTTCTTTGAGGGTGGTTGCCTTCACTTCCCAAGATTTGCGAAGAGCTCGAATGACCTTCCGGATCTTTGGTCATTATCAATCGTGTCACTTAAGAAGATAGAGCATTAGTTATCTTGGTGAAACGGGTGAGCATGTCATCAATGCATTCATTTTTAAGCATATAAAAATTTTCATATTGAGAACGAAGCAAGTCAATTTTGGATCTTTTGACTTGAGACGTTCCCTCATGAGTTACAATGAGAATATTCCAAACTTCAAATGCCGATTTATAATTTATGATGCGTGAGAGGTCATCTTCATTAAAGCTTGGGTTAATGCATATTGGGCTCTAGCATTGGCCTCATAGTCCTTAGTGGTATCTTCAGACCATGATCTCTCATCAGTGAGGGGTTCAATAAATTCTTTGGTGATGGCCCTAGCAACTCTAACTCCTAGGGATTTAAGGAAAAGGTTCATCTTGACCATCCAAATGGGGAAGTTCAAGCCATCAAACTTAGGTGGGGACTTGATGCTAGAAAAATCAACAGATGCCATGAATACAAGTATAAGATGCACAACAAATACAAAATGCAACAAATAGATATAGCCAAATATGAGGATCTCCCTAAGGTGGTTAAACCAAAAGTTAGGGTTAGGCTCTGATACCAATTGAAATCACCTAGAGGGGGGTGAATAGGTGATGGCTATACTAATGGTCAAATATTGCGGATTTAAAAACTATTTAAGCAATAAGCACAATTAAAAGAACTTGCAAGTAAATAGGCAATTAATAGAACAAGTAAAAGAGAGATAGAGTTTAGAAAAAAGTGGACAATCACAAACACGAAGATTTTTCCGAGGTTCGAGCCACGCTCTACGTCCCCGCCTTCGACACACGAAGGATTTCCACTATTGGTGATCCCATTGGATCGTCAATACAAGGACACACTTGTCCTATCTCTCGCGGTACCACAACACCAACTTGGAGCACACTCGCTCGCTTGAGGCCGATGCCTCTACAACTTCTCACAATGAAGAAAGAGGTGATCAACACTTGACCACACCAAAAAGCTCACTTGCACAACCCTACAACCAAGATGAGGAGATGATATCTTTGGGATTGTGTAGTGCACAAAAACTAGAGAGAAGTAGAGGATTGCTTCAAGTAAAAGAGTTTGGAATTTTGGCTCAATGAAAAATCTTTTGCTAAAGGCTAAACTTTTGAAAACTTGAATTTTAACTTGTAAATCTTGTTCCTTTAGTTGTAGAACACTCCCTCTATTTATAGGGGATGAAAACTGACTTACAAAGGTCAAAAGAGTCATTGGGAGAAACTCAACAAAAATTTGACTGCTATCGGTCGACCGGCCGGTCGACCGTCAACGGTCGGATTTTCGACCGTTGAGAAGCCGGTCGACCGAAGCGGTCGACCGAAGTCCCAACCAGTGAGCAAGTCTCTCTGTCGTCGACTGGTCCGGTCGACCGGGGAAAAACAGAGAGCACAGACATTGCTCCGGTCGACCGGTTGGTCGACCGATGTGCACACATGCACAGCGGTGCATGTCGGTCGACTGGGCCGGTCGACCGGACAAGGCAAAAACTGTTTTTCCCAAAGGCTATTTGAAGATGGTAAATTTTGATAAAAATTCTTTGGATAGGGGACTACAAAATAGAGTTCTAGGACTTGTAAAAATTAGGGTGTGATCATAGACCAACACCAAAAAGACTTGAACTATATTTTGACAAAAATCCTTTTTCCAAACAAAAACTGTTTTTCCAAAAACTTGTTTTACAAAATGATTTTTCCAAACTTTGATTTTCCAAAACTAGGTTAGAAATCTTGATATGAAATTTGTTTGTACGCTTGAAGCAATATGAAAAGTGTGTGTGTGACAATCCCAAAATAATCTACCTCTATCATCTAGGTTTTGACAAATGAACTAAAAATCTTAACTAAAATGAAAAATACAAATTTTGAATTTGTCTTCAATCTTGTTTGATCCTGGAGCTCTCCTATGTGCTTGGCTCTGGGATCCAAATCTTTGCGGCTTCCAAAAGTGTGAGTCTTGTGTTGGAGCCGTCAAACAAACTAGGATTTTTAACCTGAAACTCATTTAAAACAAAATTGTTAAAACATAACTATATATGGTTTGTTATCATCAAAACGTCGGGCTAATGGCCTTTGGGCCAACAGTTTCGTCAAAATCGGGGACCCAAATCTAGATTCTTGGAAGTACAGCCGACGGGGACAAGCGGGGGTGCGCAGCAGGTGGCGCCACGCACACACCCTAGGATTGCCACAGAAATACAACAATTGCCGTATTTTCACGACAATTGCGTGGAGTCGTGCGTCGTGATTTGTCGTGCGGCTCCTACAGCTCCTTTGGTGCCATGTTTTATGTAACACCCCGCTCCCAGAATACGTACTTAGTTGCGTATTCAGATTTTTCGATCGTATTTTTCAATTTACTTCATGTATTTGTTTTGTATTATGAATTATTTATATGATCTTTTTGTCTTGGATCCGGATTCACGGACTCAGAGTCTGCCCTTCTCTGAACCGGGGACCCGATCCTAGTGTATTACTCAATTTGGTCTTTCTGGTATTCCGATTTGACCGATTTCAGTTTTAAACATCATTTTTCAATATTTTAGATTTCCTAAGATTTTCTGGAATTTTCCTGAATTAAATGGAAAATCTTCAAAACCAGTGCCGACCAGCACCGCTGACCGATTCCTAGATTTTTAATTTACAAATGGAGTCAAATTTTGAGAAACCGCTTTTCCATATTTGCTTAAAATAATATTTACTATCTTAATTCATTTTTGAGAATTTTCAGAATTTATCAGATTTCTGCCAAATTTGGTGTCGACCGATATTGGCGGCCGATTCCAAGATTTTTAATTTAAAAACTATAAAGAATTTCTTGAAATTGATTTCACCATGATTCTTAGAATAATATTCTTGATTTTTGAGAATTTTTGCGGGTCGTTCCGAGATACTTAATTTTCGGACGATTTCGGTATTTTTCCGAAAGTTTTCCGCATCCGCAACTGAATCCCGGGAATCCGCCACTCTAATTATTTTTCCTTTTTCTTCCGAGAAAATATCTTCTTTTTTTCATTTTCTTTTCCTTTTTCCATTTTCTTTCCTTCCTTTTCTTTCCACCAAATTCTCCAAACTTCTCCACTCTTCCAATACTTTCTACATCTTTCCACCAAAAAATATCTTCTCCTTCCACCAAAAATATCTTCTCCAAAATATCCCAAATCACTCAAATCCCTCTCCCATCACCATGGCCGGCCAAGAGACACCTCACCCTCTACATTTTACAAAAAACCCCCTCTCTAAACATTTTTACATCACCTTCACAATTCCAATTCCTATATAAACTTTCCTTCTTCATTCCACTTCATTTTTCTCTTCACCAAAACTCTAACCACCACCAACTCCTCCTTCATCTCCACCACAACAACAACCACTACAACTTCTCCAACTCCTTACCTTCATCTTCTTCCTCCTCCATCTCCATGTAAACCACCACAAACTCCAACAACTCCACCAAAGCCTCAACCTTCTCCTTTACCTTCTCCAAAAATACCACCACCATCAAAACCCTCCACAAAACCACCACCCCATCACCACATCAAGAGCCGGCCACCTCCTTTGGATTGGGGCCGAGCTCTTCTTCGTCGGTAATATCTCCGATGATTATTCCGGTAATCGTTCGCGATTATTCCGGTAATCATTACGGTGACGATTACAACGACAAACAACTAACATCACCATCACCTCTACTATTTTCCACCACCATCTTCACTTCCACCATCACTTTCACCATCATAACACCACCTCCATCTCCACTACTTCAACCTCCAAACATCCCCTAGGCCACGAAGGGGTGGCGCACCACCCCTAGGGCCGGCGGCCACCCAAAGGCCAAGCCCCCCTTTCCTTTGTTCACTTGGTGTTTTCCTCTCCCGGGAATTTGGACGCGCAAAGCTTCAAAAGTGGCGTTTTAGGCGAGTGACTTTCCTCGCCAAGAAAATGGACTTGTATCTTATTATGTTGTATTTAGTATCAGTGCGGTGTGGTTATATGGGTGTGTGTGTCGTATTCTGTGGACATGTCTTGACTCGAACCGGACTGATATACTGTAATGCTTGTAATAGGATAGAACAACTCGTGCGGGCACCCGGTACCTCTACTCAGCCTTCAGGCTTCACTACTCTACGGTAGATTAGCTACCCTCGCACATTGTCATGCCTAAGCGGTATTAACATTGCATGTACTCTTGTACAGACTCCGGGTTTCTGCCCACTCCTGAGATAGCTAGTAGCCACCGAGAGTACGCTTAAACCCTGAGCGTTCTTGACCTCCGGTCTCTCACCATCTCGAAAGGGAAGTGAGTTGAGACCGTCAGGTCCTTCAGCCTCCGGTCTCTCACTATCTCGAAAGGGAAGTGATTGGGACCGACAGGTCTCTCCGTCCTTCAGCCTCCGGTCTCTCACTATCTTGAAAGAGAGGTGATTGGGACCGTCAGGTTTCTCAGCTCCGCCTGGTTATCATGATCAGCGTTCAGCACTTTATCACTAGATTCGTCTAGGCAAGATGCTGCCGGATTTGCTACTCGCCCTTTAAGCCGAGTTGTCCGGTAACCTTGTCAGACGCTCCAGTGTTAAATACTGTTGGCTGTCTGTGCCTCCAGCTTGCTCAGCTCCGCTTGGTTGTGCTCAGCTACTACTCTATCATCATGCCATGTATTTACCTGATATGTTAACACTTGACATGCCATTACTTCATTGACATGCCATTACTTCATACATGTCATTTACATGCTACTATTTAACTCCTGTTTGTATCACCTGACAACTAATGTGTTATCACCTGACACCAGACATGCTACTACTTGACACTGATCTCTTGTTATGAACTCCCGTTATGCTTGTTATGGCTCCTGTTATGCCTGTTATGTACTCCTGTTATATTAATACTTGACCTGTGATTATCACATTTACGGGAATCCTGTCTTGTTATCCTGTATTATATACAGTGACCTGTTATTCTGTACAGTGACCTGTACTCCTGAATTCCTGATCATGTCCTGCTCCTATTATTCTCGTAAATTTATAATTACATGATAAATTATTATAAGACAACTTGCACCCAGTTTGGGGAAAACTGATGGGCCCTGATTAATCATTTTTATGGTGGTCGTATCGAGTCACGCGTGGCCACATACTTGAGGGATCACCTGGCGGCCACCAGGGATTCCGTAGGGTGTGCTGGCACCCCTACTCCTGATTATTCCTGCCGAGTATGCACACGCCCTAGGCCTATTTCTATGGGATCTGCGATACTCTATTCCTGTTCGGGCGTCCATAAGTCCCGGTACCTAGCGGTACGTTCCGGCTCAGCACCGGATACTCCTGGACCGTTGTCCCGGGCATGTACGGGGCCCATCTGAAACATGATTCATCGAACTTTATCAGTTTCTGAATAACTTGCTATATAAGTTGTAAGTGGAAATATGTGAAATGGGACACATACTAAAACCTACAACTTAGACGGCCCCAATTAAATAATATGCTAAAATGAAACTGTTGTGTTGTTTTGTAATCCGGGTTGTATGCGCTTTGATTACGGTGACATGTGATAAAGGTATATGATGAGGGTTTCCTTGTTTGGATTATTCCTTCGATGTACTAGTCTCATGGAGCCGTGACCTAAGCTTGTACGATCGGTTTTGCTTGTAATCGGCTTTATTCGGTTTTATCGGTTTTTATCGGTTTTATGTTAGTTTAGGAGATATCTGGTATTGTCCTATCTACTCTACTTCTCATCTCTTTACCTGCTCTTATCTTACTATACAATGTGTATTCTCTACTGGCAGTCACCTACTATATCCCTCTTGTTCCTGTATGCTGGTACTCACGACACGGTTTTCAATGCTTATTTATGACTTCGGTTTTATCGATACACATGTGCTTATCCTTACACGCCATCTGGCTTTTGCCTCACCACTCGCCTGGGGAGTTCTGACTCCTCTGGATCCTCATGTCCAGGTCTTAGAACTTGAAGCGTGTGGATTCTCCCTGTTGCTGATCAGAGTGCCGCATCGGTAGCGTGGATCTCCAACAGACCGTTCAGAGCCCCATCCTTCCAGGCCCCCTTGTTCAGCTCTAGAGTTTTCTTATTGAACTCTGAGCCACCTATTGTACTGTTCATACTTGTACACCTCTTTGTATTCTCGCATTTGCGCCATGTTGGTGATGTAATATTATTGTAATATTTGTCACCTCTGGTGATAACTTTGTAATTGTACTCATGTGTTGGAATGTATAATGCACCATTTGCTTCTGTACTCTGATTCTTGCCTGTACTGATGCTTAGCGTATATACGTGAGGGTATTTCTGACCTGCGTATATACGTTGCAGTAACGTCTCCGTACCCGCCGGGATCGGGGCGTTACAGGATGGTCTCAGAGCCTAGGTTCTACATCCTCAGTACGTCCAGACGGCAAATTAATGGTAAAGAAATTTGCAACTGGAATGCATGAGTCCTGGTTATACACTCCAACTACAAGTACAGAGTTATCTATTCTTGATCATCTTTCCTTTGATTCCTAATCCCTTCCATCTTTTCCCTGTTTTGGTTTTTCGAAGCCTTTATACCAACTTAAGATATGAATAAACTAGAGGGGTAGCGGCTGGTTCTGAATGAAGCGATTATATGATCTCTTTGGCCAACTCTATGAAGCTCGGGTAGTCTCAGGATTGATCCTAATCGGGTTATCTTTCAGAAGTCAGTAGTCGGAATTCTCTACGGATATTCTTCATTCTCGGCTATATCTTTCCGAGTAATCGATGCCTGATCTTCGAAATTCTTAACTATCGGTCTTCTTTATTTATGCTCAGTATTATCAGGGTTTTCTTTATCTTCAGTATTCTGGCTCATTCTTGGAGCGACATTAGGTATACAGTACAGCGGGAATGCGGGAATTCTGTTGTAAAACTATGTTATCAGTCAGTAATATTCGGCATTGTTTGAAGATTTATACAGCCGGATGTGCAGAGGATGTCTATAGTCTGATCATTGTTCAGTCAACTTGAGAGCCCTACCTATAGTGCTTCATATCTTAATTGGTATAATTCCCGCCCTTGTCCTCTTTGTGTTCAATTTACCCCTTATCGAATTGCGAGGACGCATTTTTGTAAGGTGGATGGATTGTAACACCCCGCTCCCAGAATACGTACTTAGTTACGTATTCAGATTTTTTGATCGTATTTTTCGATTTACTTCATGTATTTGTTTTGTATTATGAATTATTTATATGATCTTTTTGTCTTGGATCCGGATTCACGGACTCAGAGTCTGCCCTTCTCTGAACCGGGGACCCGATCCTAGTGTATTACTCAATTTGATCTTTCTGGTATTCCGATTTGACCGATTTCAGTTTTAAACATCATTTCCCAATATTTTAGATTTTCTATGATTTTCTGGAATTTTCCTGAATTAAATGGAAAATCTTCAAAACCAGTGTCGACCAGCACCGCTGACCGATTCCTAGATTTTTAATTTACAAATGGAGTCAAATTTGAGAAACTGCTTTCTCATATTTTCTTAGAATAATATTTACTATCTTAATTCATTTTTGGGAATTTTCAGAATTATCAGATTTCTGCCAGATTTGGTGTCGACCGATATTGGCGGCCGATTCCAGGATTTTTAATTTAAAAAACTATAAAGAATTTCTTGAAATGGATTTCACCATGATTCTTAGAATAATATTCTTGATTTTTGAGAATTTTTGCGGGTCGTTCCGAGATACTTGATTTTCGGACGATTTCGGTATTTTTCCGAAAGTTTTCCGCATCCGCAACTGAATCCCGGGAATCCGCCACTCTAATTATTTTTCCTTTTTCTTTCAAGAAAATATCTTCCTTTTTTCATTTTCTTTTCCTTTTTCCATTTTCTTTCCTTCCTTTTCTTTCCACCAAATTCTCCAAACTTCTCCACTCTTCCAATACTTTCTACATCTTTCCACCAAAAAATATCTTCTCCTTCCACCAAAAATATCTTCTCCAAAATATCCCAAACCACTCAAATCCCTCTCCCATCACCATGGCCGGCCAAGAGACACCTCACCCTCTCCATTTTACAAAAAACCCCCTCTCTAAACATTTTTACATCACCTTCACAATTCAAATTCCTATATAAACTTTCCTTCTTCATTCCACTTCATTTTTCTCTTCACCAAAACTCTAACCACCACCAACTCCTCCTTCATCTCCACCACAACAACAACCACTACAACTTCTCCAACTCCTTACCTTCATCTTCTTCCTCCTCCATCTCCATGTAAACCACCACAAACTCCAACAACTCCACCAAAGCCTCCACCTTCTCCTTTACCTTCTCCAAAAATACCACCACCATCAAAACCCTCCACAAAATCACCACCCCATCACCACATCAAGAGCCGGCCACCTCCTTTGGATTGGGGCCGAGCTCTTCTTCATTGGTAATATCTCCGATGATTATTTCGGTAATCGTTCGCGATTATTCCGGTAATCATTACGGTGACGATTACAACGACAAACAACTAACATCACCATCACCTCTACTATTTTCCACCACCATCTTCACTTCCACCATCACTTTCACCATCATAACACCACCTCCATCTCCACTACTTCAACCTCCAAACATCCCCTAGGCCACCAAGGGGTGGCGCACCACCCTAGGGCCGGCGGCCACCCAAAGGCCAAGCCCCCCTTTCCTTTGTTCACTTGGTGTTTTCCTCTCCCGGGAATTTGGACGCGCAAAGCTTCAAAAGTGGCGTTTTAGGCGAGTAACTTTCCTCGCCAAGAAATGGACTTGTATTTTATTATGTTGTATTAGTATCAGTGCGGTGTGGTTGTATGGGTGTGTGTGTGTTGTATTCTGTGGACATGTCTTGACTCGAACCGGACTGATATACTGTAATGCTTGTAATAGGATAGAACAACTCGTGCGGGCACCCGGTACCTCTACTCAGCCTTCAGGCTTCACTACTCTACGGTAGATTAGCTACCCTCGCACATTATCATGCCTAAGCGGTATTAACATTGCATGTACTCTTGTACAGACTCCGGGTTTCTGCCCACTCCTGGGATAGCTAGTAGCCACCGAGAGTACGCTTAAACCCCGAGCGTTCTTGACCTCCGGTCTCTCACCATCTCGAAAGGGAAGTGAGTTGAGACCGTCAGGTCCTTCAGCCTCCGGTCTCTCACTATCTTGAATGGGAAGTGATTGGGACTGACAGGTCTCTCCGTCCTTCAGCCTCCGGTCTCTCACTATCTTGAAAGAGAGGTGATTGGGACCGTCAGGTTTCTCAGCTCCGCCTGGTTATCATGATCAGTGTTCAGCACTTTATCACTAGATTCGTCTAGTCAAGATGCTGCCGGATTTGCTACTCGCCCTTTAAGCCGAGTGTTAAATACTGTTGGCTGTCTGTGCCTCCAGCTTGCTCAGCTCCGCTTGGTTGTGCTCAGCTACTACTCTATCATCATGCCATGTATTTACCTGATATGTTAACACTTGACATGCCATTACTTCATTGACATGCCATTACTTCATACATGTCATTTACATGCTACTATTTAACTCCTGTTTGTATCACCTGACAACTAATGTGTTATCACCTGACACCAGACATGCTACTACTTGACACTGATCTCTTGTTATGAACTCCCGTTATGCTTGTTATGGCTCCTGTTATGCCTGTTATGTACTCCTGTTATATTAATACTTGACCTGTGATTATCACATTTACGGGAATCCTGTCTTGTTATCCTGTATTATATACAGTGACCTGTGATTCTGTACAGTGACCTGTACTCCTGAATTCATGATCATGTCCTGCTCCTATTATTCCCGTAAATTGATAATTACATGATAAATTATTATAAGACAACTTGCACCCAGTTTGGGGAAACTGATGGGCCTTGATTAATCATGTTTATGGTGGTCTTATCGAGTCACGCGTGGCCACATACTTGAGGGATCACCTGGCGGCCACTAGGGATTCCGTGGGGTGTGCTGGCACCCCTACTCCTGATTATTCTTGCCGAGTATGCACATGCCTTGGCCTATTTCTATGGGATCTGCGATACTCTATTTCTGTTTGGCGTCCATAAGTCCCGGTACCTAGCGGTACGTTCTGGCTCAGCACCGGATACTCATGGACCGTTGTCCCGGGCATGTACGGGGCCCATCCGAAACATGATTCATCGAACTTTATCAGTTTCCGAATAACTTGCTATATAAGTTGTAAGTGGAAATATGTGGAATGGGACACATACTAAAACCTACAACTTAGACGGCCCCAATTATAATAATATGCTAATATGAAACTGTTGTGTTGTTTTGTAATCCGGGTTGTATGCGCTTGGATTACGGTGACAAGTGATAAAGGTATATAGATGAGGGTTTCCTTGTTTGGAATATTCCTTCGATGTACTAGTCTCATGGAGCCGTGACCTAAGCTTGTACGATCGGTTTTGCTTGTAATCGGCTTTATTCGGTTTTATCGGTTTTTTATCGGTTTTATGTTAGATTAGGAGATATCTGGTATTGTCCTATCTACTCTACTTCTCATCTCTTTACCTGCTCTTATCTTACTACACCATGTGTATTCTCTACTGGCAGTCACCTACTATATCCCTCTTGTTCCTGTATGCTGGTACTCACGACACGATTTTCAATGCTTATTTATGACTTCGGTTTTATCGATACACATGTGCTTATCCTTGCACGCCATCTGGCTTTTGCCTCACCACTCACCTGGGGAGTTCTGACTCCTCTGGATCCTCATGTCCAGGTCTTAGAGCTTGAAGCGCGTGGATTCTCCCTGTTGCTGATCAGAGTGGCGCAGCGGTAGCGTGGATCTCCAGCAGACCGTTCAGAGCCCCATCCTTCCAGGCCCCCTTGTTCAGCTCTAGAGTTTTCTTATTGTAACTCTGAGCCACCTATTGTACTGTTCATACTTGTACACCTCTTTGTATTCTCGCATTTGTGCCATGTTGGTGATGTAATATTATTGTAATATTTGTCACCTCTGGTGATAACTTTGTAATTGTACTCATGTGTTGGAATGTATAATGCACCATTTGCTTCCGTACTCTGATTCTTGCCTGTACTGATGCTTAGCGTATATACGTAAGGGTATTTCTGACCTGCGTATATACGTTACAGTAACGTCTCCGTACCCGCCGGATCGGGGCGTTACATTTTACCTATAAATACCCTGGGATTTCTAGAGCACTAGGAGAAGGAGTTTTAGAGGAGTTTCGAGGATAGTTTTTAGGGTTTTCTTCTCCATGTTGTAGTTTTTAGGGTAGTTTAGGTTAGCTCTTCTTCTTCTTCCTCTTTGTATTTTCTATTTCTTTTATTTTGTAATAGGGAATAGAGTGGTATATGGGTTGAAAGCAAGAGCGCTTGTAATAGAAGGTGACAATCTATGAAAGGTTCTCTCTTTATCTCTCCTTATTTTCTTCTCTCTAACTCCTTTTACAAGCTTAGCTAATTTTCTCTCATAGCAACTGACCACTAACTTGCTAACTTCTTATCTGATAATCCACATGTATCTAACCTCTACTTGGCCTTGCTCTTGCAAGAGCCGTCGATGGCTCATGATGATGGATTCTAATAATCTAACATCCTAACTCTCTAACAAGCTAACATTACTTTATTCCATGCTTTCTCTTGTTTAGTTTTGATGGTTTAAGTATAGCTTGCACTTATTTGTTGAGTTTGAATGTGATGAGTTATCATATGGGTTATGCTTTGAAACGCTCTTTAACCAAGGACTAGTGATGGCCAAAGATACATGTTAGGCAACTATCACTAAGAGGTTAGCATAGTTAGTGGAGCCATTAGTAGTTAGTAGCCATGAGTTTTCTTTCTCTTTTTACTTTGTTTTAGATATACAAACAAAAATCACAAAAACTATTTCTTATGTTTCCTACTTCTTCGTGTTTCACCGTACTCTTCTCTTTTCATTCTTTATTTTTTCTTCTCATTCTTTAAAATATTGAAGAAACTTTAACACAACACGTGAAAAGACCAGTAAAGCTTCTATCATTTTTCCTCCTTGCGGATTCAACCCGTTTAGCCTCAATGCTATAACAGAAGTATCGAGGAAGTCAAAGCACGCACTTTTAACTCTTCAAAACATACAGTTTTCGTGTGGTTTTCCCTCGATCAAATTTTGGTTCTGTTGGCAGGATGGGAATGGTTTGACTTCACATTTTTGTTAACTTTTTTTCTTTGTTTTTGGTGTGCAGGTCAATTTTTTAGCATTGCAGAAGTCCACACTTGTTTTGTGCGGTTAGGTAAATTCTTCTATATTATTATATTCTGTTTCTAGTTTTTGTTGCCTGTGCACTATAATAATTTAAGAACTAAAATATGAAAATTGGATGCTTTAAAACGATTTAGACATTTGCATTTAGGCACATGTCGATTTCAATTCCAATATACTGTATTGTGTTTTTGTGTTGTTGTGATCTTGACAGATGCATTGCATATAGTTAGGATAAACATGTGGGTGATTTACTCTCTTTGTGTGTTCATTCTTATCTATATTACACACTTGCACGATCTGAATTTAAGGGCAAAACCCAGTACAACACAAGGTGGGAAAGTCATTACCCTCCCTTAGCCCAAAAATCACCTCCCCACTCACACAACCCAAGCCTTAATAAAACTTGCTAGACATTGGCCCCTAGGGACATCTCGAACTCATTGAAGAGATTGATCTAAGGGAAAGTTGTTAGAAGTTGACTCTTGTCAAATCGGTGTCTAAGGTTGGGGGTTGATACGAGAAACCTCGAAGAACATTGGTTTGCATATCTCCCACTGATCTTGCCTCTACCTGGCCGATTAAGTTGCGGTCAGATTCTGACAATGTACCCCACGTGGACAGTCTAACCAGTTAAGAGTCATCTAGGTCTAAGTCAACCCTAGCATAGGCTTGTTTTCCTTTTCTTTTTCTTTTTCTTTATTTGTTTATTTGTTTGTTTGTTTTTTGTAAATTATAAAATGGATTTTAACAACAACAATTTTTTCAATCCTAATATGAATCCATATTTCACCCCGACCTCATTTGACTCGGATAACTCCGACCCGGCTATGTAGAACATAAACCAATCATATATGTCAAATTAGGATTATCCGACTCAATATGTGCCCCAGTCCCAGTACTATGAATAAGATTAAAATAATCATTACCACTCTTCACAGAGTCTGTAGGGATACAACTCTCCCGAGTCATATGGGCAACCACTTTACTAATATTCTGCTTCATATACTCCTTCTCCCGTACACCCTTAGAAGAACTAATTGACTGGGAAAAGAGGATGGATGTCTTAGAGGAACTTGAGCGATGAATTTAAAATCTAGAAGACTCAAAATCCTATCAAAGTTTTCAAATCCAAGATCCTTATTCCATTTTTCAAGTCCCACAACAAGAACATACCGACTTCGAAAAGAATACAGAATCCATGATTCAATTCCAAAGTAATCCTTTCAATATGATAGAAGCTAGAATTAGTCGATTGGAAAACATGTGTTGGAATAAGGAAACTCTCCCTACCCAATCTTTAACTACTCCTAACACTTCTAATCATTTTGATGTAAACCAAGAATCATGGAATCTTGAAGACTTTGACCAAGATTCAATTTTATCACAAAACCTTGAACTTGATCAATATCAACCCATTGACAAATTGGCAAGTTTTCATTTTAATGAAATTGAACTTGAATATGGATGTGAATCTGACCCACAACTCTGTGATTCAATTCCAATCTTTGAATCTTTGTTGATTCTGGCATCCTTACCTAAGTTGGAGTTATTGCCTGAGTCAACATTGATTCCTGTATCAATGAATTTTGAAATTGACCTACTTCTTTTGGATAGTCACATTTCATTGATGAGAACAGAAAGTGAAATTAAATTCTTTGATTTGGATCAACTCTTGAACCTAAACTGACTCTTGAACCCAAAGTTAATTTTTCTGAGTTAGTATTGGTTCCCGAACTTTTCATTTCAAAGCCCAAATCCTCTATTCCACAAAATCACATTCTATTGTTGGACCAAGGTATTGACCAGAATGACTCAGTGATGATCTTTTAAGATTGTCCATGTAAAGGGAATAATTTTCATGATAAGATATTGCATGATCCTATTAATATTGGGGATTATAAATATATTGATAAAAAAAAGGTCAACGAAGGTGGATTCTATGAGCCACCACATTATCTTGATTGAGTAGCAACGCTTGGCCCAATCAGACCACCACCGGAGCCACCACTATAAGGTAATTTTCTTTCCTTTTCATTTTTTTCATTTATATACACATTCACGATGCATTAAGGACAATGCATAAGATAAGTGTGGGGGAGGGTTTACTAACGTACGTTGTTTTAAATTTTCTTTCTTTTACACTTCTTTTTAGGAAATTTTAAAATTTTCTTTTGTATAGAAACTCTTTTCTTTTCTTTTTACAAAACTTTCTGAAATAAGAGAAATAGTTTTGATTTATTTTTAAGAAAATTAAGATTATCTTAGGAATTAAGAAGACCTAAAATTATGAAATTTTAAACCGAGAGAAAAAATAGATCTTGTTTAAATTTTAGGATAAGTAAAATTGGAAAGATAATTTGATCTTGAATTTTTTGCCTTAGATTTATGCACTTCACACTTACACAATTTTTTTAGATTGAAACAAAGACTGAAATGCCATAAAAAATATATAAAAAATGAAATAATGATAACAAAAATCACTTATTGAAGTTGGGTAACTATCCCTCAGGAATCATGATTATTCATGCCTAAAATAGTGGACAATAACAAAATAATCCCTTTTAGTTTTGTGGCCTTGTTTACTCGAGTCCTAAAGTCCGAGGGATGTTTTCTCATCAGGTGCCCTAAAACTATCTGGTGTGGGAGTCACCGGCTAAAGGCTCACTATCCGAATAAATAAGAAAGCCTACGAAACTAAGGGAAGAAAAAAAAAGAAAAAATTAATATACACAAATCAATGGCATGAAAGTTTGAGGCAATATCCCAAAAATCTTCATAGTTCACAAAGTATATATTTTTCTAATAGTTTTATGAAAGATCAAAGAACCGATTAAATTTTAAATTCTTACATTTAATTTATAACACGATTTTGCATACTTAGTTTAAGGAAGAATAATTTCTGGTTAACCTATGACCTTAGATCACTTAAATTTTCGTAAATATTTTAACAATTTTTTCTATTCCATAATGCATTTTTCAAAATACGAATATTTGATTTCTTTATTTTTGGATTTTGTGGGTGTAATCCGCTGAAAACCCTCAGGAGATAAAACTCCTTCTCTAAGAAAAACCTAGAGGTTTAATGGCTTATTGCACACGCTTAATGCAATCACGTCACCTGCGAAAGTGGTGTAATAATCTTCTTACTTAGTTTTTTTATTTTGCTCGGGACGAGCAAAAGATAAGTGTGGGGTGTGATTAGTCTCTAAAATTGTATATTTCATACCACATCTTCACATTTATTTGATATTAAATCCTGTTAATAATACCTGTCTTGTATGTTTATAGGTCCATGGCATGAAATGAAGAAGAAGCCCAAAAAGCCTATTTAATTGGTGATTAAAAGCCTACATGAAAAGTTATTGACTTTGAAGGATGGTTTCGTCAAAACTGGGGGCCCAAATCCAGATTCCAAGAAGTACAGCCGATAGGGGGACAAGCGGGGGGCGCGCAGCAGACGGCGCCGCACACGTCGCCATAGGATTGCCGCGAAAATGTGGCGGTTACCACGTTTCTGCAGCAATTGCATGGAGCCGTGTGTCGTGATTTGACGCGCGACTCCATACAGCTCGTCTGGTGCCCTATTTCGTTTATAAATACCCTGGAATTTTTAGAGTACCAGGAGAAGGAGTTTTAGAGGAGTTTGGAGGACAGTTTTTAGGTTTTCTTTTCTATGTTGTAGTTTTTAGGGTAGTTTAGGTTATTCTTCTTTTTCCTCTTTGTATTTTCTGTTTTTTGTAGATCTTGTAACTGGGAAGAGAGTGGTACATGGGTGGAAAGTAAGAGTGCTTGTAATGCAAGGTGACAATTTATGAAAGGTTCTCTCATTATCTCTCCTTGTTTTCTTCTCTCTAACTCTTTTTACATGCTTAGATAATTTTCTCTCATGGCTACTAACTACTAACCACAAACTTACTAACTTCTTAATTGATAATCCACATGAATCTAATAGCCTCTACTTGGCCTTGCTCTTACAAGAGCCATTGATGGCTTATGATGATGAATTCTAACACTCTAACATCTTAACTCTCTAACAAGCTAACATTACTTTATTCCATGCTTTCTCTTATTTAGTTTTAATGGTTTAAGTGCAGCTTGCACTTATTTGTTGAGTTTGGATGTGATGAGTTATCTTATGGGCTATGCTTTGAAAAGCACTTGAACCAAGGACTAGTGATGGCCAAGGATATATGTGAGGCAACTATCACTAAGAGGTTAGCATAGTTAGTGGAGCCATTAGTAGTTAGTAGCCATGAGTTTTCTCTCTCTTTTTACTTTGTTTTAGATATACAAACAAAAATTACAAAAACCATTTCTTATGTTTTCCACTTCTTCGTGTTTCACTGTACTCTTCTCTTTTATTCTTTGTTTTCTTTCCTTTTTATTTTTTAAAATATTGAAGAAACTTTAACACAACACGTGAAAAGACAGATAAAGCTTGTATCGCTTCCTATCCTTATGGATTCGACCTGTTTAGCTTCTATGCTATAAAGGAAGCATTGAGGAAGCCAAAGCATGCACTTTTAACTCTTGATTTCAAAACATACATTTTTCGTGCGCGATTTTCCCTCAATCACCAAGTTTGGAAAATCATCTTATAGTCATAATTGTCTGCACCTTGATCCAACGATAGAACATAATTTGTTAAAATGATTGATTTGGGCTCAAAAATATTAGGTTTGGAAACTAATACTGACTCGAAAAAATCAGTTTTGGGCTCAACCTGATTAGATGAAATCTTTAGCTTCTCAACAAAATTCTCCTCACAAAATTTATTAAATTCATCCTCAAATTTTGTTTGAAATAAAAGTTCATCTTTATCACATTTATTCTTACAATATGACTCAACTTGCTCCTTTATGATTAGTCTACGTTCTGCATCATTACATCACATTTCCTTACCGATTTATAAATAAAATGACACTTCTCACCCATGTTTTGGTCTATTTTGCAGATAATCAAGAGTCTAGAGGCAATGAAGTAATAAGAGCCTAATTAAACCTAATTTTAGATAATTAAATCTCATTTCTTAAAGGTCAAGCTAGAGAGCTTCTAGAAGATGCATTGGATCCAGAAATTTGGGGCGAATCTTATGAAAATTTGGATCCATATATCCAAATCCGAGACCATACAAAAGCTTCTCGAGACCAGACGAAGATGTGGACCAAAGGTAGGGACCTAAGTCCCTGGTTTTGCCGCAGACCCGCAAGGGTCCTTGCGGATCCGCGACAATTTAGTGGAGGCACGCGTCGATTTTTGACGCATGGCCTCATCTCATCAAACCCTACCTCCTTCTGTCTATAAATATCCCTACAGAGAGACAGAAAAGCAGCAGATAGAGCAAGTAAGGTAGGATTTCTCTCTTCTAATTGTAGAGTAGGATTTTCTTCTCATTTCTTTTGTATTTTTTCTTTTTTTAGATCTTGTAGTAGAGCTGAGTTGCTTCTGGAGGGAGAGAGATATTGATGTAATAGAATGACAATCTATATAAAGGTGTCTCCTTTCTTCTCTATTGTAATCTTTTCCATCTTCTACATGATTCTTAGCTAGTTTTCTTCTCATGGCAATCTAACTACTAACCATTAACTAGCTAACTTCTTACTTGATAATCCCTATGAATCTAATAACCTCAGCTAGGCCTTGCTCTTGCAAGAGCCATTGATGGTTTATGATAATGAATTCTAACATTCTAACAATCTAACATCTAGCCACTAACAAGCTAACTTGTAATATCTGCTTTATTTCATACTCACCTCTACTTGGTTTTGATGATCTAATAGTAGCTTGCACATTGTTGTGTGACATGAATGTGTTTGAATGTAAAGAGCAATTTTATGTGTCATACTTTGTAATGCTCTTAAAGCCAAGAACTAGTGATGGCCAAGGATCCATGTGAGGCAACTGTCACAAAGAGGTCAGCATGTTAGTGGAGCAATTAATAGTTAGTAGCCATGAGCTTTCTTTCATCATTTTCCTTCTTTTCTTGACTTTGTTTTAAAAACTATTTCCAAAACCTTTTTATCATTGTTCTATCATTGTTTTCATCATCTTCTTAGTTCACCTTTGTTTTCATCTTCTTCACCACAAGTTCTTTTCTTTTTCATTTTCTAAACCACTTTTTAAAGCACTTCACTTTTCATTTCATTTCTATTTTCTTGTTTTAATTTTCTGATCTAATGCCACTTCTCCATTGTTTTCACATCGTCGTTTTTATTGCCTTCTCCATTTATCACTTCTAGTTTTCTTTTCTTTTTCTCTTTCTTTAATAAAGAAGAACTTGTTAACAACTAACGTTAATAAGAACTGTTAATGCTTTTATTACCTCCCGTCCCTATGGATTCAACCCGTATATGTTGGCCCAAAGGTTAAAATCCCCGATTTGGTATTTTGATGATAACAAAGCATATGAAGTTATTTGGTACTAATCAAGTTTAAGAGTGTATTTTAGGGTTCAAAAAGATCTAACAGGTTTCTTTCTCTAAAGAAAGGCGTTGATGGCTCAAGGGTACATAAGAACGGGATCATAGCTCAAAGCTCTTAACATTGTTCAAATATCACTATCAGAGAGCCTGCTTTAAGATTCTTGTAGTCGATTAGAAGCTTATAAGAACTACTTTGTTAAAGAGTAGACTATAGATTTGAGGCTCAATGATATACACACCCAAAAATGTACATTTTCAAAAGTATGATTTTTGACATGTTTGATTTTGATACCCATTCCATATTTTTCTTAAAATTTCTATCTCTGTTTAGAACTTGTATCTCATGGCTATGCATGTAATTTCTCTTTCAAAATTCAAACAAAAATTATTTGAAAATTTTCTGTATCTTCAAAAATACCTTGACCTAGTTTTTTGGCCTAGGTCGGTCGACCAGGCGGTCAACCGTGCCTATTACAGGCCAGAACAATCGACCGCACGGTTGACCGAACCTCTGACAATTGGGGTGTGCACATTGTGCACATTCCCAATCGACCGACTGGTTGACCGGTCCCCTATTACGGTCGACCATACGGTCGACTGACTGTAAGTCATTTGGTCTCGGTTAAACACGGTCGACCAATCGGTCGACCGAGAGCTAACAATCATATTTTTCTGAATGGCCGGTTGATAGACTGGCCGTTGACACTCTGTCAGATTAGCAACAATGGCCAGTTTTTGAAAGCTATTTTTAACTTGTTTTTTAAAATGTGTTAAGTTGAATTTTAAGGGTTAATTTCTTCCTTTTTAAACTTGGTAAAAATATTCTAAATTTGTTTTTCTAAAATCTATATAAGGGTCATTAGGATTGAATAATAGACAACAAATTCCATTGAAAATTTAGTTTTACTTTCAAAGAGAAAAAATTTCAAGTTTTTTTTGTGCTCTTATTTTTATAATATTTAATTGAGCTTTTTCTGGTCTTAAAATCTCACTTTTCTGATTTCTACTCTCACTTACATCCTTGAGCTTCAAGTTTAAATTTTACTCTATAGGGTTATATAAGAGAGTTGCAAAGAGAGTGTTTGTGGTCTCTTGATCACCCAGAGCTTATTATCTCAGTTGGCTTTGTGTTGCCTCTAGTGTAGTGGATTGAGTTAGGGAGTTGTGTATTTCAAGTAGTTGTAATTTCTTGTTGTAAGGTCTCTTTGTGGAGGATCCAATAGTGGATAGTGAAATCCTTCACGGTGGTGAAGGCGGGGACGCAGAGCGATGGCTCGAACCTCAGAACAAATCTTTTTGTTTGCGATTGCTTTATTGTCTCTACTTACTTATTTTATTATTCATTTATTCTTATCGATCAACACTCATCTTAACAAGATATTAATTGAGCACCTTAACTCTTGTCTAGAAGAATCACGAGGAGAAGTTCAGAGCCCTTCATAGAGAATCTGCCTTCAAGTCTTATTTTGAGTGATCGGTTGCATCATTTATATTATATTGTATTGAATTTTTATTTGATTAGCTATACACCTATTCACCCCCTCTAGGTGTAATTTTAATTGGTATCAGAGCATCGGTCTCTAGTTTTTGGCTTAACAACCTTAGAGAGATCCTACTTGCTAATCATTTCATTGCCATCTTCATTCTCATCCACTATAGTTAAAATGACCGAAGATATTAAGACCCCTCTCAAGTTTGATGGCCTTAACTTTCCCATATGGAAGGTTAAGATGACCGTATTTTTGCAATATCTAGGAAGTCAGGTTGCAAAAATGGTGACTAAACCCTTTAGTATATCTAATGGTGATGAAGACACTTGGTTCGATATTGCCACCAAGGAGTTTGATGCCAATGCAAAGGCACACTATGCATTACTTCAAGCCTTGAACAATGACGACATAGCTAGGGTCATTCATTGCAAATCCGCCTATGAAATTTGGTCACATCTAGTGGTCACTCATGAGGGAACATCACAAGTCAAGAGGGCAAAAATTGAACTCTTGCGTTCCCAATATGAAAACTTCACTATGCATGAAAATGAGTCTATTGATTATATGATTACAGAATTTACTAAAATATCTAATGGTCTTTCTTCTTTAGATAATGCCATTGATAATGATCAAAAAGTTTGGAAGGTCATTCGTACACTTTTACCCTCATGGAAAGTCAAAGCTATTACATTGAAAGAGTTAAACGATAAAGAAGAGATGGAGCTCATTGGTCTTATCGATAACCTTAAGACCTATGAGATAGAGAGGAAGGCTAGAGAAGAAACGACACCTCAAAAGAAAAAGACAATTGCCTTCAAGTCCACTCTCACCATCTCCGACGATAATAAAGAAGAATATGATGAAGATCTTTCCCTCCTCGTAAGAATGTAAGGAGAATGTACAATAAGGCAAAGATCAACAATAGGAGACGATGGCAAGGAAAGGAGGAAAAGAAAATCATCTGTTTTAACTATCAAAAACCCGGACACATCATTGCCGAATGTTCGGATATAAAAAACAAGCCATCTTTCTCAAACAAACCAAAGAATTCATTTATGAAGAAAGCTCTCCAAGCTACATAAGATTCAGAAAGTGAATCAGAAGAGGAGCTGGATACGACAAACGCGTGTTTCATGGCAAATGATAACACAACTAAGGTAATTTCTGAACCATCCCTTGATGATTGTGATTTAACTATAGATGAATTAGGAGATGCATTTGTAAAACTTTCAAATAATTATGATTTTCTAAAGAAAAATATCTAAAAATGAAAAAGAAAAATGAAGTTCTTCAAAATAAAATTATCACTTTTCTAAAGAAAAGGATGATTTATCTTCCACTCTTTTATCCACACAAAAAGATTTTGATGCATACAAGATTTCATGTAAATCAAAGTTTCTCATGATTGATAAAAATGAAATTTTTACTTTAAAACTAAAATCAACACTTTGGGAAATGTTTTAAAGAAATGTGAGTTTGATAAAGCTAAATTAGAGGCCATATTTTTCAAAAAAATTCATCAAAGAGACATATTCATACTACACATGCTTACACTTCTAAATCACACACTAAGCATGCTCATGTACCACATGCTCATTATACACATCATGTATTCATGTATTATAGAGTTTATTCATATACTTTTTGTGGATGAAAAGGTCACTTAGCTAAATTTTATTTTGATAGTATAAATGCTTCTAATAATCATATTTGAGTTCGAAGTACTAGCGTCATAGGACCCAAGAAAATATAGGTACCAAAATTAACAGCTTCATTATTTGATGTAGGTACACACTACGACTCCAAGACGTAGGGAGCGTGGTATCTTGATAGCGGTTGCTCAAGACACATGACTTTGGACATCAATAATTTTGCAACCCTATCACGGAATCAAGAAGGTGGCACCATCACCTTCGGAGATGACTCAAAGGGCAATATTATCGGTATCGGTAACATTAAAATTGGCTCGTCTCCATTGATTGAAAATGTTGTTAGGAATAAAGCTAGGTTAGTGGCCCAAGGTTACACCCAAATCGAAGGTATCGATTTTGAGGAAACTTTTGCACCCGTAGCATAGCTTGAAGCCATACGGATTACACTTGCTTTTGCTTCTATAAAAATTTCAAACTTTTCAAATGAATGTCAAAAGCACATTTTAAAATGGTTTTATTGAAGAGAAAGTGTATGTTGAACAACCCCCCAGGGCTTGATCCTATACATCCAGATTTTGTTTTCAAATTAGACAAAGCTTTATATGGTTTAAAACAAGCTACTAGAGCTTGTTATGAAAGACTTTCAACATTTCTTATTTCAAATAGTTTTGTTAAAGGTAAAATAGATACCACTTTGTTTACAAAATACGTAGATAGTGATATTCTTATCGTTCAAATTAATGTTGATGATATTATATCTGAATCTACTAATGAAAAGCTTTGCAAAGATTTTGAATCATGCATGAAGAATGAGTTTGAGATATCTGATGGGCGAGCTAAACTACTTCCTTAGACTCCAAATCAAGTAAAGGAGTGATAAATTTTTTATAAATTAAGCCAAGTACACAAGAGAACTCATCAAGAAATTTGGACTTGAAGGGGCAAAGATGAGCAAAACTCCCATGGCTACCACAATAAAACTTGATAAGGATGAACAAGGTATAAATGTAGACATAACTTTATAGAAGCATGATTGGTAGTTTATTATATTTAACGGCTAGTATGCTTGATATTATGTTTAGTGTATGTCTATGTGCAAATTTCAATCTTGTCTTAAAGAGTCCCACTTGCGATAAAGCACATTATTAGATATCTTAAGGACACTATTGGAATGGGCTTGTAGTATCTGAAGACCGGACGATTTTTCATAACGAGTTTTTCAGATGCTGACTATGCCGGTTGTAGAGTGGATAGGAAGAGTATTAGTGAAACTTGTCAGTTTTTAGAAAATTATCTTGTTTCATGATCTTTCAAGAAATAAAATTCTGTAGCCCTCTCAACCCTCAAGGTGGAGTATTTTATGGTCGGGACTTTTTGTGCACAAATCCGTTGGATGAAACATACTCTCCTTGACTATTATTTACATTATGATCATATTAAGATATTTTGTGATAATAGTAGTACTATTCATATGACTAAAAATGCAAATCAACATATTAAGATAAAGCACATAGAAATTTGATATCACTTTCTAGAGATCACTATGAGAAAAGTGATATTGAAATTGATTATGTTTCAACTGATTTTCAACTAGCAGATATTTTTACTAAGCTACTTGATTTTAACAGATTTTTTTCAATTGTGGAGAACTAAATGTTTGTATTATTGATTCATGAGTTTTTCTTCTGATAAAATCTATATATATATATATATATTAATTTTTTATTGTTTTTGCTTATCCTTTTTGATGCATGATAAAAAGAGAGAGAAGTATTTATGAGCATTTATTAGTATTTGAGTATTTATTGGTATTTAAATATTTATTTGTATTTGTTTGATCATGCTCATGTTCTATGGTATTTGTTTGATCATGATCTTGTACTATGCCTTTATCATTTAACTTGCTGATATCTTGTACTTCATAGCTAGCATACTTGAGGGGGAGCTTTTACAAAGCTGTTTCCTAGATTTTTCTTTTAAATAGCTCATATATTTTGTCATCATCAAAAAGGGGGAGATTGCTGGCCCAAAGGTTACAATCCCCGGTTTTATGTTTTGATGATAACAAATCATATGAAGTTATTTAGTACTAATCAAGTTCAAGAATGTATTTCGGGAAAAAAGATCTAACAGGTTTCTTCTTCTAAAGGAAGGTGTTGCTGGCTCAAGGGTACTCAAGAACGGAAAAATAGCTCAAAGCTCTCAACATCATTCAAACGTCACTATCAGAGAAGCTCACTTGAAGGTTCTTGTAGCCGATTAAAACCTTGTAAGAAACTAGTTTATTAAATTTTTAGAATATAGATTTGACGCTCAAAGATATACACACACAAAAATACATGTTTTCAAAATTATGGTTTTTGACATGTTAGGTTTTGATATTTGTTCCATATTTTTCTAAAATTTCTATCTTTGTTTAGAACTTGTATCTCATGACTATGCATATCATTTCTCTTTCAAAATTCAAAAAAAATTATTTAAAAATTTTCTGTATCTTCGAAAATACCTTGACCTAGTTTTTTGGTCTAAGTCGGTCGACCGGGCGGTCGAAAGTGCCTATTACAGGCCAAAACGGTCGACCGCACGGTCGACCGAACATCTGGCAATTGGGGTGTGCACGTTGTGCACATTCCCAGTCGACCGACCGGTAGACCGGTCCCCTATTATGGTCGAACATATAGTCGACTGACTATAAGTCATTTGGTCCCGTTAAACACGGTCGACCAACCGGTCGACCGAGAGCCAACGGTCATATTTTTTTGAGTTGCTGGTCGACCGGTACTCTGCCAGATTGGCAGCAACAACAAGTTTTTAAAAGCTATTTTTTAATATGTTTTTTAAATGTGTTAAGTTGAATTTCATCCTTTTAAACCTAGTAAAACTATTCTAAATTTATTTTTCTAAAACCTATAAAAAGGGTCATTGGGATTGAATAATACACAACAACAAATCCCATTGAAAATTTAGTTTTGCTTTTAAAAAGAAAAGTTTCAAGTTTTCTTTTGTGTTCTTATTTTCAAAATCTTTAATTTAGTCTTTCTGGTCTTAAAATCTCTCTTTTCTGATTTTCACTCTCACTTACATCCTTGAGTTTGAAGTTTAAATTTTACTTTATAGGGTTTTGTAAGAGAGTTGCAAAGAGAGTGTTTGTGGTCTCTTGATCACCCGGTGCTTGTTATCTCAATTGGCTTTATGCTGCCTCTGGTTTAGTGGATTGAGTTGGGGAGTTGTGTACTTCAAGTGGTTGTAATTCCTTGTCATAAGGTCCCTTTGTGGAGGATCCAATAGTGGATAGTGAAATCCTTCACGGTGGTAAAGGCGGGGACGTAGAGAGGTGGCTCCAACTTCGGAACAAATCTTTTTATTTGCGATTACTTTATTGTCTTTATTTACTTGTTTTATTATTCATTTATTCTTATCGATCAATACTCATCTTAATAAGATAGAAATTGAGCACCTCAACTCTTATCTAGAAGAATCACGAGGAGAAGTTCAAAGCCCTTCACGGAGAATCCGGCTTCAAGTTTTATTTTGACTGATCGGTTGCATCATTTCATATTATATTGTATTGAATTTTCATTTGATTAGTTATACACGTATTCACCCCCTCTAAGTGTAATTTCAGTATAGCCTACATGCTATAATGGAAGTATCGAGGAAGCCAAAGCGCACACACTTTTACACTAATTTCAAAATACACGTTTTCAAGTTCTGGTTTTACCCCAATCAAAATTTTGGCGCCATTGTCGGGGAATGAATATTGTGAGAATTTTGGACAAGTTGGTTGAAAATTTGACTTAGAGGAGGTGAATCCCCATTGACTCTGTGAAGAGTGAAAATTATTTTAAAAATTATGGTCATAAGATTGGGGATATGGGTCAAAGAGTCGGATAAATCCAATCCAGCTTATTTGATTTTCCTTATCCCAATTTTGGAAGTAGAAATTTTTGATGTCTGGGACATCGATTTTAGAGAACCCTTTCCTAGTTTGTTCGGTAACCAATACATTTTGGTTGCTGTAAACTATGTTTCTAGGTGGGTTGAAGTAGTGCCAGCGAGGACAAATGATAACCGAGTTGTTGTCAAATTTTTGAGAGAATATATCATTTCCCGCTTCAGAGTCAATGACTCTCATTTTTGCAATAGGACTTTTGAAGCCCTAATGCGAAAATATTTTATATCTAACAAATTATTCACAACATACCATCCTCAAATGAACAGGCAGGTCAAAGTTACTAATAGACAAATAAAACTCAATCTAGAGAAAACCGCAGAGCAAAATAGGAAGGATTGGTTCGTTTAGTTTATAGATGCACTCTGGGCTTACCGGACCACCTTAAAAACTGTTCTCAGTGTGTCTCCATACTGAGTTGTGTTTGAAAAACCTTGCCATCTGCTAGTAGAACTAGAACACCATGCTTTATGGGCAATTAAGCAACTCAATTTTGACTTGAACATAGTCGGTGATCTACGAATACTGTAGATTTCCGAGTTATAAGAGATAAGGAATAAAGTCTACGACAATGCTCGAATTTCTTAAGGCCGAACCATACTTTTCCATGATCAATCCATCCATAGAAAGAATTTTGTCCCAGGAAAAAAGGTTTAGCTCTACAACTGTAGACTCCATCTCTTCGCCAAAAATTAAAAACACATTGGTCAGGATCCTTTTTGGTGAAAACTGTCTTTCCACACGGTGTAGTGGAAATCTTTGATCCTAAAAACAGTACGTATTTAAGGTCAATGGACAACGATTAAAACCGTTCTTGACCACTAAGCCTGAGCTACATGGAGCTACTGACCTTGGTCTCTGTGATCCAGTATACGAGTGACCAGGCCCTTCTCTGATTTTCCCTGCTATTCATTGTAAATTTTTTTCCATAGGGGACTCTTTTTGTAAATAACATTTTCTTCCTTTCTCTTTTAAAAATAAATAAATAAAATATATAAAATTAAAAGAATTTTTTTTTAGATATTGTGTAGAATTTTAAGCACCCAAATCCCTAATTTGAAATTCCAAATCTCTTTCTAGGGAAAAAATAGGAAACACCCCAAAGTCTTACCCTATTTAAACCCTATTTTCTCTCTCCCTGTGCATCATCTTCTAAACCTAGAGCCAGATCTGAAGAGAGGAAGAGAGAGCGCCACTCTCCCCAAAACCCAACCTCCTGTCTCCCAAAGTCTATCACAGAAACCCTTAAAAAGCCACAGATCCGCAACCGTTCTGTCATCTCTAGAGCGCCACCAAATTTTCTGGCGATCGATTTTTTTTATAGATCTTAGATCTATGACTGAATCTTTGTTGTTTCTGCTTGGATTGCCCCAGATCAGTCCTTACTTCATTTCCCCTACGAATTTTAGGGGAGGTTTGCATTCTCTAATCCTTTCTTCCATAAGTTTTAATTTCCAGATCATGGCACCCTCTATTTTCGCTAAAAATGATTTTTCTAGGATCTTGACTGATATGAATGGATATGGCCATGTATTTTTGGATAGGATTAAAGAAAGAAATTGATATGCTCTTGTATATGACAACTCTGAATTTGAAGCATACTATTATCTTGAACTTGTCAAGAAGTTCTATACATGCATTGACACTACCACTATTGATTTTGACAACCACCAATTCAATGTGCACTTTGATACTTGGGACATCATTGTTACTGTTGATATAATTGAGGATTACATACAAGTCCCCAGTTTACCAAAACACATTGAGCCCTTACCTCTTATAGAATACATGGCTATTATGGGTGCCCGTTCTACGGAAAAAGACCGTAGGCTTAAATCTTGCATAACATCTTGCAATGTCCATTGCATTGGATGATAGGTCCAACGCAATATTTTAGGCCTTGACCACACCACATCTTTTAATAAGCTTGTGTTGCAAACTATCCACAGTCTGATGACTAGAAAGCACACGATCTGCCTAAACATGATCATTCTCCACAGCTTGATTACCAACTCCCAGCGCACTAAAGGTGCAAAGTACTCACATTTCGTATAAGTCATCCGTCTGTGTAGGAATTTTCTACCAGATAAGGTCTTTTCTGCCTATGACCGAGTCTTTATGGCCCCTGAACAGATAACTAGTGCATATAATAGTTGTCTACATGCAGCTTGGACACCTACTGTTCAATCAGAGGACATCCCAACTGAGTCCTCTTTTGAGGAACTGTTGAAGGAGGAGGACGAGCATGATTTTTGGCGTCAGCCGCCGCCCACTGAGTCACATGCCTTCATGTCTTCCATTTGGAAAGGCATGAAGAAGATTTTTAAGGGACAAATTTGGCTTGAAAACAAATGAAGAGCAGTCTGCACGACTTGAGCGTATAGAGCAGGGCTTAAGACGATCACGGTCGGCCGGCCCGAGCACTTCGGCCGGTTCGAACTGTCGACAAGGGTGACATCTTTTTCACTTACCTTTTTTCATGCATTTATATTATATTGCATACATGGAGGAAAATGCATGAGATAGGTGTAGGATAGGACTTTCCTTTTCCTTTTCTTTTCTTTTCTAGGATTTTTCTTTTAGATTTTTCTTTTTTTTAGGATTTTCTTTCTTTCGTTAGGATTCTCCTTAGATTTTTCTTTCTTTTTAGGAAATTTCTTTTCCTCTAAAAAAAGAAAAAATTTCGATCCATTTTTAAGAAAATTAACTTTATCTTAGGAATTAGGAAAACTCTAAACTAGCATTTTTAATTTAAGTTAAAATAAGAAGAATTGTTAGATTTTTAGGTTAAGAAAAAAGAATAGAAAGATAATTGGAACTTGGATTTTTTTCTAAGTATTATAAACATTTACATATTGAGGGATTAAAACAATGACTTAAATGACTTTATAAAAAATAAATAAATAAATAAACACTTGATCACCAATGAAGCTCGTTAATTGTTCCTTAGGAAGCATGATCAGTCACACCTAAATGTGGTTAAGTTAAGTCCTTAGCGTTCGTGGCCTTGTTTACTCGATTCTTTGAACCCGGGGGATGTATTCTCATCCGTTACCCTAAGACCGTCTGGTCTGGGAGTGATCGGTTCAACGTTCGCCACATGGGTAAATTAGAAAACCCAATGAAATTAAATAAAATAATAAATGTATATATGTCTATATTAAATAATAATAAAAATAAAAATAAAGGTATCATAGTCTAAGTAACTATTCCTCATATATATAAGTATATATATTCTGGGCTTGATGCAAATCCAGTGATCAATCTACTTTTGACACTTAATCCTAATTGAAGACAAAACTTTGAGTGGAGACTTATAATTAGGAAGAAATAGTTTAGGTTAACCTAAAATCATAAGATCACTTAATTTTTGCAAAAATGGATCGTAAAATTTTCTTTCTTTCAAACTATGTTTTCAAAACCGCTAACATTTGTTTTCCCTTTTTTATGAATTTTGTGGGTGTAATTCGCTAAAAACCCTCAAGAGACAATACTCCTCCTCTAGGGGTAACCTAGAGGTTTAACGGCTTGCTGCACATGCTCAGTGTAATCGCAAGACCTGCGAAAGTGTTGTAATAACTCTAATTTAGGTTTTTTTTTCTTTACTTATTTTGCTCGAGGATGAGCAAAGGCTAGGTGTGGGGGTGATTAGTACTCATTTTTGCATTATTTACATCACATTTTTCATTTATTAGTTAATAAAATAATGATTTTTAGTGGTTTTTATCTGAATTTTCAGGTCCACACTTTAATGGAGAAGAAGGCCTAAAATCCTAATTAAAAAGAGAATTTAATAAGGATTATTTTAAGCCCAATCCAAGAAGCCCAAACCAGTAACTAACCAGAGCATATTCGCATGGAATTAGAAGCTTCTACAAGATACCTGGGTAGAGTCAGGCTGTCAGAGCTGGCATTAGCATAACGGCCAAGATTCTGTCACTAAAACGCGGCTCTGGCTGCGGTTCTGCGAAAAATCTGTGGCCGTTGATGTATCACTTTTTTTGACTGCTGCGATGGAAGGGACCTAGGGTTTTGGTGCCTATATAAAGAGCCCCAGGGCCTCTAGTTAGTAAGGGAGAGAAAATTTTAGGATTTCTTTAGAGCTATTTTGTAATTTTTGTTTCTCATTATTAGTTCCAGAAAATAGAGAGAGTGCGAGTGAGAGTTCTGTAATTGAAGGTGAGAATCAATGCAAAGCTCAATCTTCTTCCTCCTCTAGTTTCTTCTTGTTTTCTTTACAAGCTTTCCTTCCTTGCGAGTAGTGTAATTATGCTTACTTTCATGCTTTTTAATTCTATATCTAGCTAACTCACTAACATGACTAATTAACCACTAATACTATTAACTACTAACTCTTGGATGAACAACTCATGGGATTCATTAGATGCATTTATTTTTGACCTTGTGCTTTTGCAAGTATTCTTAATTTCTCAATGAAGATAAGTGATAACTTGTTATTATTGAAGGTTGTATTGATTCTCTCTAAATGATTCATGTGTATCTCTTTTTAATGCCTTGCCATTTGGGCAAGTGCCTTGATGGAACATGAAGATGGGTGCACCTTGAAATGCTAACAATTATATGCCCAAGTCTCTTATTTCATGCTTGCTAAACTAATGACCTTGATGATCTAATGAACTTGTCATTATTGTTATGCATTGTTAATGTGTGAATCACAATTCTTATGCTCCATTCTTGTGCAGCAATTAAGAGCCTATGATCAAAGGAGGCTACATAACCAAGCTAAGAGAGGGTCACTCCAACAGTTGGGCTATCTTTTAGATTTAATGAATTAAGGTGTACATTTTGCCGATGAATCCACATTAGGCATGTTTCATCTAAGGGGTTAGTAAGTTATACTATATAATTAATTAGTTAGTCATGAACTCCCTCCATTGTGAAAACTCTTTTCTTAAAAGCAACTTGTTTTCTTTCTTCAAATCTCTTCTCTTTTCTTTATCAAACAAAACTACTTTCCTTTTGTTTTCTTTAACTCGCCACATCATTCACCGTTTTCATCTCGCATCTCTTGTTTTCTTTTCTTTAATTTTCACAACCATCACTCCAACACCTTTCTTTACTTTCTTTTTCTTTTATTCTGAAACAAAGAAGAACCTTCGTTTCTCAAAGACAAGAACTAAAAAAATCAGACAAATGCTTCCATCACATCCCCTCCCTACAGATACGACTCGTTATAGATACTTTGCTATAATGGTAGTTTGAGGGAGTACATAAATCTTAAATACATCCCCAGGGCTTTGAATATAAACATCTTAACCAGCACGATTTGCTCTAAACGTTTCTCCTCTTTTTCACCTCGAACAGAGGTGTATGTGTATCCAAATCCTCAAGAAACAATACTAACTCTTGACAAAATCTGTTTAGGTTGAGAGTCAGATTTAGTTCAAGAGCGAGTTCCAAATCAAAGAACTTAAGCTCACATTCATTCATTATATATGGAATGTGACCGTTCATAATAGGTGATTCAATTCTAACATATATGGTTACGGGAATTAATGTTGGCTCAGGAACTGAGTCCAAATTGTATAAGGACACCGAAATAAACATAAATTCAAAGTTTGAAACTAAATCATAGAGTTGGGGATTGGGTTCGCATTCACAACCAAGTTCAATCTCATTGAAGTTAAAACTTACTAATTGGTCCAAGGGTTGTGATTGGTCAAGTTCAAATTGGTGTAATGAGATTGAATCTTAGTCAAAGTCTTCAAAACACCATGATTTTTCACTCCTATCAATATGGCTAAGGCGATCGTGAATGGTGAAAAATGTGTTAGGTAGAGTTTTGTCATCTCTTTCTTTCACTATATTGGCCACATGATTCATTTGTGCTTCTAGTCTTGTCACGCCCTACTTTCCAAAATATGTGAAAACAGAGTCTCGATGAGAGTCAGCAATATATATACGTGAGGAGAATGCCCCACTATGCACGCTAAGCCTAAATGTAACCTAAACAAGTTGTATAATCACTATGAAGAATCAACATCATTGCAATATGACATATAAATTTCTAACATAATGATAGCAGATGAACAAATGAATAGAGTATGTACTAAATCCACTGCACAAAGTCATGAAAGCGATAGGTATAAAGTAAGAACACCGGCAATCAAATAGAAAGAACTCCAGGCTCCTCGTAAAGCGTGTGATCCTCTCCAATTACCTAATCAGAATGATGATACACATAGACTTGGATGTGCAAATCCAGGAAGTCAGAACTCCCAATAAGTGTGTAAAAATAAAGGGAAGGTGCACGTGCTTATAATGTGTGAGCATACAATGATACAACTATAAAAATATACTGGTAAGAAAATAGTATGAATAAAATAGTAAAGTGGAGACTATAGAATACACTAGAATGTCAATCGACATATTACAGGTACTAGGATAAAATGTGACGAACAACCTAAAGAGTAAGAGTCTTGTCTGGTATACAATCAGATGTCAGGTGTCTATCATAACTTATCATTATTAATTATGTCAGCGAACACTAATTATCACTTGCAGTAAGTGCATCCTATACTACGCCTATCACATATACCAGTCTAGATCTTAAGTTATTGAAACTGATCAAAAAAACATTGTCCATGTTTTAAGTGGACTCTGTATATATGGAGAACTACGCCACAATCACCTGGCGCTAAACCAGGTCCTACCGCTAGTTAGTCAACAAAAATAATAATGGAACAATACGAGATGTCAGTCATCCTCCGAAACCCTACAGTGGAACTGTATCTCGATACGCAACGTGTATCCTAGGTCCACCCAAAATATAGACGTTGTCTCCTTTCATCAATTTCTCTAATCTTAGTTTAAGTTGTCTATTTACATTATTATTTAGAATAACTAATATCCATATTATTTCAATTACTGGGATGATACAGTGACAGTAACAATGTCAATGGTGTCAATAATAACAATGAGAATAATATCACCGTATAAATAGTAGAACAATAGAACAATACATGTGTTACGGTCTGACGACATTTTCTGAGTAACTTTCAGTAACATGAAGTAATACAATAACAATTCGTATATCGTCTAATAGATGTATAATTTCATATAGAACAGATTAAGATCTCATCTACCTATACTGCATATAATAATAACTGATCCATCGACTTATAGTCTCAATAGTCATGTGAACATCAAGTATCAATTCATGTCAAGGTACCTGATATGGTAAGCCATCACCTCAACAAATCAATAATCAATTATCTTGTTCTTGTTGATCTACTCATCTTTTATGTTATCACTATATCCATCATCTAGTCACCAAGATATCAGAGTCTCACATAAATAGTCAGCTACATCTAATCATATCCTCACTATCGAATAGCAGTAAGATCATCGATCAAGATCAGTACACATTCTTACTTCTATCAAGGTTAATCACAAGATCCAACATAAAGAATATACATCCCAGTCAAATCCAACCTAACTAAGTCCATACATAAATTCAAGCAGCAAGATAGAATCAGTCTTCTAGTAAAGTAGCATCTATTCTATCACTTCTTAACATCCAAAAGGATTCCTATCTAAATAATCACCAAACAATTTTCTCATAAATACTTTACATAAAATGTACCTTCACAAACTTGAATTAGGCTAATCACTAGGTCCAGTCAAGTCACAGTCTAAGGAATACCACTAATATTCCTGAATTCGAAACGGTAAACAAACTCACATGAAATGATAGAACAAGAATATCTCAGTGATAAGATAACGAATCCATAAGCACATAGATATTAAGATACATCTTATCCATCATCTAAATCTATCTAAACTCTCTCGGGTATGACAATACCAGTCTAGTAATCCATTAAAAATGTTTAAGATCTACTATTTTACTTATCTGATCTGCCTTAATCACAAGTCAAGCTTACTCCAACTACATCCATTAATAAGTCCATGAATCAACTACTGAATAACTAACTCATTATCAGGTCAACAATCTATTAAATATATTTAAGTCCTAACCACTGCTACACTGGTATATATATCATTTAAGTGAGTATGGTCATGAATAATAATGAACATGTACAACCAATATCTAAACATGACAGTAATTAAACAGAAGATAATGGTAATTAACAATAATGCAAAAGTAAATACTCGCATGAAATGACGTGATTTTGGATCCAAATCACCACCGGGTCTTCACTGCATGAATTGGTACACATCTTCGGATTATCTCATAGGTTGGTCTTCGAATCGCTATATATCGGGTCCATAACGGACACAAATTTGAATCTCCTATTACCGAGTTCAGATCGCACGAGCGAGTCTGAGTGTTGCAACTAAAACACACTCTCACCCATAAATACATACGTACACCCAATCACACACACAGCACACGTGTACATATATACACCAACATATACACACCCAAACAACGCACATATATATATTAATACACACATACAACATGAAGACACACTTACGCACACCTACACCCATATACACTTATACACACAATTATACACACAATTACACATTAGAATATATATTAAACACACCCACTCATAATCATACATACATACACATTATAAACACAAATAACACAACACATATTTGTAGATACTATTAAACACACAACAAACATGCCTGCAATTTCATATAATAAACACAGACACATGTTCAAAATTACACACACATTCAAATATACACAGAGAAGAGGAGAGAAGACTCATGACAAAGGGGTGTTCGTAGCCGCATCAGAGAGGATGGTGGAGGCCGATGGACAAGGTGGACAATGATGGAGCCTCGGCATAGTGTTCGCGGAGGAGATCGGGGAGTCGCGGGCTGCCAGAGTGCACGGAAGGGAGGAGCTCTAGCCATGGGATGAAGGCTGGACCATGATAGAAGGTGATGGCTTATGGCAAAGGGGGATCAATTGTGTTACTCACGCTCCGGCGAGCGGTGGCTGCAAAGGTTGCTCTCGGCCTGGGTGTTATGGAGTGATAGAGAGGAGAAGGTGGGGTTGGAGGTGGAGATGGAAGTGCACCATGCAAGAGAAGGCTCGGGGGTGCTATGTGGCCTTGCGTGGGGTGCTCGGCCAGAGATAGGTATGTGGCGAGCGGCGATGGGGAGCAACCAAAGTGGGTGCGCAGGGGGAAGGTTTGCCGTCGGTTTGGCAATGATGGAGTCTTGGCCAAAGTTGGGAGAGATGTTGGATGTGGGAGGTGCTTGTAGCCTGAGCAAGTGGAGGGACAAGGGTTGCTCGGGGTGGTGCACGACGGGGAGGTGTGATGAAGGAGAGACTCCAAGCTATGCGTGGGAGGAGGTTATGCGCGACCCAGCTATGGGGGAATGGAGCGCAGGGTAGAGGAGTAAGTGGGCAGGGTGGACGATCATGGGAGGATGAGGAGGAGGAGGGGAGATCCGGGGAAGGAGTGCTGCTATGGGTAGAGGGGGAGCAGCGGCTAAAGGATAGGGCATGGCATGTGTGTTGTGTTGGCCCAAAGGCCTATCACTCTAGTTTTGATGATGATCAACTCATGAAGTTATGATTACTAATGATCTTGTGTTTAATTAGTGACAGATTCATTATCAAGATTTTAGTAGGTGTGGAGCTTCAACAAAGGATTTAAAGACAAGTTGGAAGCTAGCACCGGTTGATTCACGAGCCTATGCATCAAGAACACATCTAGAGATGAGCTCGGTGGATTGCATTTGGACCAAGTCAAGAAGATGAGAAGCCTTCAAGTGAAGACTTCAAGAAGATGAAGACTTGGGTCTAGATATAAGATTTAGTTTTTTGTTTAGTTAAAAATGTAAAGGATAGATAGTTGGTGGATTGCTCAAGTCTATATCACACACACACTCTTGATAGAACTCTTGATAGAATTGCTTTCATAAAAGATTTTTATGTTTAGAAAAGAATTTTTATTTAGTAAAAGATTTTCTTTGTGACAAAATATATATACCTTGGTTTTTGGTATTTCTATCATGTATATCTTTTCAACCATAACCAAGTTTAGAGCCTAATGTCAAAAACATAGATATATCATTATGATTGTGTAGTGGATCATATCCATACACACTATGCTTTAGTATGAACTCAAATATCTTATTTTTGTATTTGATGAAGATTTGGAAAAACTAGTTTTTGGAAAAACATGTTCTGGGAAAACAGTTTTTATTTTTGAGCCAATATTTCCAAGTTACAAAAATAGTTCAAATCTATTATAACATGCCTTGATTTTGTGCAAGCATGTTTGTATATCATTGTATAACATTGAAACTATTTTTGTAGATTTATTGAGAATTTATGGGATTTTTATTAAGTTAAAAGACCTTTTTCCAAATCCCTTAACTGTGCAGTCTGAGGACTGACTGACAGGCCAAATCGGTCGACCGAGCGGTCGACCATAGCTAGGTCGGGTCGACCGTACGGTCGACCGACGTGCACAGCCTTGTGCACGTTGTCAGCACAGTGGTCCGGTCGACCGTACGGTCGACCTCTACAGAGAGTTCTGCTCTCTGGATTTCTGGGTCGACCGGGCGGTCGACCGAGGCTTCAACGGTCGGAAAAATGACCGTTGGCTAGTCGACCGGCCGGTCGACCGGCAGCTCTGACAGATCCCAACGGCTATATTCTGGCAGCCTATAAATTGGGGGTTCTTGTCATTGTTTGAGGCTAAGATTTTAGGAGAGCTTTGGTCCAGTTTTTCCCATTCTTTTCAGAAAGTTTTCTCCACATATTTGAGAGCAAATACTTCCCATCTAAAAGGGAGTTTTTATTAAGAGTGTAAAAAGTGATTCTTTGAGTTTTTCACCATAGTTCTTTCCTTGCTTTTCTCACACCACACTTGAGCTATCCATTGCTATATATCCCTATAAGTGTGTTGTAGTGAGAGTATCTTTAGGTGATCAAGTGTTGTGATCACCAAAGATCTTTTCTTTGTTCTTTGAGGAGACGGGCAAGTGTGCTCGTTGGTGGTTAGAGTTCGGTTGTGAACTCTTGGTGATTTGAGGTGCGGCCTCGGCGAGCTTGTGGAGCTTGCGTGTGTACGGGACTTGGGAGTCCGAGGGATTGTAGGTGTTGCGGCACCGAGGAGAGATCCATTGGGATCTTGCATAGTGGAAAACCTTCGTGTGTCGAAGGCGGGGATGTAGAGCAAGTGTGCTCAAACCTCGAAACAAACCCTTTGTGTTTGCGATTGCTTACTCTATCTCTCTCTCTCTCTCTCTCTCTCTCTCTTTGTCTCATTTATATCTTGCATTACTTCCATTGTCTTTACATTTACATGCTTGATATACTCCCTTGTGCTCATAATTGCTATACTTGCTTGGGATTGTTGTTAACACTAGTATTCAACCAAGAGAGCCAACGCGGCACCTCAACCCATTCAAGGGGAATCTAGAGGAGCTTGTCCAGAGCCCTGCAAAGGGAATTCGGCAACACTCTTGTGTTATACATAAGTGTTTAATTAAAAGAAGTTTTATTTGGTCATATTTGTCATAGCTTCCGCATTATTTGCATCATTCGGCATTAAGTGACCATTAGATTAGCCAACACCTATTCACCCCTCTCTAGGTGTTATTTCAATTGGTATCAGAGCTAGTGCTCTTGATTTGGGTCTAACAACCTAAGAGTTAAAGATCCTCCTTTTAGGCTAATCACAATATTTTTGTACACACACCTCACCATGGACTTCATGTCACCACCCACCTTTGACATTCTTAACATCTAAATTTGGAAGGTTAAGATGTCCATGTACCTCAAGGCCCTAGGCATTCATGTCTATCTTGCTACATTTAATGATTCTTATATTAACAATAGCAAGTATATTGAGGGTAATGCAAAAGCCCTAAATGCTTTGAAGAGTACCCTAAATGATGATTACTTATTTAGGGTTGCTAACATTGATTCGGCTTTTGTAGCTTGGAACATCATCACCTCCCTTGGCGAAAAGGATCTATACTATGCCGGGAGTGATTCGGACGTTGGAAGCGACACCTCCAACGCATGCTTTATGGTCCAAGGGGATAACCCCCTTAAGGTAACTTCCGAATCCGAGGAAGATGATATTATGTCATATGATGAGCTCAATTCATTTTGCCAATTATTGCTTGAGAAATATGACATGAAAAGGAAAGAAATTAAAAATTTGAAAAAGGACATTGCTTGCATGCATAAAGAACATGACTCATTTAGAGATAACATTGCATGCTTAGAAAAGGATAACAAAAGTTTGAAAAAGAAAGTTGATTGCATGCATGTTGAAAATGATTCTATTAAAAATAAACTTGCATGTTTAGAAAAAGAAAATAAAGACTTGAAAAATGAAAATGTTTCCTTGCTTTCAAAATTGAATGATCTTTGTGAAGGGAACAATATTTTGAAAAATGATATTGCTATGGTGGAACAACAAAAAGAAAGTATTTTACAAGAAAATAAATCTTTAAAAAGAAAATTTGTTGAAAAAGAAAAGGATAATGTTTTTCAAAAGAAAAAGAAAAATGATTCTTTATCTCACCATGCTTTACATGCCACAACTAATGAGATTAAGAATTTGAAAAATAAAATGGATGATTTGAGTTCAACTTTGAACTCTTGTGCTTTTAATCATTCTAGGTTGGAGTCAATGTTTTCAAAGAAACAAACTCCACACATTCATGCACATCATAACCATGCATTTGCTTATGTTGCACAACATGATCACACTCCTACACATAAGCATACTAAGGTGTACACATGTACACATTGTGGCCGCAAAGGCCATTTAGCAAAATATTGTTTTGATAAGAAACCTCATTTATATTTTGCTAAGTATAAAAGATTTTGGGATCCTTGCAATAAAGCTAACCCCAAAGGACCCAAGAAAGTATGGGTACCAAAATCCCCACCCTTTGATTTTGATGTAGGTGAGGGCTCTCACAAAACGTGAGAGGATTGGTGCCTTGATAGAGGATGCAATGGACATGATGGACAAACTTTTAGATGCATTGCTGTCAAGGAGATTTTGGTGGGAAAGACCACCATATTTGGAGCTTTGGAGTTGGTAACAATTTCTAAACTCCTATTTTTTATGTTCATGCTTGTTCATCCATAATATTCATAGCATGTTCATGTTTTAAGATTTTATGTGCTTCATGTGGTAATTACATGATTAGATGTAGAATGTATCAAACTTACATTTATACATATACAAATAGTGAGCTACAATTGACTCATATATATAGTTGAACTTCATGCTCATTTGTATCCACTTTATGCATATGTATGATCTAGTTTTGATGATTCTCATTTATACACGTTTTTGCCAATTTTTAGTGATTTACTTCATGTATATGCATGTCGAATTCAAATCTAATAAATATACATGTATACCCGTGAGTCTCTTGCTTTCATGCAAATACATTTAATAGACTCTCTTATATTTGGGATATGTATGCATATTGTTAGGATTGGATAAACCATACATATACCATGAAGATTGTTATTTTAATGAAAAATGATTTTTAAATTGATTTGTTAAAAATGTGATTTATGATCTTTTGAGCTAAATTGACTATTTTCATAATAATGCTACTTACATAACCTTTGAACACTCACTTTTAAGAAATAGATAATTTTGAGCTTTATGGACTATGAGTGCTTGAACTTTTATGTATTTAGTATTATTCATGAAAAACATATGACTTCATATCTTTGAAGGATCTTTAACTAGTTTTTCAAAAACAATTTATACTAGTTATTTATTCTTCAAATAATTTTTTATATACACATGATTCTATTTCCTCAAAATTTATTTGATGCTTCATGATTTGAATATTAGTTTAAATGTTAGTTATTATCAACACTAGGATTTATACTTGTACATGTTATGGGCCACAAATAAATCTATTTATATTTGTGCTTAAATGCTTATTTGAACCCATTAGATGTGCTTGTATTGCTTAGTTTTGATGATCCCTACAATCTTAAACTTGTATTCGCCGTTTGGATTTGTATTATGATCATGTGCTTTCATTTCATGTATATGTATATTTTGCCAAACTTTAAGATATACATGTATACCTTTTGAGTCATTTGCCTTTATTGCAAATCTACTTATATGGACTCAATTATGTTTTAGGGATATGTATGTATGCTTATTGTGTTGTCAAAATATACATATACCTTGAAATATAAATTTTGGTGTAATAATAAAATTTTTTTTAATGATTTTCATGTTTTCAAAATTTATGATAATTTGTGACTATTTTTAAAAAAAAAAGGAATATTGAGCTTTATTGCTACTTTTCATGATGCCATGTTCCACATAACACTAGTACACTCATTTCTTTTGATATGGACTTTATGGACACTAGAGTGTTTTTAGTGCCTTGTGTTTCATTGATATGTCATGAAAAACTTTTGATTTATTCCTTGATTGAAGGATTCCGTACTAGTTGTTAAACATTTTCATTTAACTAGTTCGAATTCTTCATATGGTAGATTATATGATGTATACACTTAAGCTTAATTTTTCAATTGGTATCATTGGATATTTTCATTTGGTATCAATATGATTCTTGTTGTATATACTCATATTTTGCTTTCCTATATATATGTATGTATCACTTTCCATTGATATAATTCCTTCATACATATATATGATTTGTTGTGTGCTTAAGCTAAAATTGATTTACATATTTAAAGCACAAAGATTGTTAATGCTAAGCTAAATTCAAATCTTATTTTAAAAAGCTTATGCATTAGTTTTTCAAATTGGTATCTTTATGGTTGATCATACTTTACAATTGATCATTTTCAACTTTGATATCAAAATTCAAAATTTATGTTATAAGAAAAATTCAAAAATTTTTTTGTATTGCCTATATGCAAGGAGAGCTTAACATCTCTTCTACATATAGATTCATGTTGAGTGTATTGTGTATTGAGGAGCTTAACATCTCTTCTTTATATGGTACACGTGTGTAGGGGGAGCTTCACATCTCCTCTTATGCATTACATAATATGTGTTATGTGAATTGGAGCTTATCATCCCTTCTTCATGTAATGCATATGTGTAGGGAAGCTAACTTAGCGTCTTCCTCTTCATGAATGTATATCGCATATAACCTCTTATTGATTTAATTGCACCCCTCTTTGATGACTTTGTTTTTGACAAAAAAGGGGGAGAAGATTTGTTTGATGTATTTTACTTTGAACCCTTTGTTGATGATTGACAAAAAGGGGAGAAGTATTTATAGATTTTATATGCATGTCTTCCTTGCTTAAGGGGGAGTAAGATTTGTGTTGATGCATATGTGTTTTGTGATTTGTTAAATGTATGGAGATAAGATTTATAATGTATGGAGATAAGATTTATGATGTTATATTTACATACATGCCATACATTGCATACATATTCATGTGCTTTTATTACCATATCTATTATTGAATGTGATGCATGAGTTAAGGGGGAGCTTCTTTGAAGCTTTACTTTAATCCATGCATATATAACTTCATGAGTTTTGTCATCATCAAAAAGGGGGAGATTGTTGGCCCAAAGGCCTATCACTCTAGTTTTGATGATGATCAACTCATGAAGTTATGATTACTAATGATCTTGTGTTTAATTAGTGACAGATTCATTATCAAGATCTTAGTAGGTGTGGGGCTTCAACAAAGGATTTAAAGACAAGTTGGAAGCTAGCACCGGTTGATTCACGAGCCTATGCATCAAGAACACATCTAGAGATGAGCTCGGTGGATTGCATTTAGACCAAGTCAAGAAGATGAGAAGCCTTCAAGTGAAGACTTCAAGAAGATGAAGACTTGGGTCTAGGTATAAGATTTAGTTTTTTGTTTAGTTAAAAATGTAAAGGATAGATAGTTGGTGGATTGCTCAAGTCTATATCACACACACACTCTTGATAGAACTCTTGATAGAATTGCTTTCATAAAAGATTTTTATGTTTAGAAAAGAATTTTTATTTAGTAAAAGATTTTCTTTGTGACAAAATATATATACCTTGGTTTTTGGTATTTCTATCATGTATATCTTTCAACCATAACCAAGTTTAGAGCCTAATGTCAAAAACATAGATATATCATTATGATTGTGTAGTGGATCATATCCATACACACTATGCTTTAGTATGAACTCAAATATCTTGTTTTTGTATTTGATGAAGATTTGGAAAAACTAGTTTTTGGAAAAACATGTTCTGGGAAAACAGTTTTTATTTTTGAGCTAATATTTCCAAGTTACAAAAATAGTTCAAATCTATTATAACATGCCTTGATTTTGTGCAAGCATGTTTGTATATCATTGTATAACATTGAAACTATTTTTGTAGATTTATTGAGAATTTATGGGATTTTTATTAAGTTAAAAGACCTTTTTCCAAATCCCTTAACTGTGCAGTCTGAGGACTGACTGACAGGCCAAATCGGTCGACCGGGCGGTCAACCGCAGCTAGGTCGGGTCGACCGTACGGTCGATCGACGTGCACAGCCTTGTGCACGTTGTCAGCACAGTGGTCCGGTCGACCGTACGGTCGACCGCTGCAGAGAGTTCTGCTCTCTGGATTTCTGGGTCGACCGGGCGGTCGACCGGAGGCTTCAACGGTCGGAAAAATGACCGTTGGCCAGTCGACCGGCCGGTCGACCGGCAGCTCTGACAGATCCCAACGGCTATATTCTGGCAGCCTATAAATTGGGGGTTCTTGTCATTGTTTGAGGCTAAGATTTTAGGAGAGCTTTGGTCCAGTTTTTCCCATTCTTTTCAGAAAGTTTTCTCCACATATTTGAGAGCAAATACTTCCATCTAAAAGGGAGTTTTTATTAAGAGTGTAAAAAGTGATTCTTTGAGTTTTTCACCATAGTTCTTTCCTTGCTTTTCTCACACCACACTTGAGCTATCCATTGCTATATATTCCTATAGGTGTGTTGTAGTGAGAGTATCTTTAGGTGATCAAGTGTTGTGATCTCCAAAGATCTTTTCTTTGTTCTTTGAGGAGACGGGCAAGTGTGCTCGTTGGTGGTTAGAGTTCGGTTGTGAACTCTTGGTGGTTTGAGGTGCGGCCTCGGCGAGCTTGTGGAGCTTGCGTGTGTACGGGACTTGGGAGTCCGAGGGATTGTAGGTGTTGCGGCACCGAGGAGAGATCCATTGGGATCTTGCATAGTGGAAAACCTTCGTGTGTTGAAGACGGGGATGTAGAGCAAGTGTGCTCGAACCTCGAAACAAACCCTTTGTGTTTGCGATTGCTTACTCTATCTCTCTCTCTCTCTCTCTTTGTCTCATTTATATCTTGCATTACTTCCATTGTCTTTACATTTACATGCTTGATATACTCCCTTGTGCTCATAATTGCTATACATGCTTGGGATTGTTGTTAACACTAGTATTCAACCAAGAGAGCCAACGCGGCACCTCAACCCATTCAAGGGAATCTAGAGGAGCTTGTCCAGAGCCCTGCAAAGGGAATTCGGCAACACTCTTGTGTTATACATAAGTGTTTAATTAAAAGAAGTTTTATTTGGTCATATTTGTCATAGCTTCCGCATTATTTGCATCATTCGGCATTAAGTGACCATTAGATTAGCTAACACCTATTCACCCCCCCTCTAGGTGTTATTTCATGTTGCTGGCCAGGGGAGTTCAGGTGATGGGGACGACATGCGGGCTCCGGTGGATGGAGGTGCACGGTGGAGGAAGGAAGGAGGTTGTCAGTGGCATAAAGGAGATAGCAGGTATGAGGGGAGGACTGTTGGCGTGCTGTGGGAAGTCACGACCAATGGCTCGGTTGTGGTGGGAGGAGGGTGGAAATAGAGATGAGATGCTGATGGTGGTGTGGCTGTGTAAGGGAGAAAGATTAGGTTAAGGTTTAGAATTAAGGTTAGGATTTAGGAGATGATATATATAGAGTGTTATTGGGTTATGGGTAAAGGGTTAATGTATATGATAATGGGTTAATGGGCTTGAAATAGGCTAATGGGTTAAGCTAATGTGTAATAGGTTAAGGAGAAAGAAAATGCAATGATGATGATGATGATGATAATAATAACAACAACGATTGTAATAGTAATTAGCAATAACCATAAAAATAATAATAGTTAACAAAACAATAATAATAACTTTAACAGTAATAATAATAGTAATAAATAATAATGACAAAAATAATGAAATAATAATAGTAACAAGTACTACTAATAATAACAGCTAATAGTAATAATAATAATTAGTTATTAAAAGTAGTAATAAGTAATAATATTAAATATATATATATATATATATATGTATGTATTTAAATCCAAATGAACATTTAATCTCTCCAAACAATTGTATTAATAATAATAGGTTGTAAATCAAGCTAATAAATTAAAAGCAAAAATTAATAAATACTTTAAAAAAATAAGTATTTTAAATTAGGTATGTTACAAGCCTATTATAGATTAGAAAAAATAATTTCACTTGAGTCAGGTTTTTCATACTTTCGTCTAAGTCAGTAGGTCTTTCTTGTTGTGGTGGGACTTGAAAGGTAGAGTAGGGATCTTGAATTTGAAAATTTTGATAGGCTCGTGCATCTTCTATTTTTTTAAGTTATCGCTTGAGCTCTTCTAAGATTTCCATCTTATTTTTCCAGTCTATTGATTTTCTGTTGGTTGCTTGGGAAAAAAGTATATGACGATGATTGTTGGAAAAGTGGCTAACAATATGGCTTGGGGCATTGTATCCCCATCGACTCGGTGAAGAATAGAGATGATTATTTTGATTATAGAAACAGAGTTGGGGCACGTGCTAATTGGGATAAGACCAACCCAACGTACTTGGTTGGTTAAAATTTTGTTAGTGGGTAAAGTTATGCCATGCTGGGTTGGTGTAATCCAGGTTAAAAGAAGTCAGAGCAAAATATGGATTATTATTAAAGTTAGAAAAATTGTGGTTATAATCCATATTACTCAAGAAAGGTCAAAACAAATAAATAAACAAATAAAAGAAAAGAAAGAAAAAAATCTCGCATAAGTTAGATAGACCTTAGACAGAGATGATTCTTAACAGGTTAGACTGTCTACGTGCATATATTGTAAAATCTAACCACAAGTTAATCGTCCAGGTATGTGGTAAGATCAGTGAGAGGTATCCGTGCAAGTGCGACGCGCCTAATTATGCCAAACCACTGTTCTTCGAGGTTCAGCCTCTTAATCCCCTACATAGTCACCAATTTGACAAGAGTTAAATTCTAATAACTTTCTTCTTATGTCAATCTCTTAGTGAGTCTGAGATGTCCATAAGACCAATATCTACTCAGATTTTGACTAGTATTAGGTTAGTGAGTGAGGAGATGCTTTGTGGGCTAAGAGAGGGTAATAACTTCTCAACCTTATCTTGCTTATGGGTTTTACCCTTAAGTCATTTTAGTGTGACATATGAAAGTAAATAGATAAGAAATCACTGAAAGTAATTGTAAATAACCAAAAAGTACCTCCTAATCTAGATGCAATGTAAACGTACCTTATCTCCAGTACTCTTCAATAGTAATTTAAAATAAATGAAATTAGATAGATGCCTATGATGCAAGTCTATCTTTTTTTTAAACACTTCAATCAATGGATTATTGTTGAATTAAAAACAAAGAAAAAAATTAACCACTTAGTAAATAAAGAAAATATTGTTCCCTCTCTGGAAACGGCGCCAAAATTCGATTGCTAAGAAAATCAGAGAGAGGTTAAGGTTAGAAGAATGTATTTGGATGAAGGCGTCTCTGTCTTTCGCAATATATTCGCAGTTGCGAGGGCTATGCGGGTCAAATCCACAGGGAGAAATGTGATAGAAGATTTTTGGTATCTTTTTTACAAACTAGATTGGTTAAGTTGTTCTTCTTTGTGTTAAAAGAAAAATACTATGTTAAATATTAGAGATAGAAATATGATGGTGAAAATAGGGTTAGATTATGTAAGTACACCTAGAGGGGGGGTGAATAGGTGTACGGCTAATCTATTGAACAAAATGCGAAAATTAAAACTTAAATGGCAACACACTTAATGTAACCAATAAGTGTAGCCGAATTCTCGGTGAAGGGCCCTGGACTAACTCCTCTTGATTCCTCTGAATAAGAGTTGAGGTGCTATATGAAGCTCTCGTGGTTAAACACAAGTGAGGCACACACAAACAAGCCAAGCATATAATATATGAATGAGCAATATGAAATGATACAAGGCACAAAGTAAAAGAGAGAGAGAGAGTAAGAGAAAGTGATCAAATGCAAACACCGAGATTTGTTTCGAGGTTCGAGCACACAGCTCTACGTCCCCGCCTTCACACAGAAGGATTTCCACTAACTTGTCCACACAGGACTCCCACACAGGGAACCTCCACTGAGGATTTGGGGCAATACAACCGGGAGTACACAACTCCTCTCTTAATTACAAACACAACCTCTACACTTAGAGGCTAGGCACAAAGCCACCACAAATCAAAAATCAACCTCTACACAAGAGGGATAACACAAAGTAGGAGGGTTTACAACTTAGTGATCAAAAGACCATAAACTAATCTCTTTCTCACTAAACAATGATTCTAATAGATAGGTAGATATGATAAGCTCAAGTGAGAAAATAAAGTGTTTGGAAATGAAAACAATAAAGAAAAACACTTGAGAAAATCACAAGATAGATATTGAAATAGAGATCAAGAACCAATTCCTAAATACTCTCTTTTTCTTTGAATTTTCCAACACTTTAAAACAAATAAAGATGAAAACTTTGAACCCAAAAACTCTTTTGAAAAACTAGGAATTAAACACTTGAGAAGATGGAAATTTGCTCTTCAAAAACTTGGTGAAAACTGGCCAAAGATTGGGGTATATAAAGGCCTCAAAAGAATCTGCCCGTTTGCAGCTGACTAGGCCCAGATTGGCCTTCAGGTCAACCAGCCGGTCGACCGTCCAACGGTCAAAAATTTGACCATTGAGCCTGCCGATCGACCGTGCCTAGAACCAGAGAGCAATGGCTCTCTGGTAGGTCGACCGCCCGGTCGACCGGGACAACTCGAGAGTGGGTTGCCTTCAGTCGGTCGACCGCTCGATCAACCGACCTAAGGGCTGGCCTGTGGCACGTCCTTGTGCACGTGGTCGATCGGTCCGGTCGACCGACTCTGGGTCCGGTCGACCGCCAGAGCCTGGCAGGGCTGATTATAGGATTTAAAACTTGAGTTTTTAATTATCAAATAAATCCCATAAAATCTCTAAAAATTCACAAAAATAGTTTTAGTATAATACTTTGATATACAAACATGTTTGAGTAAAATTAAACCATGTTACAAACATTTTGAAATATTTTTGTAACTTAAAAATTTTGCCGAAAACCAAAATCCATATTTTCCAAAACTTGGACTTTTGAATTGAAACATCGTTTTGTCCAAAACACTTGCAAATACAAAAACATGATATTGAAACAACTTTTAGGCATGTTGTATATGGATATAATCCAATATACATATAAAGATATATATCAATGTTTTTGACTTTAAATCTGAAAATAAGTTTTGTTAAAATACCAAAACTCCAAACTTATAAAATAGACTATCAAACTAAGTTTGTTTAAATAGTTGAAGCATAGACGTATATAGGACAAATCTAATATACATTAAACCATGTAAACTTGTTTTGATTCTATCTATTCATGAAAATCAAGATCAGTTAAACCAAAAATCGAAAACCAATAAATATGAAACTTAAACAAGTGTCTGTGTTGTGAACTTGAGCATACCACACTGTCTAATCTTTAACAATGGATCTAAACTATAAACTAAACAATGTATCGAAGTCTACTTGTAGAGCGCCATCTCCAAGTTGACTCGATCCAAACATGATCCACCGAGCTTGACTCCAACGAGTGCTAGATATGAACTTTGACACTCGGGCTCTGAAATCACCATGTGAAAGCTCCAAAATACCTTTGTTGAAGCTAATCACCTACTAATATCTGGTTAAGTATCTGAAACTAAACATCACAAGATTATTAGCAAACTATAACTATATGAGTTAATCATCAACAAAACTAGAGTGGAAGGCCTCTGGCCAACGATTATAATCAAGGGTTTTGAAAATAATAAGGAGCAAGACTTACTAATCATCTACCACCACTAACTTACTAACCTATATTAGATTAAACTTTACATTGAATCATAAAAATTATACCTTCGAGTCGCATTCAATTCAAGTAAGATATATAAAATTGAGAATTCTTTTATGAAATAATCGCTATTCAAGATCTAACCTTAAACTGTCAAAGTTTCCCAAGTATAAAATTAGAAGAATAACCAATATTAAACTATCAAGGCTATCTAAGCATAGAATAAGAAAAACAATTGGAAATTATTAGCAAATAATAGATTTAACTATCGTCATGTACCTTCAAGAGTATTAGCTATTTTTAGAGTTTAAGCATGCATAAGATCCAATTAGCTTATTCAAACATAGAACTAGAAGTAGTGGTGGGTAGAGATTAATAAGACATGAAGAAGATTAGCTACTAATACAAGAAACTAAAGAAAACATGGTAAAAGAGAAAGCAAGTAAAGAAAGTAAGTAAATAACAATAAAGAGAAATTGAAAAGAAGAAAGAAAAATCTTGTTATTGATATTGTTGAAATCACCTAGAGGGGGGTGAATAGGTGATATGGCTAATCTAGAAACTAAATGCGGAAGCTAAAAACAATTTGCAACTACACTTAATACAACCAACGAGTGTAGCCGAATTCCCCGTGAAGGGCTCTGGACTAACTCCTCTTGATTCCCCTAGATAAGGGTTGACGTGCTATATGAAGCTCTCGTGGTTAAGTATAAGTGAGGCACACAAACACAAGCCAAGCATATAATGGATATATAACAATATGAATGATGCAAGGCACAACACAAGCAAATAGATATGAATGATGCACAACACAAAATAAAGAGAGAGAGAGAGTTAGAGAGACAATGGATCAAATGCAAACACAAGGATATGTTTCGAGGTTCGAGCCCCTAGCTCTACGTCCCCGCCGTCACCGAGAAGGATTTCTAATCCACTATCTTGTCCACCGAGGACTCCCACCGAGGGAACCTCCACCGAGGAGGATTTGTACAACAAGGGAGTACCGAACTCCTCTCTCAACCAACACCTCCACCGAGGCAATACAAACACATCCACCTCTACCGAAGAGGGATAGGCCCGTAGCCACACAACCAAACTCCACCTCTCTCTAGAGGGAGTAAACCAACAATCTCAACCTCTACCGAAGAGGGAGCAATCCAACAATAAAAAGGGTTTTTACAACAAGTGGTATATCACAACCACAAACCTTTCCTCTTTTCCCACAAATAAAAGAATCTATAGAATATGATAGATGATATAGCTCAAGTGGAAAAACTAGGTGTTTGGAAATAAAACTCAAAGAAATAATCTTGGGAAAACTCTTGAAGATAATAGAAATGAAGAACAAACACAAATCTCCCAAAATACTATTTTCTTTGATTTTTCCAAAAACCTAAAACAAATAAGATAAATCTTTTTGGCACAAAATTCTTTTGAAAACTTATTAAAACAATAGAGAAAGTCTGAAAATTTTGGCTTTAAAAATCTTGGTTACAAACACCAAGCAATGGGTATTTATACCCCCAATACAAAACTAGCCGTTAGGCTGATTTTTCAGCCTGACACAGCTGGCGGTCGACCGCCCGGTCGACCGCCAACGGTCATTTTTTGATCGTTGGCTGAGCCCGGTCGACCGCCCGGTCGACCGCAGAAAAACAGAGAGCAGAGCTCTCTGGTCCGGTCGACCGGCCCAAGTGCCAGGCCAGACGTGCACAGGCTGTGCACATCGGTCGACCGCCCGATCGACCGGCTCCTGATTCGGTCGACCGACAGAGCCTGTCAGGCACTGTTCTGGGTCAGAAAAACAGGTTTTTAAATATTCTAAAAATTACATAAAAACTTCTAAAAATCCCCAAAAATAGTTTTAACATTTTGCATTGATATATAAACATGTGATAAAAAATTTCAACTCAAATATCAAGCAATTTGAACTATTTTTGTGTCTTATCATTTTTACCAAAAACCAAAAACTGTATTTTGTCAAACTTGAATTTTTCAATAGGAAATCTGATTTTCCTAAAACTCATTGAAATACAAAAACATGATATTTAAACACATTGAAGCATGTTGCATATGGACATAAGTCCAATATACATGAAACATATATATATCATGGTTTTGTCTTTAAATCCAAAAATATGTTTTGTTAAAAATACCAAAATATAAAACTACATGAATAGGTATGTCAAACTAAGTTTGTATAAGTCATGTAAGCATGTATGTATATAGAGCACATCTAATATACATAAAAACAAAGTAAACTTGTTTTGATCAATCTATTCATGAAAACAAATTCCAAAACATAAAACTTGTGTGTGTTGTGCACTTGCGCATATCAACTATTCTTATCTTTACAAATGGATCTAAACACACTAAACTATGGATACCTAAGTCTTCTTGACGATCTTCCATCTTCAAGTCGACCCGATCTAAAACGTGATCCACGAGCGAGACTCCGACGAGTGCAAGGTATGATCTTGATGCTCGGGCTCTGGAATCACCATGTGAAGGCTTTAAAACTCATCTTGTTGAAGCAATCACCAACTAATATCTTGCTAAATGATCTGAAATTAAAATCACAAGATTATTAGTAAATATAACTACATGAGTTAATCATCATCAAAACTAGAGTGGAAAGCCTATGGGCCAACAATCTCCCCCTTTTTGATGATGACAAAACTCATAGAGTTATATATGCATGGATTAAGTTAAGCTTCAAAGAAGCTCCCCCTTAACTCATGCATAGCAATAAACAAATAAATATGCCATAAAAGCTCATAAACATGTACGCATAGTCATACATAAAACAAGGTACCAAATACAAAAACATGCTCTTGATACCAAACATATGAAATGCATCATGCATAAAACGTGCTCTTGATACCAATAAAAACATGTTCTTAAATAATGCTCTTGATACCAATTAAACAATTAAACAACAAACAAATAAATAAAATAAAACATGCATATAAAACATGCATAAACGACAAATACTTCTCCCACGTTTTGTCAATAATCAACAAAGGGTCAAAGTAAAAGCAAAGCAATAAATTCTTCTCCCCCTTTTTGTTCGAAACAAAGAATCAACTAAGGGGTCAAACAAAGCAAATCAATAAATAGATATATGCGATATACATTCATGAAGAGGAAGACGCTAAGTTAACTTCCCTACATATATGCATTACATGAAGAAAGGATGACAAGCCCTAATTCACATAACACATAATATGCAATGTATAAGAAGATGTGAAGCTCCCTCTACACACGTGTATCGCATAAAGAAGAGTTGTCAAGCTCCTCAATATAAGATACACTCAACATGAATCTATATGTAAAAGAGATGTTAAACTCCCCTTGCATATAGACAATATAAATCAAAACATTTTTCATATTTCTTATTAAGACATTTCGAATTTTCTTAATAAAATAAATTTGATACCAATTTTGAGAAAAACACATAAAAATCTTGATACCAATTGAAATTAAACATAACAAATTTTGAATTTCTAAACAAAAATTTTGATACCAATTTAAAGTATTATTCTTTTTAAACATATGATACCAAATTGAAATTATTATTTTCTATCATAAAGCAAGGGAGTAGAATACAAAACCAAAGGTAAACCAAATACCAATTGAAAAATAAAATACGAGTTTTCCCCCTTTATGAAATACCAATTAAAACAATGTCTAAGCTTGTATTAGAATAACATTTGAAAACTAATCAATTGAAACATGATGATCATTAAAACTCAAGCTTAGCATAAACAAAACAAAATATATATATGTATGAAAAATAGATACCAATCGAAATTGATACTCTTCGAAATGTAAGCATACATATATAAAAATATATGAGTATACAAAAATGTCAATATTGATACCAATTGAAAGAATCCAATGATACCAATTGAAACAACAATAATATCAAGTGTATACTTCAAATAACCTACCACCCATTCAGTTCAAGTTTAAAAAGATTTTCACTATAAAGCATACATGAGCATGGTCTCCCATCCAACCGCCCGTGGAAGGTAGGGATTTTCAAAAATAGGTTTGAAAATTATAGTATGTTTGAAAACATCTACCATAACGAAGAATCCGAACTAGTTAAATGGAAAAACTTGTTAACTAGTACGAAATCCTTCAAGCAAGGAATAAAAACAAATTATTTTTCATAGAACATGAAATTCACAAAATAGTCAACACTCATAATCAATGAAGCATGAATATGACTCATGAAAACAAAACATGAGTAAACTAGAAATGTGAGTGTACAAATACAATGTGAAGAACATGATATGAAAGTATTCAATTAAGCTCAATATTCCTTTAAAACAAGAAAATCATCAAAAATTATTTAAGCTTCAAGGCATATGTATGTCTTATACAAACTAAGGTATACATACATATCCTAAACACAACGAGTCCACAAAGATATATGCATGAAGGCACGTGGCTCAAAGGATGTATATGTATAAACAATAATTTGGATAAAATGGACATATACATGAAGTTAAACAAGAAATCATAAAACAAATTCAAAAATGAGAATACAAGTTTAAGATGCATAGATCATCAAAACTAGACTATACTGGCACATCTAATGGGTTCAAATAAGCATTCAAGCTCAAACATATATAGATTTATTTGTGACCCACTATATGCACAAATATATACCAAGTTTTAATGAAAACTAACATCTAAATAAGTAATCAACGCATGAAGCATAAAAACAAGACAAAAATCAACATGATAAACATAAACATGATTATTATGTAAATCCACATGTTATTAGAGCTATGATAAACATGATAGCTAAACAAAGGTGAGAACACTAAAATAATGATCCATATTAAACATGGGTGTCCCAAAGGCTATACATGCATGTCAAGGATTTAATAATCATGGCATTTTCATGATAATCTATAAACCACAAAACATGCTAATAAAGAATAGAATGAAAAGCATGTAAACAATAATTAGGAGCTAAAGATCGTTACCAAAACCTAGAAGGCAACTCTCCAAGTCTCCAAAACATGGTGGTCCTCTCCACCAAACATCCCTTGAAAGTGATTCATCCAAATAGTAGTCTTCATGAAGCTCGAAACGCATCCACTCCAAGGTACCGCTACTTTCACGTCATGTGAGAGCCCACACCTACATCATAAACAAGAGGGGTGGTCTTTGGTACCCATATCTTTTTGGGTCCATGGGGGTTAGTCCCTTCTCTAACCCAAACAAATTTATATGCTAAATTTTCAACATGTATTCTATCATAGCAAAATCAAGCAAGGTGGCTCTTACGTCCACAATGTGTACATGTGTACACATGAGCATACATGGTGTGATGGTGGTGACAGTGGGAAGCATGTGTATGCCGTGGATGGTGTGCATGCATAATAGGAGCTTGTTTCTTCCAAAACAAGGATTTCATCCGTGTATGGCTCCTGGCACATTGGCTCAAAGTGGAGCCTAAACAATCCATTCTCTTCTTTAACAAACAAATATCATCATTAATCCTAGAAGAAGAGGTGCAAGCAATGGGTGATCTAGATGGAACTACCCTAGCATGGCAAACATGAGAATCAATAATATTTTGCAAAAATTCATTTTTCTTTAAACACATTTCTAAATCCTTTAAAATAGAATCAATTTTTATTTTCAAAGAATCATTTTCTTTCAAAACAAAAATAACTTTTGAAGACAATTTTTCATTTTTCTTCAAAATTGTTTCACAATCATTTTTATTTTTCAAAAACTCATTTCTTTTAGGACAAGATCAAGTTGAGATTTTAATGAATCCCTTAATTAGAAATCTCCTCCTCTTGCAAAACATTGTTAAGTCTAGAAAGCAAATTTTTATTTTTATTGTTAAGGCCTAGACTTTTCTTTTCAACAAATTATATTTTTTCAATAATTTTTTACAAACAATAGATAGTTCTTCATTCAAAGCATTAGCATCTACATATTCATCACATGAAGAGCTAGCATCAAAACTATCTAGTTGAGATATCTCGATTATCTCTCAAGGGAGTCATTCACTTGGACCATGAAGCATTGTGAGTCGGATTCTCCACTAGACTCCTCCGGTTGGATTGGTAATTGAAGCTTGGAGGTGGATGTGGTTGTCAACTTGTTCCATACTGCAAAGGCGGAATCAAGGTTAGAAACATGCATAAGATAATCTTTTGAAAGCGTGCTTCTAATAGCCTCAAGGGCTTGTGCATTAGCCCCTATATGATTGCTATTACCAAGATATCATTTCTTGGTAGCGGCAAGGAAAACATGTAAACCTAGGGTCTTCAAATACATGGACAACCTATATTTTCATGTGTCAATGTTGGAGACATCGAACATGGGAGGTCAAAAGCAATCCATGGGTGTGCAAACTAAATGTGTGCAAAAAAATATATGCAAATGCAAATGTAGATTAGCAAACAAGGATCTCACTCCTAGGTGGTTAAACATAAATATCATGAGCGTAGGCTCTGATACCAATTGAAATCACCTAGAGGGGAGGTGAATAGGTGATATGGCTAATCTAAAAACTAAATGCGGAAGCTAAAAATAATTTGCAACTACACTTAATACAACCAACGAGTGTAGCCGAATTCCCGTGAAGGACTCTGGACTAACTCCTCTTGATTCCCCTAGATAAGGGTTGAGGTGCTATATAAAGCTCTCGTGGTTAAGTATAAGTGAGGCACACAAACACAAGCCAAGCATATAATGGATATATAACAATATGAATGATGCAAGGCACAACACAAGCAAATAGATATGAATGATATGAATGATGCACAACACAAAATAAAGAGAGAGAGTTAGAGAGACAATGGATCAAACGCAAACACAAGGATATGTTTCGAGGTTCGAGCCCCTAACTCTACGTCCCCGCCTTCACCGAGAAGGATTTCTAATCCACTATCTTGTCCACCGAGGACTCCCACGAGAGAACCTCCACCGAGGAGGATTTGTACAATAAGGGAGTACCGAACTCCTCTCTTAACCAACAACCTCCACCGAGGCAATACAAACACAATCCACCTCTACCGAAGAGGGATAGGCCCGTAGCCATACAACCAAACTCCACCTCTCACTAGAGGGAGTAAACCAACAATCTCAACCTCTACCGAAGAGGGAGCAACCCAACAATAAAAAGGGTTTTTACAACAAGTGGTATATCACAACTACAAACCTTTCCTCTTTTCCCACAAATAAAAGATCCTATAGAATAGGATAGATGAAATAGCTCAAGTGGAAAAACTAGGTGTTTGGAAACAAAACTCAAAGAAATAATCTTGGGAAAACTCTTGAAGATAATAGAAATGAAGAACAAACACAAATCTCCCAAAATACTATTTTCTTTGATTTTTCCAAAAACCTAAAACAAATAAGATAAATCTTTTTGGCACAAAACTCTTTTGAAAACTTGTTTAAAACAATAGAGAAAGTCTAGAAATTTGGCTCTAAAAATCTTGGTTAAAAACACCAAGCAATGGGGTATTTATAGCCCCAATACAAAACTAGCCATTAGGCTGATTTTTCAGTCTGACACAGCTGGCGGTCGACCGCCCGGTCGACCGCCAACGGTCATATTTTTGACCGTTGGCTGACCCCGGTCGACCGCCCGGTCGACTGCCGAAAAACAGAGAGCAGAGCTCTCTGGTCCGGTCGACCGGCTGGTCAACCAGCCCAAGTGCCAGGCCAGATGTGCACAGGCTGTGCACGGCGGTCGACCGCCGGTCGACCGGCTCCTGGTTCGGTTGACCTGCGGTCGACCAACAGAGCCTGTCAGGCACTGTTCTGGGTCAGAAAAATAGGTTTTTAAATATTCTAAAAATTACATAAAAACTTCTAAAAATTCCCAAAATAGTTTTAACATTTTGTATTGATATATAAACATGTGATAAAAACTTTCAACTCAAATATCAAGCAATTTGAACTATTTTTGTGTCTTATCATTTTTACCAAAAACCAAAAACTGTATTTTGTCAAACTTGGATTTTTCAATAGGAAATCTGATTTTCCTAAAACTCATTGAAATACAAAGTCATGATATTTAAACACATTGAAGCATGTTGCATATGGACATAAGTCCAATATACATGAAACATATATATATCATGGTTTTTGTCTTTAAATCCAAAAATAGTTTTGTTAAAAATAACAAAACATAAAACTACATGAATAGGTATGTCAAACTAAGTTTGTATAAGTCATGTAAGCATGTATGTATATAGAGCACATCTAATATACATAAAAACAAAGTAAACTTATTTTGATCAATTATTCATGAAAACCAATTCCAAAACATAAAACTTGTGTGTGTGTGCACTTGAGCATATCAACTATTCTTATCTTACAAATGGATCTAAACACACTAAACTATGGATATCTAAGTCTTCTTGACGATCTTCCATCTTCAAATCGACCCGATCCAAAACGTGATCCACGAGCGAGACTCCGACGAGTGCAAGGTATGATCTTGATGCTCGGGCTCTGGAATCACCATGTGAAGGCTTCAAAACTCATCTTGTTGAAACAATCACCAATTAATATCTTGCTAAATGATCTAAAACTAAAATCACAAGAATATAAGTAAACATAACTACATGAGTTAATCATCATCAAAACTAGAGTGGAAAGTCTCTGGGCCAACAATTGTCACCTTCAATTACAAAGCCTCCTCCTTCTTTATAAAGTTGAACTTGAACTAAATCCTTAAAATTACAACTAAAATTTAGAAGATAAACTAAAGAAAAATCCTAAGTTATGATCTCTAATGTGGAGATACCTTTTTTATAAAATATTTTAGCTCTTTAAATAAGGTTCAGAACCAATCACAATTAGATAAAAATTAGGAGGCTTAACTCAATTTAATACGTAAATTCAATTCTGAATTAATCTGCAGCAAGTTGGCGTGTTGATTGCTGAACAGAGCTCATTAGACGGCTGAATTGGACAGAGTAATCAACATAAGAATTGTAGCCCTTCAAATTCTCTTTCTGTAGCATCTTGAGTCATCATATTTGCATTTTGTAGCAAACATTATGATCTGACTACTTAGAGATGTCCAGTCTAAATTCGAGTCTGAATTGGTTTTGAACTCCATTTAGTTTGTATTATCCTCCTTATCCTCATTAGGATTAGCTTTGTCTCATCTATCTTTTAGAAGTATATCTTTTAATTTTAAATTTGAATTTTAAAGATGATGATTTATCCTTTCCTTCTCTGATTTCAAATTGATTTAAATTTAAACCCAAATTTAGATAGAATTAGGGATAAAATAGAGGCTTCTTGTATCCTTATCTTTTCATTTAAGTGACTATAAACCGTAATCAAAATGAGGGATAAATAGCAATGTTGAATAAAGAATAATCAAGGATAAATGTGCAAATGTGACAATAATAAATGCAAAATTGAGATGCAATCAACGACCCCGGTAGCCATTTTCTATAGTGGTAGTATTGAGTAACCTAGCACATTTCTAAACTTTTATTTTTTTGTGCGGGTTTAGACTCGATCATCTATCTTGTATATTTTGATTAATTCCTTTAATAATGTGTTCATTTCGATCCATATTTTCCTAACGTAGACATCATATACAAAAAATTGAATTAACAAAACCATACATAGCATGTAAAGAATTCAAATTGATAGTATAATTATAGTTATTTTTTATTTCTATTTTATTTTTTTTCACATTTTTGTTACTCATGATTACAATATTTTCGTTTCTACATACATTAATTTTTCTGCATATATGATTGTTCATCAAAAGTGCATATTTTTAGTTTCATATTTATTTTTATAAAACATTGCTATGTAATTATATTTTTTTCCATAGTGATTTGCAGAGCTCCATTAATAAAAGAAGAGAAGAAAGAAGCCCAAAGAAGCTCAAAAGCCCAAAAAAAGCCAATAAAATACAGAGTTTAATAAGGCAATCATATTTGGAGTTTAAAAGAAATTTTCAATTAAATTCAGAGTTATAAATCAATCTAGACTCAGATTCAAACTGGTAGTTTGATCATAACTTTCTCTACAAAAATTCAAATATGATGATTTAAGTTGCTTTAGAAAGAAGATTTAAATGGTTACAATTCTTATATTGATCACTATTTCTAATTCTATCATTCGTTAAGTCATATTCAATAATTAATATGCCAACTAGTTATAGAACAATTCAGAATTGAATTCCCACATAAAAATTCTGAATAAATCAAGTCAAGTTTAAGATAAAGGGAGAATTCAAATTCGAAAATTGATAATAGCTTGCTCTCAAAGTCAAGCGAAAGGATATTA